>LPNX010715263.1:172124-414603 GCA_001517045.1 Pseudotsuga menziesii | reverse complement strand
GGGGGGGGGGGGGGGGGGACGAATTACCTACCCTCATTCACGTAGGAACTCTTTTGTTATTCCTCATCCTCATCCGTAGAGTGATTCACAAGATTCGATTAATCGGATTCACATGGAGTGTCATCCCGCATACGCAAATGAGAGCTAGAAAAGGCATTTGTTTCGCATTCTGCAATGTATCTCTTCACCTATCCTTTGCAAGGAACCCTAGTTTTTGTGTTATAGAGTGAGTGGAGCCCTATGTTGTTGTGTCTCCTTGTGGTTTTCTATTATGTGTGCCCTGGTTTTGGTCTGAACTGTATGCAAGACTTAGGAGTGGAAGAGACATCGAATGGGCTTGATAAACCTAGTGAAGAGAGGATCCTCACAAAAATATAAGAGTGGTTGGTGAATATTCTATGCACATCCTAAAGAGCACTGGAAGGGAAGGTATAGCCCAAGGGAGTGTGTAGCAGAGAAGGGGATACTTACTTGTGTTGGGTGTGTAGGTATTGTGGATGCTAGGCTAGATAGATCTTATGGAGGTGTCCCTAGCTCTGTGAATGAGCCACTCGCTTAGTCATTCTAACTTTCCACTGCCTTAGCATCCTGATAAACCCAAATGTAGATTGGATTGGCTAACATCCTGATAAACCCAATGGTATATTGGCTTGGATCGATAATCTGATAAACCCAATCATATATTGTCTTGGTCGAGTAACCTGATAAACCCAAGGGTGTGTTTTCTTTTCTATGTCTTGATGTGCATTAGGCCATGTGTGATCCTTGGTTGGACAGTCTGATAAACCCAACTATTAGCTGCCTTGGCTGAGTAGCCTGATAAATCCAGTAGTGTGATGGCTTGGTTGAGTAGCCTGATAAACCCATCTGTTAGTTGGCTTAGCTGGTCCTGAATGCGAATGTTGGCTTGATTGCCTGCAGCCTGATAAACCCAACTATTAGCTGGCTTGGATAAGTAGCCTGATAATCCCAATAGTGTATTGGATTGTTTTCCTACAGCCTAATAAAACCAATTGTGTATTGGTTGGCTGGACAATCTAATAAACCCAATTGTAGTTTGGCTTGACTGTGTTTGATATGTTATGGCTATGTGTGAGCATGTTGTTCCCTAGTTCCTTGTGAAAATCATACCCAGCTCGGGGGTGGAAGTTGTGTTCAGATATTGATGAACACAACTAACCCATGGTTGGGTGGAACATTGCAGCGACATAGCTATTTGTGGGACAACTTCACCTTCAAGATAAGTATTCTCTTTTTTATCATTTATGCAATGTATTTGCTTATGAATGTATTGATTATGTTGAATGCTTATTAAAGATTTAAGTAGAGTTTTCTATTGTTAAATGTCCCTTCATTTTGCATCTATATATGCCTTGTATTTTCCACTTCATTTTGCTTAAGTTCATGGAGGCTAGATTCTTGCTTATAAGGTAAAAAATGAGGCTATCGTAAGGAAAAATGTGTTTTTCCACCCTCCGGGATCTTCCTGTAGAAGGAAGAATTCGGAAGGAAGGAAGGAAGGAAGTAAAAATGGGAAAAAGATAAGGAAAAATTTGGATTTCCACACCCCGAGCCCGTTGTGGAAGGCAAAATTCAAAAGGTGGAAATCGTCAAAACAGAAAAAGGTTAAGGAAAAATGTTGGGTTTCCGCATCCCAAAGTCGGCCCGCGGAAAGTGGAAAGTCGGAAGTCGAAAAGTGGGAAACCAAAAGATAAGACAATCATTTCTTGGATCTTCACATCATGAATTCAGAAATCAGAAGTCAAAAAGCGAAAAAGTGACAAGTAAGCATACCACATTCCAAGATTTCCGCTACCCAAAGTCGGAAGTCGGAAGTCAGAAGGTCGGAAAGCAAAAAAGTGACAAGTGAGCACACCGCATTTCAGGATTTCTGTAACCCAAAGTTAGAAATTGAAATTCAGAAAGCAGAGAAATGGAAAATGAGTACACCGCAATTTTCCATACGCGAAGTTGAAAATCGAAAGCCGGAAGCCGAAAATCGGAAAAGATAGTTTTAGTGCAGAAAGATATTTCTGGTTGTAGAGTATATTTTTCCGATGCAGAACAACTGTTACAGTGGTGTTTATGTTTAAGAATGAATGTTAAAGGATGAACATGATCCATGATTGTGTTTAAAGAGAAAGAAATAATAAATTTTAAATTTTTATGCATATCAGACAGGTGTATGGGCACTTGGGACATGGGCATCATGGTATCAGAGCGAGCAGTGAAGTCAAGTCCCTCCCTTATATTCTGATGTAGAGGGGAGGGTACATGACAATGTGGTATTAGAGCGAGCAGTGAAGTCATGTCCCTACCTTATATGCTGATGTAGAGGGGAGGGGACGTGACATGGATTGACTGTCTATTCTCTTTCTTGCATTTTTCAAGTTTGTCAAGAGAACTAACGAGTTCACCCTCAAGATCTACCACACCTTTTATTTCTTCTTCAGGAATTTTGTTTTCTATCCCCATGAATAGGAGTTCAACATCTTCATCTTCACTAGACTTATTTGAGCATTCATCATCCATGGAATAAAAGAAATTATTTTTGTTTTTATTCTTAAACATCCTTTTGTTCTTCTTTGAATCTTCAGGATACTCATCCTCATTTTTTTGTTTGGGATAAGGACATTTGGAAGCATAGTGACCATATCAGTCAGGTGTATGGGCACTTGGGGAATGGACATCATGGTATCAGATCTAGTAGTGAAGTCGCATCCCTCCCTTATACGTTGATGTAGAGTGGAGGGGATGTGATAGTGTGGTATCAGAGTGAGTAGTGAAGTTGTGTCCCTCCCTTATATGATGATGTAGAGGGGAGGGGACATGACAGTGTGGTATCAGAGCTATTGGTTACAACATTGGGCCTAGATGGGCCAAGTGAATAGTTTTCAAATTTATTGGTTTCAACATTGCTCCTAGATGGTCTAGGTGAATAGTACTCAGAGCTGTTGGTTTCAACATTGGGCCTAAATGGGATAAGTCGAATACTTTTGCAGATAGAAAACTGCAATGAACAGTTGGTAAGTGGTTTTTAAATTTTGAGATTGCCACGCAGCTCACAATGGTGTTTATTAACACATTTTGCAGAGTCATAGTGCAGTTTGGAAAAGTTGGTTTGTGTCACATACCCCAATTTTGTAAAATAATGTTATTTGTTTTAATTTGATTCCTAAGACATTATGTTAAATTTAATGCTAAGTAGGAACTGATGACTCAGGAGAGTCAAAAGATGTGGAATGTAATTCTGAATATTTTATTTTTAATAAATAAAAAGTGGAGACAGCAGCTTGGGAGAGCTGTTAATAAGAGTGTTACTGGTCAAACTGGTGGAAGAAACTAGGTGGAAAGCAAAAGACAAGTGGCAACATCCTCAAACACTTCCTATGTTGCAGGTGGCAACTTCCCTACATTTGGGGTCATGATCCCCCAAGAAAGTGGGATCAGAGCAGGTGGCTCAATTAATGACAACTAACCCAAAAAGACCTAGGCAATCTTTTAAAAGTACCCAATGAAGAGAGCTGAGGCTGCTCATATATTTTTCCAGGAGAATAATCATTCAGGAGGAATGCACTTCAAGGAATTCATTGGGAAGAAGGGAAAAATGTAAGGAAGGTGTTTGAGAGATAATCTACAGTAACTTGGTCTCATACAACTTATTAGCTGAGAGAACTGATTGATAAGTTCAGGACTGGTATTGAGTCTCAGGACTAGTACTTGAAATTTGTTTTACCTAGTTCCAGCCAGGGAGACCAGAGCAAGCTCGGGGGTCCTGAGGAGTCATTGTTTGAGCGCTCTCCAGGAGTTGGTAGGGAGGAACGGCCTCCCATTGCTGTTGTCAACCAAGCTTTAAGAACAGGTTCTACTATTTATTTATTTTTGTGTTATTATTTGTTTGTGATTGAATGATGCATTTGCAGATTATAGTGTAAAAACTTAGAGGATAGAATATCTTGGTTGTTTAGTAATGAAATTATGCTTAATGAGAAACAAACCCTACCTGTGTTTTTCCCCATCTGGAGTAATCCAGATTGTACTCTAGCACAGGTGGTGTATTTATATAAAGAAAGTGTGATACAAATGTAGAATAAGATGTTAGCTTGAATAGTAGAATGCTTCCCTTTTGTTATCAGAAGAAATATCATTTTGTACCTAGAGTAGTGTTAAATCTGGACTTAGAATATCAGATTATTAGAGACAGAAAAGAAGCTATGTTATTTTATTGACAGTAGTATGTGTTGGTAGATAAAACAGTTCTTGATACAGTTTTCACTTTCAGTAATCTTTTTATTTATTTTGAAACCAAAGAAAAGAATATATTAGTTAACTTAGAGTAGTGTTAGGATAAATAACTACTGTTTTACAGCAAACAAATTGTGAGCGAGGATAGATAAAATTAGATTTATTTATAAAGCTAAACTATTGGTTTAAGATTTTAAATACGCTCTAATGTAAATAACATTTTATTTTATATTTTATCTAACTGAACTTAAACAAGTTATACAGCTACTAGCTTATTTCTTTTATAATTTTAAACAAGCCCTACAATACAGTTTATAGGAAAGAACATAGATAGTTTGTTACTCTTTTATTTTTATAAATACTATTATTGTATTATAAATAGGGTAACATAAGAATAAAACAATAGAATACTATTTCTCTATATTCCTACAAATAAACTAAATATAAAGATAACATATATAACTATAGGAGCAATATTACTTACAGATAAGATAACATTCTTATTTTATAACAAGTAAATATGAATTCTGTACTTGAAAGGATGTAACTATCAGTTACATAAGTACATCACTAAAAACATTAATTTACTTATATTCTAAAGGTTAACAAGTATAAAACAATACTTAAAAACTTTATTAGAATAAGTAAACTAAAGAAAGATAATATAAAAACAATGTACAATTACCCTAGCAGATAACATTTAACTAATGCTACAGGGTAAAATTCAAAGGAAATAACGGGCCAAAATTAAACTAATAGAGCATTATCATGCTCGATTCACCGAGCTTAACCAACCATTACACATTAAAACTAATAATCAAACAATTTACAGTAGTGCATATTAAATTTAAGATAATTTAAAGAAACTGTAAATACTTTTTATAATGCCAAGTTAGGGTAAAAACCCTATACTATCAAAATTACATCAGAGGTATTAAATCAAGAGTTGAAACTCTTTTTTGAATGCCTCTCGGCTTCTACAAGTCAACAGAGTATGGCTTTAACAACCCTTCTTTTCATTTATACATATTTACACAGTAACTGAACAAAAAAATCAAAATTTACAGTCACGGCCTAAGCCGGAAGCCCCGCATAAAGCAAGCGGTTTAACATCAACAAACAAACAGTGAACCGATCAACCCAATTAAACCAAAACCACAAGGGTTTGCAGGCCACAGCGACCAACCGTTAAATGTCCCATAAGGGACCAAACAAGGAGGAATTTCCATGGATATCCAAGGCTTACCCGTGAACCAGTAAGTCGTTTCCATAGCCTCGCACCAACGACGCAGAGGGACAGGTCGACACTTGTGAACAAGAAGAACGATAATGTTAAAAACCTTGTATACAAAATAAACATTTGTGTATTAAAACAAAACTGCGAAGTTAATGGAAGGGTTAATAGTATTCTTACCTATAATTTTACTGGAACACGACCACCCACAAGTAGAAGAGCAACCACCAACGCGAGGAGAATGAAACCCTTCATCTGCTGCAGGAAAGAAGGATTTTACTAACACAGCAAAAAACCAACAGTGACTGAGAACCTGAACAGCAAGCCAAGCAAGAAGAACGTTGGAGCTATCACTTATGTTTCCAGCTAAAGAAACCACCTTGCAGCGAAACCCTCACACCAAACAAAACTCAAGAAGGGAAGTCACAGCGCTCACAAATGAGTCGCGAGAGAAAAGAAACTTGCAGAATGAACATTACAAAAAGGAGCAAGCAGCGAGGGATTAACCCTTAAGGAAACCAACAACCATTGCCAATAGAAATCAATTGTGTACAACGCTTCTCTATTGAACGTGTAGAGTGAGCTCACAACAAGCAGGAGACAAAGAAGCGAGCAACCAAGACTACCTGCAACGAGTAGCAGAGCGACGGGGCGAGCAACCAAGACTACCAACACAGTTGCAGAGCAGCCGGAGGCCAAAAACCACGAAATAAATAATAATTCTAGGGTTCGAGAGAGTCCTTTTAATCATACAACACTTGGTCACGGTGTTTCCATGTCCACATGCAAATTATTTGCATGCAGTTGGTAAAATCACATAGTCCCGGTGAGCAATCACCCAAAAGTTTTATCTTCCAATCTTTTTTCTCTTACGAAGGTTCCACCTTAATCCTTAGCCCCGAGGTCAACCTGTCATTTACATTGCATGGTAATCAAGGGATTATTACTTTGAAACTATGACTAAAAAAATCATCAAAGGCGTAGGAAATCTTATAACCCATCATTATACAATTACGATATACATTCTTTCAAACAATTATAACTCTTGACAAAAGGATAAACCATAACTAATCGTGGATTGTGGTCTATTTGACGACCCCTTCAACTTATATATTGCACCTTCTTTTTATACATTGCAATTTTTCACTCAACGATTTATCGATTCAAGGGTATGCCATTATAATGTTATAAAAGAAATTTATAAAATTAATGTATGGCAAATACTGATTTGGTAAGCAATTATTTGTTTAATCAAACGAATATAACCTAGCAAGGATATAAAGATTACTACTTATTACATTATACAAGCAAGGGATGTATGTAATAAAAGAGCATAAGACTTTAACTCAAGAGTAAACCATAAACTTTTCATGGGCGCGGTCTATTTTTGACCCCTTTGTTATCACAAACATGGCTTCATTTATTAAAACAACTATAACTCTATCCAAGTTATGCTAGTTGAGGTTTATATAAGAAATTCATAAAATCAATTTTTGGTAAATAACCTTCTTACTAATGTTAACCTCATTTGCCCTTAAATGTTTAAATATTAATCTAGTAAAGTTTGTATTTTGAGCATGTTAGGTCTTAAATTGTTTAAGGGCTTGACATTGAAATTATAATGTTATACTAACCATAAATAGATAATATTTTTTCCAAGCAAATTATGTGCAGAGGAATTCAATCATCAACACTATGCTAGTCTAATTGAAAGTAGTATATAATTCCATTATAAACTTCAAGCTTTGGAAGATAAGATAAAAGTAGAAAAACTCGTTATTTGCGCACATTACTTTCATAACACATGGGGTAACCAAATCTAACATGACGTACGTGGTATAGATTCACAATTTAAGATAGATTCTTAACGTAATTATTCTTCCTTCTCTTAGTCTGCATGCAAAGAAAGGTTTAAGGCCTTTTACACACACGACGACTATGATAAACATCGAAGAGTTTAAGTACACAATAAGAACTACAAATTACAACTTTAGAAAGAAAACAGCTGTTACCAATACTGATAGGACTGAATCTCGTTTCCATGGTGTTTTTAAAAGAATAACGATTTAATGGTTTTACCTCAATAAGCATTGGGAATTGAATAGCATTTATATTCTTTTACTGAACATATATCTGTAAGCATAATGAGTATGGAGAAGAAGCACCAGATCTTTCTTACCTGTAAATCTGTAAGAGCAGATAAACTTTCTGCGTTAGCTTAAAATCTAAGTAAGCCCAGAATTTCATGACAGTTCCACCTTGAGGTCGCAAAGAAAAACAAGTCATTAAACTGAAAAAGAACTGTTCTATAAGATAAATCAGATATTAAAAATCATTAACATATAACTAATTAAAACAATTAGTTGACTGCATTTATGAAGTTTATTTGTATTTAAAAAAAAATTAATTTTTTCAGAAAATTTGGGGTTTTGACATGTGGTATCAGAGCACAAGGTTCAAACACTAGGCCTTGATGCAGCCCAACTAGATTTCATAGAACAGTACATTAAAATAATATGCTAACATATATATTTTGTTTTATGTTAAGAACAGAAAATTTCATTTTTCTGAAGTTTAACAGGCAGGTATGGAAAAGCTGGGAGAGTATGCATAGGAGGAGTCTCCAGATACGGAAACAAGACATTTTCCCAGAGAACCTATGTTAGAAGAGGTGACTTCCAACTCCTCAGAGCTGTTGCAGACTGTTAAAGATTTGAAAACTGAAATGGAATCAGTCAAGAGGGAGAATGAGAGGATTTTGAAGGCTCAGGAAAAATTGAAACAAATTTTAATAGAAAAGTTCCAAACTGAAGGAAGGAGCAGAAGATCAAAATCTGAAGATGTCAGTCATCAAAGAAAATCAAAAAAGATGAAGCTGGCAAAAACTGAAATTAGTTCATCATCTAAAGGGTACGGTGAACAACAAAGTTATTATACTACTAGTGACAATAGTGAAGATGATTTGTATGACAGAAAGAAGAAATACAAACCATATGAGGAAATTTCAGGGGAGTTTAAAAAGATAAAGGCCACAAATTTTAATGGAGAGACTGAGAAGGGGGAAGAAGCAGAGTCCTGGTTGTCCGGGATGAAGAAATATTTTCATATATATAATTACTCAAATCAGCTAAAGGCAAGGATGGAAATATATAACCTCTCCAGAAAAGCTGACATATGGTGGCAAGATTTGAAGAGAGTCAAGGGTATAAGAGAGAAGGAAGTTAATTGGAGTACCTTTAAAAGGTATTTCAAGAATAAATTTTTGTCTGAGCAATATTACGAGGAAAGAGCTAAAGAATTTTATGAATTGAAGTTAGGTTCGATGACTATGAAGGATTTGAACAGCAAATTCTTAAGTTTACTTAGGTATGTACCCTACCTAGTAGACGAGAAACCTAAAGTACAACGATTTCTTAGCTGTCTACCGTATCATATCAAAGACAGAATTGAATATGATAACCCGAAGACTTTTGAGGAAGCCATGAGGAAGGCTAATTTTTGTTTTGAGTAGAACCGAAAGAAAGAAGGCTTGGCCAACTGAAAGGCTAAGAAAAATAACAATCAGCCTGAATTTAAGAAGAAGGAATTTGTACCTCATAGGAATTTCAAGAATAATAAGACTAAAAATTATTCTAACAACAAGAATTTCCAGGGAAATAGGAATGGTACTTCCAATAATTCGAATAATTTTAAGGGCAAAGAAGCTGCAAATAACCATGGAAATTTTACCAAGAGTTTTGAACGTAAGGAGCCTATTAAGTGCTGGGAATGTAATGGCCCGCACTATGCCTCGGTCTGTCCAAACCGGAAAAATTCAGTCAGCAATATTCATACTGTACAGGAGGAGAAGACCGTTGGGGAACTAGCAAGGAGCATGCCCAGAATTAACGCGGCTTTGGAGAACCGCCAAGCTGACTATCAGACTTCCATGGTGGAAGTAGAAGGTATGATTAATCAGACCCCTGTAACCATTTTAATTGATCCAGGAGCTAGTCTCAGTTACATTGCACCTCAGATAGTGGAAAAATGTAAGTTGTTTGTCGATAAGTTTGAGAATTCTTGGCTAGTTCAATTAGCCATTGGGGCAAAAAGAAAAGTAATCTGTTTTGTGAAATAATGTGCTTTACTTATGGATGAATTTAAAATTGTAGCTAAGCTTAATGTTTTGCCACTTGGCTCATATGATTTGCTTATTGGTATGGACTGGTTAGAACAGCATCAAGTGATTTTAAATCGTTACGATAAAACTTTCACGTGCTTAAATAGTGATGAACAACCAGTAAAGGTTAAGGGTATTCTTAGAAAAACTATAATAAGGCAGATTTCTGCTTTACAACTTAAAAGAGCTGTTAGAAAAGGATGTAAAGCCTATGCAGTAACTATCACAGATGAGGAGGGTAAAACTAAAATTGATAAGTTAAAAATAGAAAGTATTCCTGTTTTAAAAGAGTATACTGACGTATTCCCAGAAGAAATTCCAGGATTACCTCCAAGGAGAGAATTGGATTTCACCATTGAGCTGGTGCTGGGCATGGTACCTAGCTCAAAAGCTCCTTATCGAATGAACATTTTAGAACTTAATGAGCTAAAATCACAGTTAAAAGAGTTAATTGATAAAAATTACATTCAACCTAGTGTGTCTCCTTGGGGAGCAACGATCATCTTTGTTAAAAAGAAAGACGGAACTATGCAACTATGCATAGACTACCGTCAGCTAAACAAGATGACTATTAAAAATAGATATCTGTTTCCCCGCATAGATGATCTGTTCGATCAACTACGTGGAGCCACAGTGTTTTCGAAGATAGATCTGAGGTCAGGATATCATCAAGTAAGGATTAAAGATGAAGATATCTTCAAGACAGCCTTTAGAACAAGGTATGGACACTATGAGTTTGCCATAATGCCATTCGGGCTTACTAATGCCCCAGCTGTCTTTATGTGCTTAATGAATAATATAATGCATAAGTATTTAGATAAGTTTGTGGTCATGTTTATCGACGACATCCTAATTTACTCTAAAACGGAAGAAGAACATAAAGAACACCTAAAGATAGTTTTACAAGAGTTGCGAGAACATCAACTCTTCATGAAGTTTAGCAAGTGTGACTTCTTTAAGGATGAAATTTAGTACTTAGGTCACGTAGTGACTAAGGAAGGAATTTCAGTAGATCCAGAGAAGATTCGGGCAATCGAATATTGGTCGGTTCCTAAAGATGTAACAAATGTTAGGTCATTCATGGGAATTACCGGTTATTACTGGAGATTCATTGAAGGCTTTTCAAGTATAGCAAATCCGATAACTTCCTTACAAAAGAAAGGAAAGAAATTTGACTGGAACCTGAAGTGTGAAGAAAGTTTTAATAAATTAAAAACCCTATTGACTAGTGCACCTATTCTAAGAATAGCAGATCCTAATAAGGACTTCGTAGTATGCACTGATGCCTATAATGATGGCTTAGGCGGTGTTCTAACTCAAGAAGGGCATGTCATCGCCTATGAGTCTAGAAAGTTAAAAATTCACGAAAAGAATTACGCAACTTATGATCTAGAACTTGCGGCTATTATACACACCTTAAAAATGTGGCAACATCATTTAATAGGCAAAAAAATTATTCTAATGACTGATAATAAAGGACTGAAATATCTTCTAGATCATCCTAATTTAAACGCTAGACAAGCAAGATGGTTAGCCTTCTTGAGTGAATATGATTTCGAAATCCAGCATATAAAGGGTAAGGAAAATAAGGTAGATGATGCATTAAGCAGAAATGCAAAGCTGAACTTTACAGCAGCAATCAGCACTTATGCTTCTGATTTAAATGAACAGCTTAAAGAAGGGGTAAAACAAGATGAAATTTATCGAAAATTGCAAATTACAGCTAAAGAAGAACCTACAGAAAGCTTAATAAAAGGTTATAGTTTAAATGAAGATGAATTTTTATTATTTAAAGATAAACTATATGTGCCTAATGTGCCTAAGGTTAAGTTGTTAATTCTGGACGAAGTCCATAAAACGCCATATTCAGGACACCCAGGTTATCAAAAGACTGTAACCATGCTAAGAAAAGAATATTTTTGGCCAAATATGAAAGCTGAAGTAGCTGAATACATTGCTAGGTGTTTAGACTGTCAACAAGTGAAAACCCAACACCAACATCCAGCTGGTTTGCTACAACCCTATTCCTAGCTGGAAATGGGAAGTAATTAGCTTAGATTTTATTACTGGACTGCCCAGAAATCATAATCAAAATGACTCTATTATGGTAGTGGTTGACAAGTTAAGTAACGCATCACATTTTATTCCTGTCAAAACTACTTACAAGGCTGCCAATATAGCTAATATTTTCCTAAAGCATATTTTTCGGTTACATGGAGTACCAAAGGTTATAATCTCAGACAGGGATCCTAAATTTACAGGAAATTTCTGGAAGTCCTTGTTTAAAGGATTAAATACAACATTGAATTTCAGTACTTCCTTCCATCCTCAAACAGATGGGCAAACTGAAAGAGTAAATCAGGTACTGGAGGATTTATTGAGGATGTATGTGAAAAATTAGTCAGGTAAGTGGGAAGACTACTTACATCTAGCAGAGTTCGCATATAACAATAACTATCAATCATCAGCTAAATTTAGTCCATTTGAAATTTTATATGGATGCAAATGCAACACCCCTATCTCTTGGAATAATCCAGTAGATAGGTTAGTGTTAGGACCAGAATTGTTGAAAGAAATGGAGGAAATTGTGAAGCAAGTGCAGGGAAATTTGAAGGTGGCACATGATTAGCAAAAGAGTCAAGCAGACTTGAAAAGAACTCCAAAGGAGTTCCAGGTAGGTGAACATGTGTTCATCAAGGTAAGGCCCAAGAAAAGCTCTCTAAGACTGGGGAGTTGTGCAAAGTTGGCACCACGTTACTATGGTCCATTTGAAATTTTATCTAGGATTGGTCAAGTTGCTTACCAACTAGCTTTACCACCTAACTTGAAAGTACATAATGTTTTTCATGTCTCTATTTTAAAGAAGTATGTTCATGATGCTACTCATGTGGTTGATTAGAATGTTGTACATGTGGAACCGGAAGGAGAAATTCTGGTGGAATGGGACTATATCCTCGGGAGGAGGGAAATTACACTGCGGAACTGCACCATTCGACAGGTGAAGGTGCAATGGAAGCACCTTAGTCCTGAAGAGGCCACCTGGGAACTGGAAAGTAATATGCAGGAAGCATACCCAAATCTATTCCAGGGGACATCGAAAGATGAAGAATAAGTAACATCGAGGACGATGTTACATTTTAAGGGGGTGTGTATGTCACATACCCCAATTTTGTAAAATAATGTTATTTATTTTAATTTGATTCCTAAGACATTATGTTAAATTTAATTCTAAGTAGGAACTGATGACTCAGCAGAGTCAAAAGATGTGGAATGTAATTCTGAATATTTTATTTTTAATAAATAAAAAGTGGATACAATAGCTTGGGAGAGCTGTTAATAAGAGTGTTACTGATCAAACTGGTGGAAGGAACTACGTGGAAAGAAAAAGACAAGTGGCAGCATCCTCAAACACTTCCTATGTTGCAGGTGGAAACTTCCCTACATTTGGGTTCATGATCCCCCAAGAAAGTGGGATCAGAGCAGGTGGCTCAATTAATGACAACTAACCCAAAAAGACCTAGGCAATCTTTTAAAAGTACCCAATGAAGAGAGCTGAGGCTGCTCAGATATTTTTCCAGGAGAATAATCATTCAGGAGGAATGCACTTCAAGGAATTCATTGGGAAGAAGGGAAAACTATAAGGAAGGTGTTTGAGAGATAATCTGCAGTAACTTGGTCTGATACAGCTTGTTAGCTGAGAGAACTGATTAATAAGTTCAGGACCGGTATTGAGTCTCAGGACCAGTACTTGAAATTTGCTATACCTAGTTCCATCTAGGGAGACCAGAGAAAGCTCAGGGGTCCTGAGGAGTCACTGTTTGAGCGCTCTCCAGGAGTTGGTAGGGAGGAACGGCCTCCCAGTGCTGTTGTCAACCAAGCTTTAAGAATAGGTTCTACTATTTATTTATTTCTGTGTTATTATATGTGCGTGATTGAATGATGCATTTACAGATTATAGTGTAAAAACTTAGAGGATAGAATATCTTGGTTGTTTAGTAATTAAATTATGCTTAATGAGAAACAAACCCTACTTGTGTTTTTCCCCATCTGGAGTAATCCAGATCGTACTCTAGCATAGGTGGTGTATTTATATAAAGAAAGTATGATGCAAATGTAGAATAAGATGTTAGCTTGAATAGTAGAATTCTTCCCTTTTTTTATCAGAAGAAATATCATTTTGTACCTAGAGTAGTGTTAAATCTGGACTGAGAATATCAAATTATTAGAGACAGAAAAGAAGTTATGTTATTTTACTGACAGTAGTATGTGTTGGTAGATAAAACAATTCTTAATACAGTTTTCACTTTCAGTAATCTTTTTATTTATTTTGAAACCAAAGAAAATAATATATTAGTTAACTTAGAGTAGTGTTAGGATAAATAACTACTGTTTTACAGCAAACAAACTGTGAGTGAGGATAGATAAACTTAGATTTATTTCTAAAGCTAAACTATTGGTTTAAGATTTTAAATATGCTGTAATGTAAATAACCTTTTATTTTATATTTTATCTAACTGAACTTAAACAAGTTATACAACTACTAGCTTATTTCTTTTATAATTTTAAACAAGCCCTAAAATACAGTTTATAGGAAAGAACATAGATAGTTTGTTACTCTTTTATTTTTATAAATACTATTATTGTATTATAAATAGGGTAACATAAGAATAAAACAATAGAATACTATCTCTCTATATTCCTACAAATAAATTAAATATAAAGATAACATATATAACTATAGGAGCAATATTGCTTGCAGATAAGATAACATTCTTATTTTATAACAAGTAAATATGAATTTTGTACTTGAAAGGATGTAACTATCAATTACATAAGTACATCACTAAAAACATTAATTTACTTATATTCTAAAGGTTAACAAGTATAAAACAATACTTAAAAACTTTATTAGAATAAGTAAACTAAAGAAAGATAATATAAAAACAATGTACAATTACCCTAGCAGATAACATTTAAATAATGCTACAGGGTAAAATTCAAAGGCAATAACGGGCCAAAATTAAACTAACAGAGTATTATCATGCTCGATTCACCGAGATTAACCAACCATTACACATTAAAACTAATAATCAAACAGTTTACAATATTGCATATTAAATTTAAGATAATTTAAAGAAACTGTAAATACTTTTTATAATGCCAAGGTAGGGTAAAAACCCTATACTATCAAAATTACATCAGAGGTATTAAATCAAGAGTTGAAACTATTTTCTAAATGCCTCTCAGCTTCTACAAGTCAACAGAGTATGGCTTTAACAGCCTTCTTTTCATTTATACATATTTACACAGTAACTGAACAAAAAAATCAAAATTTACAGTCACGGCCTAAGCTGGAAGCCCCGCATAAAGCAAGGGGTTTAACATCAACAAACAAACAGCGAACCGATCAACCCAATTAAACCAAAACCACAAGGGTTTGCAGGCCACGGCGACCAACCGTTAAATGTCCCATAAGGGACCAAACAAGGAGGATGTGCCATGGATATCCAAGGCTTACCCGTGAACCAGTAAGTTGTTGCCACAGCCTCGCACCAACCACGCAGAGGGACGGGTTGACACCTGTGAACAAGAAGAACGATAATGTTAAAAACCTTGTATACAAAATAAACATTTGTGTATTAAAACAAAACTGCGAAGTTAATGGAAGGGTTAATAGTATTCTTACCTATAATTTTACTAAAACAAGACCACCCACAAGCAGAAGAGCAACCACCAGCCCGAGGAGAATGAAAACCTTCATCTGCTGCATGAAAGAAGGAGTTTACTAACACAGCAAACAACCAACAGCGACTGAGAACCTGAACAGCAAGCCAAGCAAGAAGAACGTTGGAGCTGTCACTTATGTTTCCAGCTAAAGAAACCACCTTGCAGCGAAACCCTCACACCAAACAAAACTCAAGAAGGGAAGTCACAGCGCTCACAAATGAGCCGCGGGAGAAAAGACACTTGCAGACTGAACATTACAACAAGGAGAAAGCAATGAGGGATTAACCCTTAAGGAAACCAACAACCAGTGCCAACAGAAATCAATTGTGTACAACGCTTCTCTATTGAACGTGTAGAGCGAGCTCACAACAAGCAGGAGAAAAAGAAGCTAGCAACCAAGAATACCTACGACGAGTAGCAGAGTGAGGGGACGAGCAACCAAGACTACCAACACAGTTGCAGAGCGGCTGAAGGCCGAAAACCATGGAAGAAATAATAAGTCTAGGGTTCGAGAGAGTCCTTTTAATCATACAACACTTGGTCATGGTGTTGCCACGTCCACATGCAAATTATTTGCATGCAGTGGGTAAAATCACATAGTCCCGGTGAGAAATCACCCAAAAGTTTTATCTTCCAATCTTTTTGTTGTTACGAAGGTTCCACCTTAATCCTTAGCCCCGAGATCAACCTGTCATTTACGTTGCATGGTAATCAAGGGATTATTACTTTGAAACTATGACTAAAAAATCATCAAAGGCGTAGGAAATCTTATAACCCATCATTATACAAATACGATATGCATTCTTTCAAACAATTATAACTCTTGACAAAAGGATAAACCATAACTAATCATGGATTGTGGTCTATTTGACGACCCCTTGAACTTATATATTGCACCTTCTTTTTATACATTGCAATTTTTCACTCAACTATTTATCGATTCAAGGGTATGCCATTATAATGTTATAAAATAAATTTATAAAATTAATGTATGGCAAATACTAATTTGGTAAGCAATTATTTGTTTAATCAAACGAATATAACCTAGCAAGGGTATAAAGATTACTACCTATTACATTATACAAGCAAGGGATGTATGTAATAAAAGAGCATAAGACTTTAACTCAAGAGTAAACCATAAACTTTTCATGGGCGCGGTCTATTTTTGACCCCTTTGTTATCACAAACATGGCTTCATTTATTAAAACAACTATAACTCTATCCAAGTTATGCTAGTTGAGGTTTATATAAGAAATTCATAAAATCATTTTTTGGTAAATAACCTTCTTACTAATGTTAACCTCATTTGCCCTTGAATGTTTAAATATTAAACTAGTAAAGTTTGTATTTTGAGCATGTTATGTCTTAAATTGTTTAAGGGCTTGACATTGAAATTATAATGTTATACTAACCATAAATAGATAATATTTTTTCCAAGCAAATTATGTGTAGAGGAATTCAATCATCAACACTATGATAGTCTAATTGAAAGTAGGATATAATTCCTTTAAAAACTTCAAGCTTTGGAAGATAAGATGAAAGTAGAAAAACTCTTTATTTGCGCACATTACTTTCATAACCCATGGGGTAACCAAATCTAACACGACGTACGTGGTATAGATTCACAATTTAAGATAGATTCTTAACGTAATTATTCTGCCTTCTCTTAGTCTGCATGCAAAGAAAGGTTTAAGGCTTTTTACACACATGACAACTATGATAAACATCGAAGAGTTTAAGTACACAATAAGAACTACAAATTACAACTTTAGAAAGAAATCAGCTGTTACCAATACTGATAGGACTGAATCTCGTTTCCATAGTGTTTTTAAAAGAATAAGGACTTAATGGTTTTACCTCAATAAGCATTGGGAATTGAATAGCATTTATATTCTTTTACTGAACATATATCTGTAAGCGTAATGAGTATGGACAAGCAGCACCGGATCTTTCTTACCAGTAAATCTGTAAGAGTAGGTAAACTTTCTGTGTTAGCTTAAAATCTAAGTAAGCCCAGAATTTCATGACAGTTCCACCTTGAGGTTGCAAAGAAAAACAAGTCATTAAACTGAAAAAGAACTGTTCTATAAGATAAATCAGATATTAAAAATCATTAACATATAACTAATTAGAACAATTAGTTGACTACATTTATGAAGTTTATCTGTATTTAAAAAAAATTATTTTTTTCAGAAAATTTGGGGTTTTGACAGTTTGGCTCGTCCATGAGAGTCACCAACATGAATGATGCACAGGATCCCTATGAGCTCGAGGAAAATGCTATGGGGGAAAACATTCGAGTTGGAAATGTTGAAACAAAATCTAATGGAAGAAGATATGAAGAGACTCCATCATATATTGTACCCACCATGAGAATCCTAAGGGTGGGATTGCAAAGTTGCAAAGAAGACAACGAAAGAATGATTAAAGCTCAGGAAGAGAGGAATAACTTGAATGCGGCCATGCTGCAGAGTTTGAAAAGCATCCAAAGGCAGATCATCAATCAACTGTGGTTGAAGTTGAAGGAATAAATTGATCATTGCACTTATAAATTTACTTTCAGAATATCACAGAGAGATTAAATAGCATGTATCTTGGATAGATCCACGATCGAGATCTAATTTCACAAACAAAAGTTGTGCCCGAGATAATCCTAAACCAATGACCCATATGATTGAGGATCATGCGGCGGATATTAGAGGTGGCCGAAGATCAACGACTAAGAAATATTTCGTTTATAAAAGAGACAAGAGGATAAAAGGTGAGCTAGGTTGCAAAATAAGAACTAATCCATGGAATATGGGATTGATATCAATGGTCTAGATCGATCATCAAATTAAATTGACGGCACACAGCGATTCCGCTGGGTGGAGTTGCATTGTTTGGAAAACTTTTGATGTGCACATAATCTTTATGGAATTCTGGTCCGGATTTATGTAGGAACACAACAGAATACACAAATAACCATAAAACAAAGATGCAGTAGAAATAACACTTCATTTCATTAATCAAAGAACTAAAACTTGTTTACATACAGAATGGAAATAAACTAGTTGGAGTGTTGGTAGCTTATCTCTGAGAGGATAAGTGGAAGCTACATGCCTCTGAACGCTGTGTTACAATGAGTCTCAAAGGAATATATATTATTCAGAAACAATAAAAACCCTACACATCAAAAAACCTAACCCTAGGAGATGAAACACCGGAATATGGGCCCCGTTGGGTAACTTGGTACATCAATTTCCCAGGTTCGTAACTTTGGCATACTACCTTTGTTTGACGCACATGATACATCGTTAGAAATATCTATTCAAGGACTACATCCTAGCAAGGAAAATGTCATTTCCAAAATGGACTCATATTTCCCCGACCATTCGATGCCGAAAAAATGTCGTTTAGGGCCTCAAAACGACTCTAGAATTTTAGGACCCAAAAACTGCATAGTAAATTGTGCTACAATTAAGGATACCAAAAAACTAAAAGAAACAATGGTGGGGGTCCAAGTGGAATAGGCGAGTGGCCACCAATATCCTCCTTGAAGTCCACCGTAGTTTTGGTGGGGATAATGATATGACGGCCCAAAGTGGATTCTGCAGATCTAACAAGAAAGCTTGTTAAAATTTTAGAGAGCTATAAAATTTTGATTACGAAAAAGAGTTTACTGTGGATTTGAAATCCATGAACGTGTTGGTTGACAACTCAACGACTATTTTCTTGTTGACTAGATCAGGTATTGGACCTGTGACTCCTACCTGAAATATCATATTCTCATTGGAATGGATTGGTTAGAAGCACACAAAGTTAAGCTTGACTATTACAACAAGACATTTGAATGCATGGATGAAGAAGGAAACCCAAGGGTTGTAAGAGGCATTCCAAAGATGATTTCTGTTAGGAATATTTCAGCAACGCAGCTGAATAAGTTCTACTGGAAAGGTTGCATATTGTATGCAACCCATGTTTTGGAGGCAGTAGAGAATGAAACTCCCAGGTTGGAGGACTTTCATGTATTGCAAGAATTCAGGGATGTTTTTCCTGATGAAATTCTGGGACTTCCTCCAAAGAGAGACATTGATTTTATAATTTGCCTTGTTCATGGAGCCGTACCAATGTCCAAGACACCCTACAGGATGAGAACACTAGAATTGCTAGAGCTGAAGATGCAACTACAAGAGTTGTTGGAAAAGAAGTATATCGAGACAAGTGTGTCCCTGTGGGGAGCACCAATTCTATTTGTGAAAAAGAAAGATGGGACACTTAGGTTATGTATTGATTACAGATAGTTGAACAAGTTTACTATGAAGAATAAATACCCTTTACCTCGAATTGATGACCTTTTTTTATCAAATGAGAGGAGCAAAGGTATTTTCAAAGATTGACTTGAGGCCTGGTTACCATCAGGGAAGAATCAAAGATGAAGATATTCATAAGAAAACCTTCAGAACAAGGTATGAACACTATGAGTTTGTATTGGTACCATTTGGTCTCACAAATGCACTAGCTACATTCATGTGTCTCATTAATAGTGTTTTTAGCAAGTATCTGGACAAGTTTGTTCATGTCTTCCTAAATGACATTCTTATTTATTCTAAGAATGAAGAAGAGCATGAAGAACATCTAAGAATGACATTGAGATTGCTAAGGGAGCATAAGTTGTATGCAAAGTTGAGAAAATGTGACTTTTATAAAGATAAAATTCATTTTTTGGGTCACATTATCTCAGATGAAGGAATATCTATAGACCCTGGAAATATTGAGGCCGTCATGAATTGGCCAACCCCAAGAAATGTGATAGATGTGAGATATTTTATGGGATTTGCGGGATACTACAGGAGGTCCATTGAAGGACTCTCCAAGGTTGCACATTCAATCACTTATTTTCAAAAGAAGGGGATAAAGTTTGAATGGACACCAAGATGTGAAGAAAGCTTCGAGTAGTTGAATAATATTCTTACAAGTGCACCAATTTTGAAAATTGCAGACCCAGAAAAATATTTTGTGGTGTGTACTGATGCATGTAATCAAGGACTTGGAGGAGTTCTTATGCAAGACAACCACGTGGTATGCTATGAGTCCATAAATTTGAAGGAGCATGAGAATAAATATGCTACTCCTGATTTAGAACTTGCAGCCATAGTACATGCTCTCAAGATGTGGAGGAATTACTTAATGGGAAGAAAATCTGAGCTAAGGATAGACCATTGTGGTCTGAAATACTTGTTTGATCAACCAACTTTAAATGTTAGGCAAGCTAGATGGTTGGAGTTTTTGTGTGAGTTTGATTTTGAAATCAAACACATAAAAGGAAAAGAAAATAAGGTGGTTGGTGCACTCAACAGGAAGGTGCATGAAATGCATGTGGAATCTCTTAGTACTTGCCAACCAAATTTGAGACATCAAATTATTAATGATACTGTTGAGGATGAAATGTATGTGCAAATAAAGGACAAGTTGCAGCAACAAAGCCTTGAAAAGAAGTATGAGGGATATAAATTGGAATAAGATGAACTTCTTACCTATAATAACAAAATTTATATTCCAAATGTAGCAAACTTGAGGAGAATTGTTATGGATGAAATCCATCAAGCTCCATATTCTGGTCACCCAGGATATCAAAAAACAATTGCTACAACCAGAAAGTAGTATTTTTCTCCAAGAATGAAAAAGGAATTGGTTGAGTACATTTCTAAGTGCATGAAATGTCAGCATGTGAAGGTTGAGCATCAACACCCGGTAGGTTTATTGTAGCCTTTTCTAGTCCCAGAATGGAAATGGGAAGTTATTTCCATGGATTTTATTACAGGATTGCCAATGACTGCAAAAACATGATTCCATCATGGTTGTGGTGGACAAGTTGACAAAGGCATCACATTGTATACCATTCAAGTCCACGTATAAGGCTGATGCCATTGCAAAACTCTTCATGAAGGATATTTTCATATTGCATGGGTTTCCTAAGGCAATAATTTCTGACTAGGATACCAAGTTTACTTCCAAATTTTGGAAAATTATGTTTGCATATTTGGGTACAAAGTTGAAATTGAGCACCGCCTACCATCCTCAAATAGATGGGGAGACAGAGAGGGTGAACCAGGTTCTAGAATACATGCTTTGCATGTATGTGATGGAAAAACCATCCAAGTGGGAGGATTATTTACACTTGGTATACTTTGCATATAATAATGGACAGTAAGCATCATTGGGAAAGAGTCGCTACAAAGATTTGTATTGAAGAATGTGTAGGACACTAGTAACTTGGGATAATCCAGTGAACATGATTGTGCTTGGTCCAGAATTACTCAAGGAAATGTTGCAGGAGGTTGCAAAGATCAAGGAGAACTTGAAAGCATCCTAAGATAGATAGAAAATCTATGCAGACAAGCATAGAGTATAGAGAGAGTTCAGTGTTGGGGATCATGTTTACCTTAGAGTGAGGCCAAGGAAGAGTTCCTTGAATCTTGGAAGTTGTGCCAAGATGTCACCTAGATATTGTGGGCCTTTTGAAGTGCTTGAAAGAATAGGGCCAATTGCATATATAATTGCATTTCCTGTTATCACTAGAGCTCATATTGTTTTTCATGTTTCTTTGCTTAAGAGAGATGTACATGATCCTTACCATGTGATAAATTGCGATGTGATTCAGGTGGAACCAAAGGGAGAGTTCCAAACTGAGCCATTGTGCATCCTCGAAAAGAAGGTCACAGTGCTCCAGAATCGATCTGTTGGACAGGTAAAGGTGCAGTAGAAGCACTGCGGTCCTAGTGAGGCTACATGGGAGATGGAGGATTCCATGAGATTGGCACATCCATTTTTGTTCAATTTTGTAGAGCACTAAGGATAGTGCTAATGTAAGGGGGAGGGGAATGTAATACCCCAGTTTTGACCCCATGGTATTAAAATTGTACATGATGTAAATATTGTTATTAAACCATGGCGAGGAGCTTAAGGCCAATGCCCTGCCATTTATTTGGTGTTTTATATATTAGTGATCAAGGTTGATGTCAATCATGCTCATGTTGGTCAGGAACAATATATTTTTGAGATATAATGTAAATATATAATTTAATAAAATACCACAACTAGCTATGCACTGCAACAAAAGAGATGGGGATATGATTTCACAAGGAATAGGGAGGGGAATTATCCCAACGCTTGAGCCAATAGGGTGATATTAGATGTCGATGAGAGAAACCATATGCTCTCATATACCCTTTTATCCATCTAAACTCAATCATTCAATTTTTCCAGAAGAGTGGTTGAGGCAATTAATGCTTTGGGCAGAGCAAGGCATGGCAGTCAGTTTCGTAACTGAGTCAACCTGTAGTTTGAGCAAACCTGCAGCCTGCATCCTGGGGGAAGTTGAATTATTGCTTCTGAAGCAAGTAATCACGTGAATGGGTGTCCATTCCATCATTTCTGTAGTCACCCAGAACATATTGGGGGGGATTCTTCCATTCCATTCCAATTCACCATCCCGAGTCACATAACGATGGGGAGGGGGAAGAGTTACCAATCCTCATTCACACAGGAACTCGTTTGTTCTTCCTTATCCTCATGCACAGAGTTATTCATGGGATTTTGTTAGTTAGATTCACGCAGAGTGTCATCCCACAGATGCAGAGAAAGCTATAAGAGGAATTAATTTCACGTTCTGTAGTGTATCTCTTCACCTATCCTTTGTTGGGAACCTTGGTTGTTGTGCTACAGTGTTTTTCTATGATACAGAGTGAGTGGAGCCCTACATTGTTGTGTCTCCTTGTGGTTTGTTGTTATGTGTGCCCTATTTTGGGTCTGAACTATATGCAAGACTTAGGAGTGTAAGAGACGACGAATGGGCTTGATAAAATTAGTGAAGAGAGGAACCACACAAAAAGATAAGAGTGGCTGGTGAATCTTCTATGCACATCTTGAAGAGCACTATAAGGGAATGTATATCCTGAGGGATTGTGTAGCAGAGAAGGGGATGCTTCCTTGTGTTGGGTGTGTAGGTATTGTGGATGCCAGGACAGATATATCTTGTGGAGGTGTCCCTAGCTCTGTGAATGAGCCACTATCTTATCCATTCTACCTTTCCACTGCCTTAGCATCCTGATAAACCCAAACATATATTGTCTTGGATGACATCCTGATAAACCCAATGGTATATTGGATTAGCTGGACATTCTAATAAACCCAATCGTATATTGTCTTGGATGAGAAGCCTGATAAACCCAACTATGTGTTGGCTTGGCTATTTCTTGATGTGCATTTGGCTATGTGTGATCCTTGGCTGGATAACCTGATAAACCCAAATGTTAGCTTGCTTGGCTAAGTAACCAGATAAACCCAACAGTGTGATGGCTTGGATGAGTAGCCTGATAAACCAATCTAACACAATAGTGTGATGGCTTGGATGAGTAGACATAACCCAACGGTGTGATGGATTTTTTTCCAAATTAACCATTTTTGTCGAAACTTCTAACCTTGATAACTTATGCTTTTGAAGTCTGTTTTGCACAAAACGAGCGATGTCAGAAAGAGGCTAATGGGCTCTTTATCCTTTTAAGATTTTTTTTTTGTTTGAATACTTATTTGATGATCGATCATGAAATATATTCTCGGATCAAACCTTCCCACTAGGAATCTTTTGGGCCACCAAAAGCATGGAATCATTCAGAAAATAGATGAGGGTACAACTCCCTCACTCTTCTGGACTCTAGCCACCTTTCTTTGCTTGGATACATTCCTTTCATCCCCACATGAATAAATTCCATGTCTCATATTCATGAAGATATTACCTTTCTGTTAAGTATTACATCTTTCTAAAGTAAATTAATCCTACTCAAGACCAAACTCATCCACAGAAGGTGCTTGAACCTAAACATCATGGTCTACAATCATAGGTGGCTCATACAGTTTCAATTTTTCCACATTAACAACTAACTCACATTTGCATATAAGAAGGTAATTCTAACTAGAAATAATTATTACCGACTTTATCCAAAATTGTAAAGGATCCATACCTGATAGGTTTCAACTTTCTACCTTAACCTTGGATTCGATCTTTGTTGATATGAAGTCATACTCGATCACCAATCTGGAAATGATTATTTATTCAATGCTTTTCATGTCATTCTTTGTATTTGGAATGAATTGATTCCAATTTTTCCTGCACTTCTTGATGAATTAACTGAATCTACTGAATAAACTTTTGATTTTTATCTGCATCAAATTGTCAACATTCCACTATATCTTTCCCAAAAACAAAGTCTAAAGGAGACTTTGGAAAGTACCCAAAACATGTATCGAATGGAGACTTCTGAGTTGAAGAGTGTATAGCTCTGCTGTAGGTATGTTGAACATAATGCAACTATTCATCCCAAAGTTTAGGATGCTTAGCACAATACCCTCAAAGAATATGTACCATGGCTCGGTTGATCACTTCATTTTTTTCATTGGTTTGTGGATGAAATGTTGTGCTTGTCTTCAACTTTGTGTCCATAAGTTCCTATAAATATGACCAAAATTTCTTAAGAAATCAGGAATCTCGATCAGGAATAATAGAAGTAGGAAGTCCAAAATGGACCCATACATTTTGAAAGAACAAATGAGCAGTCATATCAATTTTGATATTATTTTTACAAGGAATGAGTATACACATTTTACTGAATCGATCCACAACAACATATAGATAATCATGTCCTTTTCTAGGCCTTGGTAAACCTCCTACAAAATCCATTCAAACACTTTCCCATGGAGGAAAAGGAACCGGAAGTGGAGTGTACAAACCTAATTTTTTGTTACTTGGTTTACTTGTTGCACACATAACATAACCTTTAACATATTTGGACACTATATCATTCCTTCGAGTCCATAACAATTTTTTTTTAATTGTGCTATAGTTTTACCTACTCCAAAATGTCATGAAATGAGAGAAGTATGAGCTTATCTTATCACATGCACTCTTTCACTTTGGGGAATACATATTTTACCAAGATGATACAACAACTTGTCATTGATATGATTGTTCAATTCTTCATTATGATAGCCATGCCTTGATGATTCATAAACTTATTTAACTTCTTCATCCTTAGTATATTGTTCAACCTAACTTGCATGTACTAAAGGACTTTGTTGAATGACAATAGAATCATTTATTGGTGGTCTAGAAAACATATCTGCAACTTTGTTCTGAATTCTTTTCTTATACTTAAATGCCTTGATTGTTGTAGCTTAGTTTGTGATTGTAAGTATTGTAGTTTTTAATGATCAATATGTATGATTGTTTCTTTACCCATTTGGTAATGCTTCCACTTTTAAACACTTTGTACTAATGCATACAAATATTTGTCATAGATTGGATAGTTGATTATTGTTTTAAATAAAGTTTTAGATTGATAGCATATTTGTATGTTATGTTGCATTAAGAATACCCCCATTTCATAACCACTAGCATCAATTTCTATCTCAACTGGTTGTTGTAGATCCGACAATGAAATTACTAGAGTTGTGTTGATATTTTCTTTCAGTGTGTCGAAGGATTTTTGTTCCTTTCCTTCCCACTGAAATAATTTGTTCATTCTTTTCAAAGCATGTAAAGGGGAAGCTATGAAGGAAAAAGTTCACAATGAACTCCCACCAGTATTGGGTTTTTCCCAAGAAGTTTCTTACATCTATTACATTATTTGGCTTAGGCCAGATTATAATGACCTCCAATTTAGAGGGATCAATCTTCAATTCACTACCCCCTACAATGTAACCTAGATAAACTAAATATGTCTTTCCAAACTCACATTTATAAATCTTTAGGTACAATTTTTCCCTTATAAGTACATCCAATACCTGTTCAACATGCTTGACATGCTCTTCCCAAGTTCAACTGAAAATCAAAATATCATCTAAGTAGTCTATGACAAAGTCATCAATGAAGGGCCTGAACACATCAGTCATCATCCTCATAAATGTTGTGGGTTCATTAAAAATCCCAAAGGGAATTACCATCCATTCATACAATCACTGTTTATTTTTAAAAACGGTCTTCCAAATATCATTGTCATGAATACGAATTTGATGATAGCCACTTCGTAAGTCTAACTTAGTGAAAAATATTGCATTCTTAAGCTGATCTAAAAGATTATCATTTCAAGGAAGAGGATAGATGTTCTTTATTATGATTCTGTTCAATTCCCTTTAATCAATGCACATATGCCATATGCCATCTTTATTTGGAACCAAAACAATTGGTGAACCACATGGAGAGGGACTTGGTCGAATGGCCCCTCCCTCAATCAATTCCTAAACCTATTTATTTATCTCTGCATTCTCAATAATGGAAGACCTATACATACCAATATTAGGAAGAGTTGCATCTTGTTGTAAATGATTTTTATGTTGAATTTCCCTTTTAGGAGGTAATCCTTTAGGTTCTTGAAACAAAATATCATAATCAGATACCACCTTTATCAAGTCCCTTTTAAGTTTAGGATCACGACCTTTAAAGGATTCAATTTTTTTAACATCTTTTTCTTTTACTATCATAAGACCAAAGTTCTTACTTGCATTTATTAACCTCTTCATTTGATTCTCATAAACTAAAGAAATATTAGTTTTAATACGATGTACATGATTGATATATTCAATACCATCCTTAGTGATCTTATACATGTTATCTTCCCTCTAAAATATAGTCTTCCTATCATACATATATGGACTACCCAACACAATATCACATATATCCAATGGAACCACGTCTAGATTTACCTCATCAACAAAGCCAGAAGTGATTGCTAACCTAATTATACACTATTTTGTAACTTGTAATTGTGCATTATCGCATAACCATCCAAGTAGATATGATTTAGGGTGTAACTTAGTTTCCAACTGTAATTTCTTAACAATTTCTTCTAAAATGAGGTTTGCTTGTGATCCACTATAAAAAAGAGTATCAATTTTTGTATGTTTACAAATTAATCTAATATGAAATAAATCACTCCTATTTCTTTCATCAATGACAGGTTCATTTCTTGTAACAGAACAAGAAGGAATTTTATCTTGAATGCTTGTAGAAACCAACTTAGTTTCATCCCCAGAGTCTAACCCCAAATCATGTTGGATTGTTGTTGCAATAGTGTTTTTGTCTTCTTTATTTCGAAACTTGGCAGGCTTGAGCTCCAGATGAAGTTTCCAACATTTTGAAGCATCATGAAGTTTCTTCTGACAATGAGTACGTGTAGGTTTATCTCCTTCCTTCTTCACAGTAGTTGTGTATTTACCTTTCCCCTTACCTTTAAACTTTATTCCAACTGATTTCAAAGGTTTCTTGGAAAATTTCTCTTTGGTATTCTTCCCCTTCGTCTCTATGTGAATTGCTTCAACACATACCTCATCAAGGTTAGTTGGATTAAACATCAATATCATATCAAGTCAATAACTATGCAATCCTCCTATATACTTGAGAAGTGTTTCCTAGGTGCAGAGAGGTATACGAAGTACCAATGCTATTTTTTAGAATTCTTATGTGTAATCTTGCACACTTTGTCTGTTACCTTGCCTCATATTTTTCCATTCCATCATAGCTTGTTGCATGTACCCTAATGGATAAAACTAATTTTTTAATGCTAATGTGAACTCATACCAAGAGGAGATGATTTTTCCTTTTGTGGCAAGATCCTCTTGAGATTTTCTCTCCCACTAGATGAGAGATCCTCTACCATTTTTTGCATTCCCATGAAATCTTTCATAAATTCCCGTTCAGATGGGATAGAAGAAATCACTTATTCTCCTTTTGGTGAAGGCATTTTCCCTCTTCTTGAACCAATATCTGGATCAAACTCTTCAAGTTCTCATTCGCCACGTTGTAGAGTGGATATTGTTAAGATAAACTCACAATGCAATAGTTATTTAGCTCTGATACCAAACTTGATTTAAAATTTCAGGATCTTTTTAACCATAAATTTGCATGTGAAATTTCATCTTAAATCTCATAAAAATGACTTAAAAGATGGATTTTTAATGCTTTAAATCAATTATATGAGCAAATAAAAGAGATATGCAAACCAGAATATGAAGACAACAACTGATAATGGAGTTCACCACTCTTGAGCTACGTCTTTGGGCCACTTCTAATGGGAAGGAAAAATTTATTAAGTATTCAAAGCTTACAATATTGGGTTTATGGAACCAATTCTATTTTCTGTCACTAACCAGACAGTACCACTGCAATCCTCTCAAAATGTCAAGAAAATGAGTATAAACTCAACCAAGTTTTCCTAAGGCCTCCTATGGCATGCAAATCGAGAACTATCTCTGCCATGCCTATACGGACTGTACTTTCTTGCCTCTGGAACTATGCAAAATGATTACGTGTACTGTTCACCTTAGGATATGTGCATAAAAATGGTGCTCCACTTCCCCTTTTTCTTGGCTTTAGCACTGGTTTATAAGATTTTGGGCACGTGTGGAGGAGCCATGCGCCCCTCCTTTGGCTCGAGTTGTAGATCAAAATTTTAAGCAGTTTCTACTGTTAGTTGTGTAATGGTAGGGTCGTGGCCCAATGATGGAAGTATTTTCATTCGGGGAAAATTTCCTATGGTCAAACCCGTGGGCCTCTTCCCTTCCCATGCCTTTTGATATAACAATATACCAACAGATATGGTATATCGTATTTCGATATGTGGCATAGTTTCGATAAGTTTCCATTCCTTTTGAGATAACAATATACCAACATATATGGTACATCGTATTTGGATATGTGGCATAGTTTTGATAAGGTTCCAAGCCTTTTGATATAACAATATACCAACATATATGGTATATCGTATTTGGATAAGTGGCATAGTTTTGATAAGTTCCACGATATGGTTTCACATTAACAGGTGACATGGCTTGTTAACACATCAACGTATAATCTGGGATAAGGTAATAATAATATGGATATTGGAGCCTCGTTGTTGGCGTGCCCATTTTTCAAACCAAACAACCTTGCAGCTTTAAATAAAAGTTCTCACCTATACCTTACAAGGAACCTATGTGGGGCAGTTGGTTAAGTGAGATAGGTGAAGGCTTGGACGGTCTTGGGGGTCTTGGGTTCAATCCCATACACTCCACACAAATATTTAACAAATCTCTATAACAATTCTTATCCACGTACCCTTTTTTTTCCAAATTCTTATCCACATACCCATTTTTTTCCAAATTAACCATTTTTGTCGAAACTTCTAACCCTGATAACTTATGCATCCATAGGTTGTTTCATGTGAAGCGAGCGTTACTAGAAATTTGCTGACAATCTCTTTATCCCTGTAATATTTATTTTTCTATTTGAATAATTATTTAATTATATATCATGAAATATACTTATGGATCATAGAAGCACACAGGTAAATAACAAAAAATATGAAGATAATTATGGAAGTTTGAACGATATGCATGATATTTTACTAAGAAGTGAACCAGAGTTTTCCAACAATAATAAAGGAAATACCACAATTTTCTTATATCTTGGAAATTTTAATCATGGTAAATGCCCATACAACATAAGGAATTGTAGAATTTTTTTAAGGAAAGGAACATATAAAGGCTTGAGAAGAAAAAGGGACCATGAAAATAACCAATATGTTGTAGAGATTAAGAGATTTCAAGAAGTGGAACTGAAATGGAGACAAGACTTGGGACACCACATCCCTAAAATAAAAAATAATTTTAGAAGCAACATAAGAATAAGTTCAATACATCACATCACTATAGACATATTATAGGAAAATTGAATGAAATAACTCCAAGGACTAAAATTGTATATGATGACTAGAAGAGATGAGCAAGAGCATAGGGAAAAGGAAAAGATAAAATGGTATAAATATAGAGTAAAACTATAATAATTTGACTAAGAAAGGACAACAAAGTCAAGGAAGAAACAAAATATCAACAACTTTTTTCATAGGATTAAGGAATGGGAAATTAGAGCATAAGAAAAACTTGATAAAACTTATCCAACCAATAAAGGAGAAATAACAGTTTTGAATTTGGCAAAAGTCAAAAGAAGAAGAAGAAGAATCCAAACCCACTATGTTTTAATTTGAATGAATAATAAAAAGTCAAATCTACTAAAACAAAGGCTGAAAGAAGAACAAGAAACTAAGTCCACTAAGGAAGAAGTTGAAAGAAGAGGAAAACACCAAAGATACTTAGTTGTATTTGATTTATACAAAGTAGACCTGGATGAAATACTCACAATAGGATCCAATGATCATAAAACAAAGGAAAAACTTCAAAGACAACAAAAGAAGTTAGAAGCCCAATCTGGTGGAAAATGAAGGACAGATAATAGGAAGACAAGGACAAAGAGGTATTTGAAATAGTATTGTTGAAGTTGAAGATAATGGCCAAAGTCAAGGAGATCAAAGAAAAAACTAGAGCCGAAGTTTCCTAAAGAGATAATAATAATTGTTTAATTTTTTTGAATTTTCCAAATAGAGGATGGGAAATAGGAACAAGTTTGAACTATGCAACAAAAGTAAAACAAATTTGAAAGGGGCAAGAAAGGATAATCGACTAGAACTCGAGGAGGAAAGTTAGTCGTTGAGAAAATAAGGAAACTCAAAGAAGTAGTTATAAATATTTTGAAAGCACAGTAATACCAGAAAGTAGGAAAACATCCAATTTGATAATTGCAAACCTAAGGCTCTTAAGCATTTATTTGTCTTTGAATTGATTAAATATAGAGATGTATCATGGAGGATTATGTGATTTATGGTTGGATAAGTGTTAGGAATAGAAATACCATTATTGTATATTATTATCACTTTGATTTAATTAATCATGGTCAAAAGAAATCAAGACTAACCATGTCAACCAATCCCTAGAAAACTGATCAAGATTGAATCTATTAACCAAACCTCGACTTATGTATAAGGAGGATGTGTTATGTAAAGGTGTGAATTAATTTTATTATTATCTTGTTATTTCATTACAACAAAAAAATAGTCAACTCAAGGATATCAAGTATCAAGTATTGTAAGAAATATTCTTCTTAATAAATATAAATGTTACGCTATTGTGTTATGTTTTTTCCTCCCAGTCAGTGCAATTGTTTCTTACACATATCTTGTGTTCCTAGTGTATTTGTTTATTTGTTTGATCTAATTTTTGGGCTTAGGATGTATGTAAAATGTGAATAGAATAAGATAAGTACATAAAATTGTTTAAGTTTAGAGTTGTTATGAGTTGGGTAACCCAACAATTGGCTTTTTGTGTAATTTTGTATCTTACAAATCACAATAATTTTGAAAAATATAACTAATTCTTCAGGTTTTACTTGAATGTGGAGGGTAAATATTGAATTAAGTGAATTTTCTAGATAATCCATCTTGGATTATTTTTCCTCCATTTTCTCCATCATGAATAATGTTTTTTCCTAAATTCATTTTTGAGTAATTTTGTATTTTTTCTACTTACTTGAAACTTCCTCAAAACTAATTCTAGCCTTAAACTCATTAACAATATCTAAATGTTCCCTTAGATATATCAGTCTATCCCCTTGGCTAATTTGTATTCTCTTGATTCCCTAAAGTGGATTCTTTTCATTATTTTCAATGTTGGGATGAATTGGAAAATTATGCTCAAGGATATTTTTGTAGCTAATGGATTTGTGAAATTTTATTTCAATGTTCATGTTAATATAGTTCCCTATGCCAAAGTTACAACAAAAACATTTTTTTCATGCTATCCTTTTTTGGTCCCATTGTCATATTCCACATTAGGTTTCTATCAACTAATTCATTTTTGGAATTCCTTCAATGACTACATTGATTTATGAAGTTTATACTTAGAGCGTTTCAATGGGGATATTTATTTGTTGCAAGGTCCCAAATTTCCTGATGACTAATATGTATCTTTCCCCAGTGACATGCTTTGTTTCTTGCCTCTATGACTCTTTCCAACCGCCATTCCCAGCCTTATCGAAATTCAGGTGGAGCATGTGTCCTAAAACTTTTCCAATAATTTGAAAATTTCCCTCCAATGGCGGTGCTTTCCAATGGAAACGTCCTTCCAAACCTGAGAGCATATATCTTTTCTTGGTCCCATAAGAACCCTTTACATTGGATAATTTGGAACTCTTATGGTCCTTTAGGATTCTTAATGAATAATTTCTAATGGTGCTCGATAACTACATTTTGATAGCTTTCTTGATGACTAAAATTCAATGACAATCATATTTAAGTTAAATTTGATATCTTCCTTAGAGGATCTTTATCAAAAACCACTCACCCTTCTGTCATCAAAATTTTCCACTATTTCAAGTCATTCAAAATTCTCAATAACTAGTTTTTTTATGCTACACTAGGTGTTTGTTTTCTTTCCCATATGAGTCATTTTGAAAAGTTTTTCAAGATTTCTTAAGATATTTATAATTTTAATTTTTAAAATTATTTGGATATGTCTCATAAAAAAATCACTTAGGATTCTAGTGTAGAGAAACTCATGTCTCATGCATTCTCAATGTATTTTTGATGATTACTCCTTGATAGCTATTTTTTTATTATTATTTCCAATGTCTTACATCATGTATTTTCAAAATTCTCACATAATCCTCTCATAGGTAATTCTCCAATCAAGAATTGGGTTTCCCTTTTATCTCCAAACCGTGTAAATATATAATATGGAGTTCATTCTTGATGGCAAGGTCCATTATAGCTTTAAGGTCATTTTCTATCTATTAAAATGTTTGAATACTTAGTCAAATTTTAGTAGTATATTTGTTTTACCAAATCTCACATGGATGGAATTGAATATTTGAAATCTCATTAATTTATAGACACACATAACAATTGTATTCCATGAAGTCTTAAAGTTTGAACCATCATAGAAATGGTATGGATTTATACACTCCACAATATTTGATTAATGTACCTAATTGGAAAGGTACATGTATTCACATCACCCTACCCAAAGGACATAACATTGAAATTGTGCTTCAATCAATTTTTAGAGTGCCTCTAACTCCCTCCCTTAGCCAACAATTAACCATATTTGCATTTCGATGGAACCTAACAAACTTTTAATGCATCATAAATGCAGACTTCAAATGCATAAGTATATTTATAACATATTGTTATAATATTGAGAAATATGCAAAAACATACAAAAATATACATACCAAAAAGAAAATCAATAAAAAGAATATACTAGTTTATCCTTCTATCCATACACGCACAATATAATCAAATTAGTAAGCAATCAACAAGAGAAAAGAATGATACACCAAATATAAGTGTTAAAAATGGAGAAACATCCATGGGAAGGAATTATCTTCTTATTCTTCAGAATTGTCCAATCTTACACTTGAGCTCCACTCCACATATGTTTATCACAACTTTACAATATGCACAATAGAATTCCAATACCATACCTGAAGGGTCTCCTTCACCTCTATTCTATAGCTATATGTATGTAAGAATTAGATCCCAGAATACATGTGGGATAAAATGATTTCCTACCTCCTAATATAATGAATGGTAATAGGATAATATTACTCTGTGGATAACATAATAGTAAATTTTGACAATTTATTGTTTTGTAAATTCAATAAGAATTTTATAATTATAAAATCCTAATTAAAGCATTTAAAGATTGAAATTAATAACAAATATTGTCCACATAGAATAAACACAAAGACCTATATTTTCTCTAAATTTATCCACCAAATTGGACACAATGAAGCAATTCACCTTACAACCATGTGCATCTGTTGTACTTGACATGCCAAGTTGGACTTTGAGACAACAAGGTGATCTATGTCGCCTAGGAGGTTGATAGGAGGAAAACAGAGACGATTGAATGATTCATCCCCTGTTATGGTAAAGGTTATTAATGTTAGACTGATTAAATAAACAACTATAAATAATAGCATACACCAGACACTAAACAACTGCAAAATTAATAGACAATACCAATCACAGAAGAATGTGAGGCAGGAATTAGTAACGAAGAAACCCAAAGGTAAAACTCCAATTGTATTGAGCAATCATCATGAGAGATCAGTCTCTTGAGTCTATAAGAAAAAGGATGCAGTGACTTGAAAAACTCAGTTACATGAACACAAGTCAAATTTAGGATCCGTAGGGACCCAATCAATCCTTCTATTTAGGAACTTGTCTTAATGTAGTCAAGAGAAGAGAACAAAAAGCCCTTTAAGTTTCGATCCTACAAGTATTTATACAATTATAAGGGATGCTTGGGTAACTAACCACTATGTTTCAGTTACAAAGAAAATAGTTACAACTAATTTTAAGAGACCATTCATCTTCTTCCCATTCATCAAATAGAAGAAGATGAAGATACATTGTTTCCACATCGATGGAGTATATGATGCCTTTCAACTATTCAAGATGTCTTTTGACATGTGTTGGAATCATCAAGTATTGTTGGTAACGTGCAATGAATGATGGTCGAGTGATTCGTGGATCGACCAATCCACAAGGATGGCTAAATCATGGATCCGACTAAGGAGTCAACTAGGGATAGGAACTAGTCGGTGGATCTATTCAAGTCTTGGGATGGATTGGAATTCCCCCCTTAAGTTGAAATGGTCCCCATTTCCTGCTCATGAAAATGAGAAAACTTGAGCTCTGATTCAAAGAGAGGATACCACTTTCCTTGAGAGGGATTTTTTCCTTCTTTGGGCACCTGAAATAAGGGAATTGCTTGTGTTCTTGTGTGGAATGCTTGATTTCCAACAATGGTTTCGATGGTAAGAGGATTTTGAACATCTATATGGATTTCATATGGATTTTCCAGTTGTAAGCCAATATATTCCAATAATGGCAGAAAATATGGTCGAAGAAAGTCCACATTGAATACTAGATTTAGACCCATGTATGGTGGAATGTTAAGCTTAAAATCATTTTCCATAGCTTTCTCAACAATGCTGTAAGGACCATATCATAAAGGCTCCATATTCCTATGATGGCCAGTAAATATTTCTTTCGTAATATAAAACCATACCTTGTCCTCAATTTTGAATGAATGAGGAATACGATGCTTGTCATGGAAGGCCTTGATTTTTTTGTTAGCTTGCTGAAACATCTCGTGTTCTTGTTTATAACTCTCACACTGTTGATCCCTAAACTTCAATTCCTTGTTGATTTCTCACCTTTCATTGTTGGTGTTGAGAAAGCCAGTCAATCGGATGACAAAGTTGATAGGTGTTGATGGTTTAAATCCATAACAAAATTCAAATGCACTCTTGCACGTAGAATTGTGTCGCACTCAATTATACCTATACTATATGTATGGGAGATTTGTTTCCCATGTTATATGATGTTGTGGTTTTCCATGTGAAGAAATTGTATCACCATGTGATTCACAACTTCCATTTGTCCATCAGTATGAGGATGGAATTTTATTGACGTAGATAGGTGTGTGTTAAGCTACTGCTAGAGAATTTTCCAAAATGTGCTAACAAATCTAGATTCACAGTCAAAGATGATTGAAGTTGGAAATCCATAATGCTTCCAAACATTCTCAAAGAAGAGTTGAGGAGTCTATTGGGTTATCATGGTATTCTTGCAGGGGATGAAAATAACCATTTTAGTGAATTTTTCAACCACTACCACAATTTCATCATGTTGTTGTCAAGTAACATGATATCCAGTCAAATATTCCAATGAAACAGATTCCCATGGCCTACTAGGATCTATAAAGGTAATATACAAACCCTGTCTCCAATTTGGTGGCTTGGAAATAACACAAACCATATATGACTTTGTATACTTATTGACATCCATCTTGAGCAATGACCAGTAGAAATAATTTTGGATAATAGTGAGAGTCTTTTCCACTCCGAGATGTCATGTTGTCTTGATGTAGTGTGCATCCCAGATGATCTTCTATAGATGCTCACCAATAGATACAAAACATTTCCCTATATTGTAAACATGGTTTTCCTTCACGTGGTAGTCGATAAAAATTGATTGACCTATCTAGATTTGTTAATACATTAAAGAGAACTTAGTGTCTTTTTCATACATTAGATGCCAAGTAATGGTGTCATAACCATGCATACTTAACTATGTAACAAGTGAAGTAATTGGTGGTCGACTAAGGAAATCAATTGCTGCATTGGATTTTCCTTTTCAATGCTTAATTACCAACTGAGATTGTTGTAGGTAACTAATCCACTTGATTTTTCTCGTCGTATGCAAATTAGACTATGATAGACTGAACTATAAAGGATTATGGTTAGAATGGATGACTATTTCTTTTCCTAGAATATAGTGGATCCATGTCTTAAGATATTGTACAATGGCATATATTTCCTTCTTGTAGGTAGAATACTTATAAACAATATCACTAAAATTTTCTGAGTGGAATGCGACTAGGTGACCTGCTTGTGTGATCACAGTTCCCTTGGAATATTCAAATGCATCAGTCTTGATTTCAAATGGATGATCAAAATTAGGTATCACAAGCATTGTAGTGGTGCAAAGCTTCTTCTTGTTCTGCTCAAAATATTGTTGTTGTGATGTAGTCCATTTGAAAACTATGTTTCCACCTACCTTTTTCAGTTGATTCAAAGGCCAAGCTATGTTTCTAAATCCCAACACAAATATGTGAAATAAATTCAGCAAACCAAGGAAACTCCTAAGTTCTTGAATGGTTCTTGAAGTAGGCCATTCCTTGATAGGTTGTATCTTTTCTAGGTCAACTTGAAATTCTACTGAGTTGATCACATAGCCCAAGTATTTGATACTCATCCTTGCAAAAGAGCACTTCTACAAGTTCAAGCAAATTTTGCGTTGTCTCAAAACATTAAACACTTAAAGAGCACTTCTACAAGTTCTTCCCATGATCTACTAAAAATAAGGATGTCATCTAGAAAAAAATGACACACTTCCTTGCAAAAGGTCTAACAACATTACCCATATATCTCATAAAAGTCATAGGTGCATTAGTTAGACCAAAAGGAATGACTAGGCATTCAAATAAACCTTTCCTAGTTTTGAATGAAGTTGTGCATACATCTGAGGAATTTATGGGAATTTGATCATATCTCGACTTGAAGTTTATTTTTGTAAATGATTTAGCATATTTCAAATAATCAAGTAAGTCGTCTATTCTAGGAAGAGGATATTGATTCTTTACTGAAATCTTATTGAGATCCCTTTGGTCGATGCACATGCACCATGTCTCATATTTCTTAGGAACTAGGACGAGTGGAATTCCACAAGGAGAGGAGATAGGTTGAATATTCCATTTGTTAACCAAGTATTGTATTTTACTGTGGATTTATTCATTTTCTAGAACAGACCTTCTGTAAATAGATACATTGGGTAATGAAGAACTAGGAAAAGGATCAATGGAGTGTTTTACCTAGAAATGTAGTGGTAATCCAGTCAGATATTTGAACACATATTTGTATTCTTTAAGTAGTATATTGATGTGTTGTCATTGTCAAGGGTGGCATTTTGTGGAGAGATGACTGGTTGTTGTGATCTTCCGGGATTGTTGAGGTTTATTCATTAGCAACATAAATTTATGAGCATGGTTGATCAACTTTTTTTCCTTATTTGTTCAAACCATCTCAAATATTGGTGTGGGTTTATGTTTAGGAATTCCATACCACTGATTCTATATTTTGACAATCACTTTTGTGGTCTCGATTTACACATTCCAATTTTGTCCCACTAGTAAGGCTTTCTAAGAAGTACATCAACTACTAAAAGTGGTGCAATGTTTCATATCACCTCATCCTAAAAAGGATTGATGAAGTAGGGTAGAAAAAAATGGAGGGTGATCAAACATTCTTGTCCATCCTTCATCTGACAGATATTGTGATATTCCGGATGAGGAGTAGTAACAACACCCAATTTCTTCACAATGTCTTCAGAGACAAGTTTCTTTTGACTATCATTGTACACAATCAGATGCAATGGGCTATACTGAACCTATATCTGTGTATGGAATAGTCATACCTTTACTCGTCATTAATGAAAATTGATTTTGCAAGGCTTATCAAATTTGATACCAATAAAGTTGTAGAGTCAGGGTTATATTCCACAATAGCCTTTTTGACCAACTAAAAAGTAGACATATGTTTCAAGAATGTCTTCTGAGCTTTGTATTCTGATGCATCATGCCTAGTTGAACTGTAGCAGGTTCTTTATGCGATTTTCTCTTATCTTTATTGAAATGCTTCTTACCTTGTTCTGACTTCTAGGAAGTAGTCTGAGAAGACCATTTTGACTTGTGAGAGTCAAAAGTCAACAGATATTCTTATTGAAAGGTTGACTAGTTGGTTTGGTTGGGAAATGTCATTTAGCCTTTAATTTCATCTCAATCTTGATGGCATAATGGAATGTGTCTGCACGAGTACTAATAGTGAGAAATTTCATCTCTTGTTGGATATAAGGAGCTAAACCACTGATATACTTCAGAACAAGTATCTTTTCTTCCTCCCTAAAACCAAGTCAATCCATTAGTTGGTGGAATTCATTAGTATAACTTTATAGAGTCTAATCCTTCCATTGTCTCAAGTACTACCACTTATTTTATTGTTGTTCCATATGCATGGGTTGATAAAATTCCTTCCAAATATGTTCAACAAACATTTCCCACATATCGATGGCATGATCATCTTCATCAGATTTCATCGAGAGATTTTCCCACCAACAGTGTATAGAAATAGACATATTCAAGGATGCGAGGGTGAATTTCTTAGCCTCAAAAATTTGATTCATAGATAAATAGGACTCCAATTGTTGTATCCAGTTATCTACATATTGCACATCGATGTTTCCTTCCAAATTCGGTGTCCAAGTTCATTTGCACCTTAAAGGGGCTAACATTGTCAAAGGAATTTCTCGTTGGGTTGCTAATCGAATTTGATACAAATGAACTGGTAAGTCAAACAAGAATCTCATTGAAATGCTCATACATTTAAATTTTTTGATGAACGAGTGCCCAATCTATGAGTTGTTTAGTCTCACTACTAGGTTTGTTTCCCTCTGTTTCACCTAAGATCTTCGTTCTAAGATTGGGAGTAGATAAATACTCAGAAATTGAAGGTAGAGATATGCCAAAGTAGATGAGTCTTAGAGCGTGTTTGAATAGGAATGTGTTGTCTTTGTTGGAGCAGTAATCTACCTTAGTACCTTAATGATCTACCTAGGAGAAATAATCATTGGCCATGTTCTATGTTCTATAGTCTAACTTAGGCTATATTGATCAATACTGGTCAAATATGTGATTCTGGATCATTAATTGTAGTTGAGGTGCTCTAGTTTGAAAATTATGACATTTCAGAATGTTCAATAATTGTAAAACACTTCCAAATTTGACTAGGGGTTCTAGTGTGTGTGAAAGTGGTTTTTTGTGGTCTCCTTGGCATTTATTTTCCTCCTAGAGATTGCTCCACTCACCCATGTTCTCTCACATGATTTCCTTCCATCATTTATGACTCAAGCATTCCTCTTACATGTTCACACATGGTTTTGTGATTATTTGGTTAGGTTTGGTAGCCTATTGGTCAACCTAGGGGGGTTTAGGGGTCAAATCCTAGCTTGACACTTGTATGCATTCACATGGGTTCCAAGGGCTCACGAATTTTCCCCAATGTATTATAAATGTGTACTATAACATCTAAAATATGTAAAGTAATAATATGATTAGTCATTAGCACCATTCACATGTGTTATTCTAGTTATTTTATGTCGTTGCTGTTGTTCTCTTGCACATTTTGTCAAACACTTTGATGGTGAATATTTCTCTAGTTCCTAGATATCACTGAGAATAAAATTATCACATGGTATTAGAGTTAGTTGGAGCTACAAACAAATCTTGTGAGGTTTGAGTTGTTGTTTAGGGCATATTTCTAGAAAACTTGAGTATTTTCCTTGAAGGTTTAACAACATTTTTGTCACAGGTTGAACAAGAAGAATGGATAAAAATAGAGCATTGATTACTCCATTCAATTATTTTTAATGCAAGGTTGAGATCATCATCCAGTTGAGGTCCAAGGGCCTCTACAGGGTCACCATGGGGACTGAACTCGAGCCAAATTGTTGTGGAGAAAGCTAAGTATTTTAATAGACTTGATGAAGATTTTGGTATGCTCTGTCTCATCACTTTGAGGGATCTCCTCTTTCATGTTGAAATTATTGGCACACCCAATGAATTTTGGATCAAGCTTGAGTCACTATTTGGGAAGAAAGATGAAATGAGAAGCCATCATCTTAAGAACGAGCTAATCTCTCTGAGCTCGGCTCACTATGAGACCATTGAAGACTTCTTTACCAATGTTAAAGCACTAATAATTCATCTAAAATAGTGTGGCATAGAGAATAAATAAAATCATATTATATTTTCCATCCTTTCTGATTTAGGGCCCGAGTATTTTGTGTATGTTTCAACATTCCATTAAAGAAGGCTTACAACTAGAAATTGGAAGATGCCTGCGCTAGCATATTTCATGGAGTCTTTGACTCATGAGCAGGAAAATCTCATAAAAATGGGTACCATAAAATCCAAAGAAAAATTCCTTTCTACTGGTGTACCAAATCAATCCAAAGGCAAGAAAAAATATTTGAGGAAAAAAGAGAAAGAGAAGAAGCAGTCAAGTTCAGAAAGCTCCAGTTCTACTGATGAGAGTTCGAGATGCAGGAGGAGAAACAAAAGAGAGAGACCCACATGTGTCTATCACAGAGTTTCACGTATTTAAATATATTTATTCATAAATAATATGGATGTCATGACCAAAGTACTTGAGGAGAACCATATCGATCTTCCATATTTTGCAAGAAGATGGGAGCGCAAGCAAGGAAGTGGTAATCCTGAACATGCATTGAGTGCATGGGTAAAACCCATTTATGATATCTATGATTCTTATGGATATATTTCTGATTTAACTTCCGATATATTAGAATCTTAATCCTCCATCCCTTCCTTGGAAGAAACCCCAAACAGTTCATCAAAGCTTCCTCCCAAAACTAGTCATTTTTTGCTAGTTTCTGACATGTATTCTGAAAGCTCTTTCCCAATCCAATAAGATATTTCCCAATATGATTCTGAAGGAGATATACAGGATTATATAAATCCTATTACATTCACTAAGTCATTTCCCCAACCATTTCATGACCAAAATACCCAACAACCCTCAAGTTCACTAGTTGGAAATTCTGAAAATTGCATTGTTTCCAATGTTATGTCTCTTGTATATGTTGTTGTTATGTCTTGTATGTATTTCATTGGTTGGAAAGCCATATCATTGGCCTTCATGTAAATTCTGTTCCATATGTCTGGAATTTATTTTATCACCCATGGTTCAAATCTCAAGTCTCCAGACCTTCCAGGTTCGCTCAATTGCAATTGTGATCTAGTTGCTCGCTCTTCTCTCTTTATGGGCCCATTCTCTCATGGAGACACCATACCTATGATATTTTATGCTATGTATGACATGTATTATGATATTTAATAGCCTCGTGAGATTTTTTACAAATTTATGAAGGTGCTTCATCAAATTGGGAAGAATATTCATGGTTTTATTCATGATATGGAAGCTACACATGATGCAGATTTTGTTGAATCTTTTGATGTTATTTGGGAAAGAGTTTGTAGAGATATATTTTCCATGGTTGATTATACTATTGGAACAGAGTATTCTTGCAGAAAAGTACGTTCTTATGATTCCTCTCCATCATCAAATGATGACCATCAAAGGGCATCTCCACATGATCTTTGTTTACAGCACTTTGATGCATTTATGCATGATCTTGGCATCCACGACATATTCACCAAGTCCATCACAAAGAAGTTGTTATTTCAGCTCATTCAAGTGAAGAAGAGGACCTTTTTAAGACCTTTTTGTTCATCTATGTCATATCCATTTTTTAGGGGAGGTTTTGTCCCATGAGGTTTTCCTCCTTACCTCGGTTACATGGATTAATAAAATTATGTTGTAAAAGTTGACTTGTGCCTTAGTTGCCAAGGCCTTAATAAATCATTTTGAATAAGTTTTACTAAGTTAGGATTAAGGGGGAGTGTTGGAGAATTAATCTACCTTAGTACCTTAATGATATACCTAGGAGACATAATCATTGGCCTTGTGCTATGTTCTATGGTCTAACTTAGGTTATATTGATCTATACTGGTCAAATACGTGATTATGAATAATTAATTGTAGTTGAGGTGCTCTAGATTTAACATTATAACATTTCATACTATGCATTAATTGTAACCCACTTCCAGCTTTGACTATGGGCGCTAATGTGTTTGAAAGTGGTTTTTTGTGGTCTCCTTGGCATTTATTTTCCTCCCATAGATTCCTCCACTCACCCATGTGCTCTCCCATGCTTTCCTTCCCTCATTTATGACTTAGGAATGCCTATTTCATGTTCACACATGGTTTCGTGACCATTTGGTTAGGTTTGGTAGCCTATTGGTCAACCTAGGGGGGTTTAGGGGTCAAATCCTAGCCTGACACTTGTATGCATTCACATGGGATCCAATGGCTCACAAATTTTCCCCAATGTATTATAAATGTGTACTATAACATCTATAATATGTACAGTAATAATATGATCACTTATTAGCACCATTCACATGTGTTATTCCAGTTATTTTCTATCTCTTTTGTTGTTCTCTTTCCTGTTTTGTCAAACACTTTGAGTGTGAATATTTCTTTAGATCCTAGATCTCACCGAGAATAAAATTTTCATGGTATTGACTACACAAGTATTGTTTAAGAAAGGCTAGAGAAATTAGGCTTTGATACTAATGATTAGTGTCACCCAAGGGGTCTACGAGAGGACAATAGATACAATTGAATGAGTCATCCCTTGTCATGGAATAGAATATTAATGATATATTGATCAAAGAAACAAATATAAATAATAGAATATGACATATACTAAACAACTACAAATTAATAGACAATTCCAATCATAGAATAATGGGAGGCAAGAATTGATAATGGAGAAACCCCAAGGGTAAAAAATCCAATTTTATTGAGCAGTCATCATGAGAGGTCAGTATCTTGATACTATAATAAAAATTATGTAGTGAGTTGAAAAAATAATTTACATTCACACAATTTGAATGTAGGATCCATCAGGACCCAACTGAGCCTTCCCTTTATGAACTCGTCTTAATGCACTCAAGAGCAGAGAACCAAAATCCCTTTCATTTTCTAGCTTACAAGTATTTATACAATTCTAAGGGATACTTGGGTAACTGCCGACTTCATTTCAATTACAATGAAAAAAGTTACAACCGATTCTAAGAGACCATTCATCTTCTTCTTTTTCATCAAATAGAACAAGATGAACAGACATCATTGCCACATCGATGGAATTTCTGATGTCTTCCAACTGTTCAAGATGTTTTTTTACATGTTCTGGAATCATCAATTATAGTTAGGAATGTGTGATGAACAATCATCGATTGATTTTTGGATCAACCAATATAGAAGGATGACCGAGACATGGATATGACCAAGGAGTCGATTGGGAATAGGCACTAGTCTGTGGATCTAGTAAAGTCTTGGGATGGATCACAAGGGAAGAGACAAGTTATTGGGATCTATATCTTACTTAAACTAACTCGCTATGCACAAAAATTTAGTGATAATCATTTACCTACAACAATTTCTCTCAATGAAAAATCATTTAAGCATCTTATGCAATCTTAGACCAACCATGAACTTCTCCCTCTCAATGACACACAACANGTTTATTTCCTCAAGAATTATGTTCCCTCCAATTCTCCAACATATATATATATATATATATATATATATATATATATATATATATTATTGTCCTTTAGGAGTCTAGTGTTGGAAGAATTTGTCATCGATGTCAAACATGGTGTCATTGATGTCAAAAGGGTGAAAAGATATGTGGTGTCAAGTTGGTAATGATGGTGTAGTTGTAGTAGAGAAATATTTTTTGGGAATGTATAATGAAGCCTTGAATCCCCTAAAGAAGAACCTAAGGATTCCCTTAATCACAAGTGTATATAAAGCCAACGCGGTCCCATTATGGTGTAGCGGTTTTGCATGTCCCTCACAAGAAGACACTTTGAGTTATACATAAGTGGTACAAATCCCCTAGAGAATCCCCTAATGATCATGATGATGTGGAGTGTAAAGGATTCCCTGAAGTGTCCTAAAGAGTGTGAAGAATATCCTAACTAAATGATGTTGGGTCCACATGACCATGTGGGTGGGCTCACATAACCCATGTTGGGAAAGGCCCTCGAGAGCCCCTAAGGTTGGTGCAAAGCATATTGGGATGAAGTGTGAAAGATATCCCAAAATTATGATGGGTCCACATAACCCCAAAATTAGTGGTTTTGGGTCTACATGACTAGAAGGATTGATCCTTATGACCATAAGAGGTATCCCCCAAAGTAATAAGGATTGGTCCACAAGGCAATGTTGAAATAAAATGTGAACAAACCCATATAAAATGGTGTTTGGTCCACTTTCCCATGAGTTTTGGGTTACATGACCCATGGTGGAGAAGGCACTAAAGAGTCCCAAAAATTGGTTGAAAGCAAGTTGGTGTGAATCTTGAAGTACCGCTAAAATAATAATGCTTAGTCCACATGACCGTGAAAGTTGTGGTACTTTGTCCCATTAGACCACATGAAGTGGCAAGGATCCTTGCAATAAATAATGGCATATCTAGCAAGTATGATGATGTGTTCAAGCCCTAAGGCCCCATTTGGAGAAGATATGGAGTGATATTTAATTTTTTGCATGAAGTGTCATGATGGATTCTTGAGTTTGGGTACTAACCTTTCAGACCCCCTTAAAACATGGAGATCCACGAATTAAGGATGAGTTTAAGGAGACACTAAAAGAAACTACTAGATCATGTGGAAGTGTATAAATAGAAGGCCAGACATTAATAAATTCTCCCTATATATTTCACATATTTGGAGATAAAGAGTGCAACCTTTTGGAGGAGCAATTTCTAGGTATCTTTGAGGATTGGGCATAATCACGAAAAATAACATAACTTTCTCATATTGTATCAAAATTATATAATTCTTGGCTCATTGGAAATCTGGTTGTGAGGGATATGTGATGAATCTACCAAGAACATATTTTGGTTTCTATATTTTTTTTTCATGTTTTTATCTTGTAAAATTTATGGTTCATGCTTTTGGATTTCTCTTGTGATGCAGCACATGTCTTTCATGGATAGAGCTCATCTTGTATCTTTGTATGAGAGTCTATCTCTGGGTGTACCTCTTTGAAGTAATTATATATGTTATGGGGGTTTTGAAGATGGTTATGTTGGAATATATATGGTATGGTTATTGTACATGAGTCTCCCTTGTTATGGTCATGTCTCTTATGGAATAAGGTCATGTTACCGGAAATACTCACCTTCTGTGGACAAAAGTTGTTTCCCTAGCCCGAAACACTCAAATATAGAACAAGTAAGTCACAATATAAAAGAACTTTCCATGAGATCACATACATGTATTTAATAAAATACGTTTTTACCTCTCACAAGCTGTAAAAGGTTGGTCTTTGGAGTGTTTGATCTCCACAGATGTCCTGCAAGATATACAACAAACAACACACTAGATCACAGTAACAAGCTTAATCTATACTCTTATGTTAATGACCAGGGAGTTTAACAATAAATACAATGATTCAAACACAATAATATTCATGGGAATGAAACCTCCATTTTCATTAATTAAATGGAGAGAGAGAGCATACAACCTAATCCTTGGTGTTGAGAAAATATTCTCAAGTGAACCTTGCCTCAAATCCCCAAGCTTTCCTACCAATTTCTCACTAGTCTTGGTTGAATTTGTCCAAATTTTAGATGCAACAACATAATATTCCTCTCCTTACCCATGGGGGGTGAGCCAGTATTTAAATCCATGGGAGGATAGAATAGGTTGAGGATCTCATGGATGAGGTGGAGGGAAGATCCTATAATGATTAATCTCAAACCCAGGTGGTCCTGAACCTTAAGGATGAGGCTCCACGAAGTCAAGCTTCAAGAAGCATCTCGAAGCTTCTCTTTTTGCCTTAAAAACTAGAGCATCACTCTTTGTCCATAGGAATAGATCGTTACCAAGGGAGCACCGCTCTTTTTCCATGGGGACAGATCGTTACCAAGGGAGCACCACTCATTGCATGAAGGAAACTGGTGGTGGCACCACTTACTGCTCAAGGGAAAAAAATGTTACTCATATAGGTACCGCACCTTGACCACAGGGAGAGTGCGGTGGTGGCCAAAAGAGTAAAATAACTGATCCTTATCCATTTTCAACTTCAAAACTTGAGGATTTGAGGAAAACACTGATATTTTGATGATGATAAGAAATGTGTGTAACAGAATTCCTCCCAAAGCATGAGTCTAGAGGGATAGGATAGGTAAAGGCTTTGTAGGAAAATTTATCACTTTGAGGCAAGAGTCCACTAATCAAAGATCTTCAACCTGGGGAAAGCAATGAGCACTTAACAAATACCCAGGGTCTTCGTCTCGTCTTCAACAAAGTACGATTACATCCATGTGATTACATGTATTGATGTCAAACATGGTAGAAACCACTTTATTACCTGCCAATCATGAAAACCATTAACATGTGTGAGGGAGATCACCATTGATTTCGATGATTCCCAAGGTACTCCAGTACATCCCCCTGAATGTGAATAGATGTTTTGATGTCGAACACTTGGTTGAATCTTTCGATCAAAATTCAATGATGTAAACCTATTGTCGAAAGCGAGAAAATATGTCATTGAGGTATATAGATCTCAAGGTACTACTTTGTTTCTAAAACTAATTCCCATTTGATGAGTTGAAGTCGACAGGAATAGTCTCATCGAAGGAGGGCCATGATGAATCCCACATCAACGACATGAAACTCGGAACAAAGTTCTGGAATTTGAGTATGAAGTAACCATAGGATTGACTCAAAGGTAACTGACACAAAGGTAGTTTTGACTACATATACAAACTTTCAATCACAAATTTCCTTTGAACATAGGGCAGTGCGACTGAAGAATTGGAATCATTGACTCAAGGAGACGGATACCAGGACATAATGCAACGATGGATGATGCATTATTTGAAAGACACAAAGGAGTAACATGACTCATGAAAGTGGATTGAATCAGAAGGAAGCTGAATACCCAATTGATTGAATGAAATGCAAACAAGTGCCATGTTGAAAGGTGACTAAAAATTGCCATTATTGCAAATGAAATATAGTTCCCTTCCATTACTTTCCCCATCATGCTTGATGAGTGCCTATTTTCATTTTTCGAGTTCAAAGAGGGTAACAAACACTCATTGTAGATTATCATGAGATAAGCCCATGCTCATATTTTTTCCAAAACTGAGAAAGGAGAGGTTCATTCCCAAAAGAGGGTCTCTCAGTGTTTAGTTTAACGAGTCCATTGAAATTAAACTCGACATCGTTCACATTTAGAGAGTATAAATGAAACAAAAGAAGTTTTTGAAGTGTCCTTTTTCGTATAATTTAGTCTCTGAGGCCTGAAAAAGTATAAAATAATACCTTATAGAACTATTCTAGTCAATGACTAGAGTATACCTTTTTCGTAATTTAGTCAATATGAACTGAAAAAGGGTAAACTATCGTCAGAAAGATGAATCTTCAAGTCCTTTTACGAGCATGAAGAATACAAGTTCACTCGGCAATATTTCTACATTTTAAGAGTCTGAAAAGAGCTTAAAAAGGACTCTATTAGGGTTTCTTTTTCATGAAAAAGGGTTTAACGAGTCTAAAAAAGAGGTAAAATTTGACTTGGAAATTCAGTACTAGATTTAACGAGCACGATCGAAGTTTCGAAAATAGCGCTCGGAAGCTTTTCCCATTTTGTGCGAGAACGAAAAAGACAAAAAGGAACTCTTTCATATCTAAAAGTATAATTCTCCATGATCTGCAAGCTTCAAAACGACTATTAGACCCTTTCAAAATTTAAAAAAAAACTAGGCTTTATGTAGCCATATAAGGGTAAATTTTCAATAAAATGACTAAAATAATTACAGCAAAACCCAAAAATGGGTAACAAAACATAGTGAAAGTAAAAAAAATGATTTACCGTTTGTATTTTTACCATTTGGAGAGAAAAATAGCCATTTTGAGTGCAAATTTGAGGTGCGGATTGTGGAGCCTATGATCAACCATTTTCTGAATCGTCAGAACCAAGTAACTCTTGAGACCATTCCTATCTTCTTCATGGTTTCCATTTTTTAGGGTTTTTGAGGCAATTTCCCAAAGGGGAAATACATTTTTAGGGCACCACACATCTCCCTTTCAAGAAACGTGGTGATCTCATGACACCGCCTTTTATCTTAATGAAAAGAGTGGTGGAACCACTTTGTTCTAACAAACAAAGCGTGGTGCCACAAGTTTCCATAAAATGGATGAAAAATAAGCCAAATGAATAGTTTTAAAACATTTTGAATGATTGTATATGAATTCTAATACTCCAATTTATTGATTTGGCAGGGTATATTGGAAAAAATGGTGGTATGGAAGGACAGGGAGTATGAGCTTGATGATATAAGAGGGAAAATCATCAAGGGGCCGTGGTTGATCTTCATGGGTGTGGATTACTAAAATTATTCAATGTGCCAAGCATGAGATCACAACTGAGACTACTAGAGTATATCCTCAGGATGTGAAATCCTGAGCAACAATACTTTGAAGTAGGTGCCCATATTTTGATTGTGGAGGTAGAAGCATCTACTTCCTGATAGGTTTGTCCAAACAAGGAGCGCCTATTTCTTTGACTAGTCCCAGCAGCGGGGATATCACCACTCAGGGACTTATAGATCAGTACTGCTTTCTAGGCACACAGATGTGTGGGAAGAAAATTCCTATTAAGGATGCGATGGACCTACCTTTACAGACGGTCCTATTTTCTATGCAACATATCTCTGGGATCCAAGGGGCTCACCAGGAATCCATATCCCATATGCTATATTCCTTGGAGGCCATGGCCCCTATAGTACTCAATTGGGAAGAATATTTACTGGTCACATTCAAAGAGTAGCTGACCAAGTGTCAGCGTGGAGAACTAAAACAATTTGGATATGGCACAATATTAGTGTCATTCTTTTTCGAGAAGGTACCACCATTGAGGCCACAAGTGGCCTTTACTGAGCTAAGGGCACGTGATCTATGCATACTCATATGGGTGTAGGTCATGTCCCACCATGGTGGCGGAGGATCAAGATTCAAGTATGGGGTTTCCTTCTTCCGCCAGTTGGATGACCAACTCCTCATGGTTGAGGATTACACCTATGCAGGAACTGACTTCAGAGGGGACCCATACCTATCCCTACCAGTGGACGAGTAGTGGGGTGGTCTTGGTGATGAGACCCAATTCTTATCATGCATATTTGGGATTAGTGTGACCTAGAGGATCGTCTCCAATAGACAGGAGAGTCAGGGCTATATTTGTGCACTATGGTGATGATGAGATGACCAAGCTGGAAGAGAATCTCAACCGGCTCACACTAGAAATTTTGTATATCTTAGTAGATGACCTCCTTAGGAGGTACTAGAGGCACACCACAGGTGTGTCAGGATGATTTGGTCGCTTGCTACACAGAGTAGCAAGGGATATCATGTGCTACCATGATCACCATTAGGGTTATGCATGATGTATACACTAAAAGCTCCTATCTTCAATATTTTTGTTATCTTGTAGTGTTGAAATCTAGCGTGCTTTTGTCGAGGTTTCGAGACCATATTTTTTGTAAAACACTTATACACACACACACACACACACAGAGACTTATCTTTTTGTGACCTACTTTTTTAATAATGGAATGTTATTTACATGGGATTTATGTCTTTTATTGTTTATTTACAGTGCATCATGTTACTTTACTTATCAATGTCAAGAATGAGAAATGTACCAATCTAACATATATTTGGCTAGTGAATATGCAATTGTATTATAAGAGCTTGGGATGTGTTGATAAGTAATAGATTCAAATGACCTCTCCAACAAATGTACCCTTCAAAAAATTCGAAGGAGCACCAAGTTTTGGAATGCCATAAACGTGGTTCAAGTGAGAAACCATAATCTAAGAGTCCATAAAGATGACCAAAGGATCGATATCGTGAGATGAAACTTTAGTTGGCAAACCTATCACTATGTGATACTCGACAATTTTTTTGGTGGTCGAACCTATAAAAACCACTCCTAAACTAACTAAGTCATTGGCTTGGGAATACAATACCCATGCAGATGAAGCGAGATTCAGGGTGTGATAGAAAGCACCATCAACAAAACCATAGAAGAGAGTCATCTGCAGAATTTAAATCAAAACATGGGATAAGAAGCATCAGACAAGAACCCAAAACCATATTTAAAATAACAAAACCACACTTAAAAAGTCAAATATACACATATATAAAAGGAAATTATGCAAAGATATCCTAAGCATAGTACCTTTTCAGGTACATCCCATTGTGAGCCTGCCTGAAAGGTATCCATTCATAGTCAACAAGCTCATAGGCCCCTTTTTCCAAGACTTTGCTAATGATATAGGGACCATACCACATTTATTCTAGCTTCCCTTTCCCAAGTTTATCGTGTTTCTGATCGTAAGGTAGAACCAGATCTCCTTCATTGAAAACATGGGGTTGAACCGATTTATCATACTGAGCCTTGATCCATTTATTATGTGATTCATTAGCCAAAGAAGCATCTCATCATGTCTCTTCAAGGTTCGTTATATAAATAAAGCGTTCTTCCTCGATGGAAGTGTTGGGTAGAAGTTCAACGGCTAGCTTGAGTGACGAATTTTTGCATTCAATAGGTAGAACAACTTTCAGTCCATAGACCAATTGAAAAGGCGTGAAACTAGTCATTGTTTTAACTAAAATTCTATAGGCTACAGAAAATAGAGTTAAACTACAATTGGATTTATGATCTCCAACCATCCTATGAAGCATGGTATTAAGGACCTTGTTAATGGATTCAACCTTGCCATTAGCTTGTGGATAATAGGGGATTGATTTTTCATGATGAAAACCCAACTTGGCACTCAGCTCAACCATCATCTGATTACGGAAATGAGATCCTTGATTAGTTACTATGGCATGTGTAACTCCAAGCCTAGCGATGACGTGATTAAATAAGAAGAGGGTGGAAGTATTACCATATTTGGCATATGTAGGCATTGCCTCAGCCCATTTCATGAAGTAATCAACAACTACAATAATGTAACCATGCCCCCCAGTTGAGGTAGGCTTACAATGCATAAAGTCAATCCCCCATTTGGAAAAAGGGTCAACGACAATGAAGGGGTGTAATGAGGCAGTGTGGGTGTGTTTTTTTGGATAAAATATCTGATAGGGTGGGCAGTTTTTTACCGCTTCATGGAAATTCATGAAGATCAAGGACCAAAAGTACCAAACATGAAGAATTTTTTGATTTGTAGCCATCCCAAAAAGATAACCACCACATTATCTAGAGTGGCAGTCATTCATGACTTTTTCAGCCTCATCATGAGTAAGACATCGTCGGAGAATTGAATCAATACCACGCCGGTATAGGGTATCGTTGAGAATGAGATAATACTTAGCATGGTGGCCATGAATATGTCGGTGATCATCGTGGGATAGGTTGGGCTGAAATCTTTGAGTTTGGAGATATATGATCAAATATCCATACCACAGATCTTTCATGCTGGTCAGGAACAAGAATTCATCTGAAAATGAATCATTGGGCTCAGTTTCCATGAGAGCATGGGGAAGGTCACACATCAATTCCGTGAAGAGTAAGGAATTATTAGAAGTGGTCTTAGTGAATTTGAGATCAAACTCTAGTAGGATAACAATCCAATAGAATAGTTTCCCCCTAGTACCCGATGATTTAGAATGTGGTACATAGGGCTTTCATATGTGAGCACGATAGTGGTGCAAAGTAATATGTAATGAAAAAAATGTTTCAAAGCAATGACTGTAACCAAAGCTAGCTTCTCCACATGTGAGTATCGATTTTCAGAGTCAAGAAGACTCTTACTAAGATAGTAGATCACATGCTCTTGACCTTGCGAATCCTCCTGCACAAGTGGAGGCAGCAATATAGAGTAGAAAATATTTTGAATAATTCACTGGGTGTAACATAGGTGAGTGTGTTATGGAATGCTTTAAATTATCAAAATATTGTTGAGATTGATCATCCTAAATAAAGGGAGTGTTCTTCTTCAATAGATGCATATAGCCATGCATCTTCTCTGCAAAATTGCATACGAACCGGCGAAGAAAGTTTTCCTTCCCTTGCAAACTTTGGAGTTTAGTGATGTCGATTTGGGGGGGTAAGGCCATAGTGGAAACAATTTTCAAGGGATCAATTCAAATTCCATATTTGGAAACAACAAAACCAAGAATGCGTCTAGTCCCAACAAAAAAAACATACTTGTGTGGATTAAGCTGTAGATGGTAATGACGGCATCAAAGGAAAATGTGTCTAAGATGCTCTGAATGATACTCTCTTTGTTGTGAATGAGCAGGTAGGTCATCCATATACGGTTCCACTATATGTTGTATATCATGAAAAGCATAAGACATGGCTTGTTGGAAAGTATCTCCAGTTTTCTTCAAGCCAAAATGTAACTTGCGATAAGCAAAGGTTCCCCATGTGAAAATGAATGTCATTTTATGTTGGTCGATAGGAAATATCTCAATCTGATTATAGCCAAAAAATCCATCCATAAAAGAAAAAATGATACTTTCAGTACAGTACTTGTCAATGATCTAATCGATCTAAGGGGTATGAAAGTTGTCTTTAGGACAAGCTTTGTTCAAGTCCCGAAAATCGATACAAACCCTAATAGTGCCCTATTTCTTGGAAATAGGAACAATATTAGATACCCACTCTATTAAAGGCACAGGGTAGATAAAACCATCTTTTAAAAGTTTTTCAACTTCAGCTTTAATGGTTTCAGCTTTCCTTGGGTGGACTTGGAGAATATTTTTCCTAATCGGTTTCACCATCGGGTAAGTATTGATCTCATGTATGACAATAGATGGATCAATCTCGGGAATTTCTTCATAACTGCAGGAAAAAACATCACGAAATTCCTTCAAAAGAGCTTGGTATTCCTTAATTTCTATTGCCGAACATTTATGACCAATGTGAACATGTTCAACAACACCTGGCTTCATCGATATGTCGATGGGAATCATTTTAGTTATGTTGCATAAATTCCCTTCATAATCAATATCTTGTAATAATACAGGTGTTAGTGGATACTCAACGATATCGGAACTGATAAGAGAAACAAAATATGAATATACCAAATTGGAATTAGGAAGAAAACAAGATCGATGATGAGATTTTTCCCATTATGATTCATCTAGACTCATAATATCCATGATAGACTCGTCAGATGGAAAATTCTGTGAGAGATAATCCGTTGACAGGAGAGGGGAATCTAGCCAATAGGGAATATGGTAAGGATCTAGTGCTACCAAATGTTGATCATCTATGTACGCATCAAAAATAGATTGAATGACATCATACAGGGTTTTGTGTGGACTCAGAGAAGGAAATTCAGTGACCAAGGTTTCCTTTAGACATGCCCTCAATCGTGGATTATATCATGTTTACCATGGAAATATTTGTAGTAGGAGGGGCAGTAGTAGATGGAAAGACTCCCATGAGGGATGAATCTTTCAAAATTCCAACCCCTACATATTGATAGGGAGTATAGGACTTCCCTAACATAGGAACATTATTTGTCATGGTAGCGGTGATATCAGGAAAACAGTAATCGAGTTGATCACTGGTTATGATTTTCCCTTGATGTAGAAATTGGAACGTGCAAAAAACTAACGATGCAACAACCATCATAGAATAGAACCAATACCTTCCTAATAACAAGTTGTAATCCAAAGGAGCATCGACCACTTCTACCTGGATAGAAATTGTCTTGCCCCCCAACTCGATGTATAAATTCGATAGCAATCCATGAGGTTGGAAACCTCATCCATCGAAGGATTTCAAAGTGGTTGGTGACTTATTAATTTCATGAGAACCAATGGCTCTCCAACAAGGCATAGATAAAACCAAGGTGGAAGCTCCTTCGTCCAATACAATTCGATGAACTTTCCTACCCACCACTCTAGTCGTGATTTGAAACGTGAGTTGATGGGATAACCTCAATTTGTAATTCTCCACATTAAAAATGATCATGGTGTAATTCTCAGGATCTAAGGCCCCTAGGGCTGACAAAACATTCCTCCATTGTGAATGGAAAATTTGGAGTACCTATAGCATGGACATGGCACAAAGTGCTTGGGATAAATCCTCAACAACATTGTAGCATTGAGCTACTCAAGCATTAGGATTGAAAACATTTTTACAGATTGTACTCTTATGAGGGTGCAAGATTGCATCAAAAATAAGCTTTATCTATAGTGAGAGTACCATTAGAAGTAGGTGGAGGAGAAGGGTTGATGGGAGGAGTCTTCTCGAAAGAAGAACCCTCATATTTCTTCTTGGAAGGTTTATCATATGTTTGATTTCTAGTAGTCAACGCAACGGTCTCGGAAGACATCATTCTAATTTCCTCAGTGGAGGAAGAAGGACCATGTAAAGATGTATGATAGACCAATTCCTACTGGGACGAGAAAGGGTCAGTTAATACTGATGGTGTGGGGTTATTTTTAAGAAACTTGTTTATCTCTTCACGATGAGGACACTCCTTCATGAAGTGATCATCTCCACACAACAAACAAGGGTAATTAGCCTTTCTTTTAGGTTTTGTATCATTCTTTGGAGTCATGGTTTTGGTATTCTCTTATTAGTTTATAGGTGGTTTTTTTTACCTTTACCTTTCTTCTTATTACTAGGTGTTTGTGAAGACTGTATAGCATTCACCTCAGCAGAAATATTAGTAGTGGAAGAAGTTGCAATAGAAGTACTTTGCGATTTAGAAGGCTTGGTTATGGATGAAGGTTGGATTGAACCAACAACACCATCTACTGGAGTCTCAGCGGGTGGCTTGGTAGGATCGGTGTTGGGATGAGGATCATTGGGGATCAAATCATATAAATTCTCGAACTGAGAATAAAATAAGTCCAAATATTGAGCCCAACTAATAGCCTTCTCTTCCATGACAACACCACCCATAGCTACATCCTGGGAATATGAGGCAATAAGGATTTGGTAAACCAGTCATCCAATAGTTGATTTGGAATAGGAGCTTTGATTAACCTTCGACATCTCCTTCACTCATGAATATGATCGAATATGTAAGTAGAGGTGTTCTGTCGAAGAGAGGTAAAAAGGTCTACCAGTTTTATACCGGATGGGTAATTGGAAATGAGTGAGAAAAACTATTTCCAATGAATTAAAATATGCAAACTAGTGTTGTGGAAGTTCGATATACCATTTTTCATCTGTACCAATCAATTTTCTTTAGAAGAGACTCAAACGAATGGAATCATCCTTTAGGGAGTTGGACGAACACCACAAATGGAAATTCATCACATGGTTTTTTGGATCTTCACCTTGTTTCCCATCAAACTTTGGAATGTCTAATGGTAGTTTGACCGAAATTGTTGGCCAGAAAGTTTCATGTTGAATGGGATCATTTATTAACTTGGATAAGTTAGGCAAATCCAAGGTAGCCAAAAACGGAAGTTGTTGGTTGGGTTGTGGGTGATTCTAGTATTGACAAGGTAAGGCTACCCCAGTAGGACCATAGGTCTGTTGAGGTTGGCCATAGTACCTAGCAAACTGTTGATAATTGGGAGTGTTTTGACCCATGAATGGTGGTTGTGCTTGGTTAGGTCCAGCTTGGAGTCCATAAGTAGGTTGAGTCCACTAATTGGTAACTCCTCCAGCATAAGGGACATATAACGGATTATTGTAGTGTGCCCCTATAAGGTATTTATTACCAATATTGGGTTGTTGAGGAGGGACCGAAGTTGATGTGGGAGGCTGTGAAGCATGACCAATAGGACCATAACTAGCATGACCACTCGGTCCAACAACTGGTGGGGGAGGTTGTGGAATATTATGTAAAACAGGTACATAAGATCCCCTATATGTATGGGATGTAGAGGGTAAAAACCGACTTCCAATGTTCACCAAATCTATGGGATTTATAGAAGTTCCTCCCATTTGATCATTTGACAATGGATTCTGAATAGACTGTGGCACTCCTGCGGGAGTGGTAAGTCTAGTAACCGTGGGAGCAGACAAAGCATTCACTGGAATGGAACTAGAAGGGAAATTTAATGATCTAGCGAAGATATCACTAAGTAAAAGGTAGAGTAAGGGCCTTCTAGAGTTTGGAGTTAGCTCCATAGTTGACACATTTACAATACTAGTAGAACCAAAATGAGATATATCTTGGCCAATGGTGGTTTCCAAAAATGGAGCATTTGGTCGAAATATAGGATCCATTGTTTCATCAAGATGAAATTGATTGAGCCCAACTCCAGAAGGATTTGGGATGATGAAATATGGATTCCGAGAGGAGGGTTGCTCTGCTAAAGGTGGTATTTCAAATTCAGTAATGGGAGCATTGGAAGGAGGGGAGAATTCACCTCCTCCTTATGTAACCGAAACTCCTTCCAATTCAGGAATAGGACCACTACCTACTTCAGAATTTGTATCCATATCTCACTCCATGGGATTTTGGGTCGGAGGATTTAAAGGATTTTCAAGTGATGACCCTTGTAACTGACGGGACCTTCTCCATGGGAAATCAACCAGTTTGGAAAGGTCAAACTGTTCTCAGAAGTGAAACCTCTATCTAATCAGGAAAATTAAATGCTGCTCAAGCTAAAGAAACAATCAAAACTTGTGATAGGAGTGGTAAAATATCCAGTATCCTCACAATATTTTCAAACCAACACAACTCGTGATATACCGCAGGTTCCAATAGTAAAACACGAAAAGGAGGATTGGGATCGTACCCTTGCCTGAATACCCGACTACCTAGACTGCACATGCGTAGCAATATCCCCAAGTTTTGTTCTCGTTGTATTGATGTGACAGGACGGTCAAAAAGGCTATGGCCGGATGGTCTCAAGATCCCTAAAAGTGTCTCTCAATATACAAAAGGTACGTGGGAGCTCCACTCTGTAGTAGTGTTTTCTAATGCACAAACGTCGAAAGGGGCCTTACTATATACCACTAAGTATGTGAATTACCTTTCGATATACCTCAAGGGTACGTGAAAGGTCATTCTATATATCAGCAATACATGGAATAACCACACGATCCCTGAGATGCAGTGTAGGCAAACAATGATAGCTCCTACATTTAAAGACGTCGAAAAATGTCTCTAACCTATCACACCTTTCTACAAATTTTAACCTAAGACTAGCACTTAACTTTATCTTTTGCAGTTAGGTGAATGCATGAGGTGAGTACTGAAAAGTAAAACCATGTAATGATGCTCATGCAAATCTTTTCACTTTCACTTTTTGCAAAATTCCCTACTTAAGGAAGGGATAGAGGTTCGGTTTCTACTTATCCAAAACAAATAGATCCCAAACAAAAGAATATGGAACTATATTTTCAAACCTATTGCAAGAATATAAAGACTTCAAAAGAAAAATCTTTGAAAAGGAAAATGAGAAGATCTATTTTGAAAAGAAATACTATAATGACTACTTAACAAACCATACTTTTTCAAATTCTTCAAAATGAAAGAAAGATGCAAACAATCAAGATTTTTCTTTTTTTTTGAGGAAAAATCAATAAGAAGCAATCAAAAGGTAATCATCTAAAATTCTATGAGACTAATCAATTCATTAATAGTTCATATCTATGCTTAAAAGCTATAAATTTTCTCTAAACGTTTTCAAAAATAAAATATGAAGAAAATATTAAATCAAACTATGAAGAAAATAAAAGTTATACTACTTTCTTTTCAGTTGGATAAGCAACATTTAGATATCTAAATACACAATTTCTTTTCAAAAGCTTCTTTTTCAGCCAAAAACCAAACAGGAAAGAAGCTCATAAGCCAAAATAAAACTAGTCCTTGAAGGTATATACCAATCAAGTCTAGACACACTTTCCAAATTTTTAACAATTCAAACTATCAGGAACTAAGCCAAAAAATCTTCAAAAACAAAACTACAAATTCCAAATTTCAAAATCAAATTGGGATTGGAACCCTACCTAGCACCGCTGGTTGATAGCAGAATACAGAGCATTACTACTCCAGCAGCGTGATTTTCCAATACAAACAGAGCGATGGTACCGCTCTCTGTCCATTGGATAACTACAATGGCACTACCTTTTTCCTCAGAAGAAGGTGTGGTGGCCGCTCTTTCAAAACTACCCAAGTGCGGTGGCGGATATAGATTTTAAAATCAAACACAAGGAGAAAAAAAAAGATGTCAGAGGTCAACAACTGGATCCAAATGATAATAATCAACAAGAATATGAAGCATAAAAGGTAGATCAGGGCAGATCTAGCAATTCTAAGCCAAATCTAGTTAATTAAATAGTAGATCTTATCTATTAAGAAATTGAAATCTGAAGACAAGGTAAGAACCAAGAATAACCAAGTATTCTGATCTACTCCCCAACGGAGTTGCCAATTTTTTTATCGTAAATACTCACCTTCTGTGGACAGAAGTTGTTTCCCTAACCTGAAACACTCAAAGCTAGAACAAAGCACTCACAACATAACAACACTTTCCCTAAGATCACATAGATTTCTTGAATAAAATAGTATTTTACCTCTCACAAGTTGTAAAAGGATGGTCTTTGGATTGTTTGATCTCCACAGATGTCCTGCAAGATATACAACAAACAACACACTAGATCAGAGTAACAAGCTTAATATATAGTCTTATGTTAATGACCAAGGAGTTTAACAGTAAATAGAGTGTTTCAAACACAATAATATCCATGGGAAAAAAACATTCATTTGCATTAATGAAATGGATAGAGAGAGCATACAACCTAAGTCTTGGTATTGAGAAACTCTTCTCAAGTGAACCTTGCCTCAAATCCCTAAGCTTACCTACCAATTTCTCACTAGTCTTGGCTTAATTTGTCCATATTTTAGATGAAATAACATAATCTTCCTCTCCTGACCCATGGTGGGTGAGACAAAATTTAAATCCATGGGAGGATAGAATAGGTTGAGGATCTCATGGGTGAGGTGGAGGGAGGATCCTATAATGATGGATCTCAAGCCCAGGTGATCATGAACCTTAGGGATGCGGGTCCATGAATTCAAGCTTCAAGAAGCCTCTTGAAGCTTCTCTTTTTTCCTTTAAAACTAGAGCACCGCTCTTTGTCCACAGGGACATAGCGTTACCAAGGGAGCACCACTCATTGCATCAAGGAAACTTGTGGTGGCACCACTTACTACTCAAGGAAAAAAAGCATTACTCATATAGGTACCGCACCTTGACTACGGGGAGAGTGTGGTGGTGGCCAAAAGTGTAAAATCACTAATCCTTATCCGTTTTCAACTTCAAAACTTGAGGATTTGAGGAAAACACTGATATTTTGATCCCATTACATGATGATGAGGATAAATGTGTGTAACAGGTCCATCTTGTTGTCTTGAAAAGGTATGAAGTTTCTACATGTTCTTTTGATTATCTCTTGGCATACTTGATGGTGATATTGGCATAGTTGTTGCAGCATAATTTATGATACTCATAGAATAGATCTTGGTGATTTGTTTGTATAGATTATGGTGATTATATAGAAATATTGTATGATGGTATTGGAATAGATCATAGTGATTATCTTGGCAATATAGTCCATGTTTATGTTGTGGCATATGGCTCATATCTTGGAATATTTAATGTTTTGGAAATGTGTATGATGTAAAAGTTGAGGATCCAAATGAAATCAATGGATGATTATTTATGGGTATATACCTGGAGCATGTACAAGTTGATATAGTATGACATATATTGAGATAGTGTGACAGTGGTTGTGGCATTGTGACAGAGGCAGTGATTATGGAATTTAGATAGAGATACAATGATTGAGGGATTATGATAGACATAGTGAGTGTGACAAGTTGACAGAGGTAGTGATACAGTGATATAGGATGAAAGAGATAGTGATACAGGAACAGGTATAGTTATATAGGTACAGGGACAAAGATATAGGTACAAGTTGTCAAAGAAAGTGATACAGAGATGATTACATATTGTTTCTTCTATTCATATCAAGGCGGGAGGATGGGGAAATGATAAAATATTGTAGTCCCCTTTATGTCGGTTCCTGAGAATTGTGATTTCGTGTTCATTGAGTATTCACAATAATATTTGAACTCGAAATACGATGCAAAAATTCGACGCCATCTGACGAAATTGACCCTGTCGTCGGATTTCACCTTGGTCATTGCAATTTTTTTGGTTTATTTTAAAATTTGTTCCAATTTGCATTGGATATTTGACAGTAGTCGGTAATCCGACAATATTCATTGGATATTCAACTTTGGTCGTCAGATTACCAATGACAAGATTACAACGGTCAATATCCTAAATGCATCATATATGGGACAATAATTTATTTTTAGAAACTATATAATAGGAGTATTCTGACATGTTTGTTATATAAGCAATGGTTTGTGGAAGTTATAATCTTCGCACTGATTGTTTTACATACAAAAAGGCACAATTATTTCAATATTATGATTAAAAATAGTGAAGTGTGGACCTTGATTTTTTAAGATCAATAATTTGTAGTCAAGCTTGGTATCATAAAATGTCAAAACATATCAATATTCCCAATATACACAATAAAAATCATGAATTTATTGCTAGATTGTGGGATGGACTGAAAAGAAAGGGTGATGGGAAACGCTATTTTCCATGTAGTCAATGCAGGGGTTTTAAAAGGAGAAGAATAAATATCACAACATCCAAAAGACATTGTAGTGGATATGGACATGTTGAAGGGGGACATGACTATCGTCCATTCGTAAGTTGTTCATTATATATTCCTTTATATTGATTGGTTTTGTAAATGTATGTATCATTTTAATATTTATTATATTAAATAATATCTCTTGAATTGGTTTCATGTAATTATAAAGGAAATACATCCTACAGCAATATATCGCCCAAAGGATGTGATTTCAGAACAAGCATCAATGGACCATGGAGCTATGAATAATGAAGAACAAGTTAATGATCATATTGAAGAAGATGATCATACTGACAACATAGTTGAAGATGATAGTAAAAATACATTGATCCGTGATACAATTAATGTTAGAATGGATGATGATCATCATCATCATGAAATGATGACTTTGATGATGATCATTATTTACCTCTTCTTAAGAAGGCATACGAATCCCTTTATGAATGCTCCAACAAAAATCTTATCTCTACTATATTGTTGATAATGAACTTGAAGATTATTAATGGTGTTTCCAATAGATCAGCGACACATATGTTAAGGTATGTAATATATTCCATCACATACATATGATCGTGATAAAGGTTATCTTTGATCCTTTGATAATTTCATTGTTAATTCGTAATAATTAAAATTAATACGAATGAAACATGTTTCATTATTATTATTTATATATTATATCAACTATTTTTTTACTTTAATTTGTTGTAGCTTGATAGATGAATTTTTGTTACCATCGCCAAATATTTTACCTCACACATATCTAGATTTATCTATCAACATGGAAGAAAATGGAATGCAGTATGAATAAATTGATGCTTGCCTCGATGACCTTATCATATTTTATAAACAATATGAATTTGAAACAGAATGTCCAAAATGTCATATCAGTAGATATCGAACAGATTAAGGAACAAAAAAGGTTCCTCGCAAGGTTATTCGTTATATTCCCAGTATTCCACATTTTCAAGGACTATTTAGGTGCAAAAACATAGCACAATTTATAGATTTCCATGCACATAATAGAAGCCAATATGACATTCTTTGAATGCCTGCAGATGATTCTGCATTTAGAGATATGGAGGAAAAATTACCACACTTTAAATAAGAACCTCGTAATGTTAGGATTTCTTTAGCAGCAAATGGTGTCAATCCATATGCAGAGAAGATATATATTTACTCTGTGTGGCCTAATTTTGTTATCAACAATAACATTCCTCCATGGTTGTCAATAAATAAGGAGCACATATTATTCTAGGTATGTGTCTAGGTATGGTTGGCAATGATTATTCTAGGTATGTGTCTACAACAATTTTTTTTAATATAGTGGCATTTCACTTGTCGTATTTTGTTTCATAATGCCATATATTTTTTGTCTTTTACTGTTGTGTATTATTTATATATTTTAATGGTTGTAATAATTATATATTTTATATGTTCAAATCAATTAGGTAAGTACCAAGTTAAAGATAAGGATGTATATATTGAGCCTCTTATTGGCGAACTACTAAAGCTATGGAATGGCATCACTATGTATGATGTATCTAGACCAATACGACAAAGGAAATTTCAATTCCATGCTATGCTTGTATGCACAATACATGATGCCCCAGGGTTAACCCCTTTTTGTGGTATGTAATTATAACATCGACTTTAATAGTATTTAATTTGATCAAGTTGATATATTATACATGCATGTCTTTTCAAATAATCTATTCATTTTATATAAATTATAATTGACAATATTGTTAATCCATTAAATCTTTATGTAGATCTTCAAACAAAGGGAAAATATGCATGTCCAATTTGTGGTCCTAATATCAAATCTTGTCGTTCAAAATTTTTACGAAAGGTGTTTGATGAGTATAGGTTCTTCCTCTCTAAGAATCATAGATATCAAACTATCGATAAACATCTATTCAATGGGAAGCAAGAGACTGCATTAAAACTACAAAGAATGACACCTCACCTATGGAAGTTGCAATATAATAGAAATCGTAAAGGTACGTACATATCAAATTTTCTTATATCTATCATCTTATATGAAATGTTTTTAATATTTTTTTATTGTGTGTTGTTTACTGTAATTGACATTGATTTCTGTAAAATATTTATAAATCGTGATTCATGATGGCCATCGTGATCATGAAGGAATTAATGGGATTCCACAAGGAATGGAAAGTTATCCTAAATAATTCAGTAGGTTGTCGCACTATGAGAACCTACAAATTACTCATATGTTTGATATAATGCATATCGAAAAGAATGTGTCTGAAACATTATGGTGAATATTGGATCTAAGGAGCGACAAAGAAAAAAATTGTAAAAATTTGCAATGACATTAAGGAATCCAATCATGCAATGAAAGATGTCATTCAATTACATATCAATGGATACCAAATTAATATAAACTCACTTCCATTGTTGTTAACGGAGCAGCTAAGCAATTTTGTAAAACAAGTCATGCAAAAAATTAAATTTCCCACCGGATTTTGTTTGAACATGAACAATATCATAACGAAGAAAGGTGATTTTGCAAGGGTAAAAATGCATGATTTGCATGTATTCATCAAGGTAATTATTATGGTATATATATTGCTATTTTTTTTATTCTCGTGCATATATGATGTTGGTATTTTTTTGTCAACTTTTTGAATAAAATAACGAAACAAATTTTATATTGTTATGGTATGTTATACCTCTATCTCTCCCAGACATCTTCGACAACAATGTCAAACAAGTTATATATGATATTGGAAATACATGAGGTAAGTGGTGATATCTTCCATGCATAAAGTGTTTGTTTAATTCATGGTAGAACTTATACTTGATATTTGTTTTCTATAAATGTTCTATAAAATAATGTTGTTTTTGTTAAATCTCATGATGTGTTTCCATCACTTATAGATGGTTGTCATCTAAAGAAATATATAAAGAAGATATAAAGTATTGGAGGAGAGAAATTTCGCGTCTGATGTGTGAAATGCAAAAGCATCTACCTTCAGAATTTTTAAATGCACAAGAACACTACCTCATACACCAAGCTGAGGAGATTGAATTGTGTGGACCAGTACACTCAAAGTCCATGTGGATGGTTGAGAGGCACTAGAAATTTTTGAAGGGCTTGGTTAGACAACGAGCATGTCTAGAGGGTTCTATGATGGAGGGATATATGGTATATCATAACATGATGTATATTATTGAATACCTTCCTATATCAGAACATGATGATCCGGACCAATAACAATTTCGAATAGGAGTACCTCTTTGGGAAAGGTAGATCGAGGAAGGTGAAAGGTAATTTTAGCTAGTGTAGATTTGGACCCAATTACATTTTATTATTGTTTTGTGTGTATATATCATACTTATTTCATTTTTAATATTCAATATGCATCAATTAAAAGTGCATACATGCATGTTAAGTGAATATACATTTGTACTTAATTTTAATTTTACTTTCATGAAGCAATTGGTCGTGAGTGGGATGCACTTCATTTATACCTAGAAAACAATATTGATTGGATGAACATATGGATTGAACGATGTGAAAAATATGGTCATGGAATATCATGGGAAGGGGCGGCTCCATTGGTTAAAGCAGCACATCGTAACGGAGATACCAATCTTACAGAAAGGGAAATCAATTTAGTATATGGTTTAAAAGATAAACGGGAAACCATATTAATTATCCATACTATTAAAAAAAAATCAAATATATTGATGCACACATTCATTTCTTTCCTTGCATAGCATAAACATGCACTTAATCATGATCAATTCAGGATGTAACATTTATATTGTGTATGGCTTGTTGCAGGTAAAACACCATAAGTCTATGTGGTGCAATGGTCATAAATTTCACATCAAAAAGTTGGATGAAATGAAGAAAACTTCTAATTGTGGGATAAATACAGTCTTTGAGGTGGCCAATGTTTCGTCTGGAAGTGACAGATATTATTCAGTGTGATTTTAACTCCTTCAATTTAGTTATGTTCATTGTCAAATGGTATAGGTTATGATTAAATCAATGTGATCCCGATAGAACTATTATTGAACATGATAATGGATTTACCATGGTTAATACAAGGATTTTTGAGCCAAGAATGAAGCCCTATGTTCTTTCAATCCAATCTGAACAGGTATTTTACTCTGAGGTTCCAAGTAGAGGGGGTTGGTCATTTGTTCTGAGACACGATCCAAGGGGAAGGCCGGTAAAGTATAATGTGCATGAAGATAATGAAGAGTGTCTTGAAGAATAAGATGATGTTGAGGATGATCAACACGAGTTATAGCATCATGTTCTAGAGGAAGATGATGAATATAATTAATATGATGAAGATGATGATGTAGCAGACAATTCCTATGAAGATGATATTGATGATGACATGATGATCAAAAATGACACCGATGATGATGATGATATGGCCAATTCTTACAATGTTGAATCTAGATCATATGATATAGATTATGACTTGGATGAAAAAGACGATGAAGTCCATTGAATTGTATGAGGTATTTCTTAATATATATGCTCCACTCTATATAATGTTGGTCACTTTAATTTCTCAACTAATTCACAAACAAAGTGCTCAATATAAATTGTCAACCCATGGAAGACTAGTTATTTCATGTCCAACTACGCAACATATATATATGCATGAACACACAATAACTGATTAACATAAATAACCCTATTCATTCATAATAAAACATTGCAATATAAAACTGTATTCTTCCATTGATCAATCAAATACTTAATGCTAATTCAATCTTCAAGAATAAAGAGACTCACCAATGTTCAAATCACAACAATCCTGGAAATAATCAACTAGTTTACTTTTGCAAGAAGTTGAATCCAAATTACTATTGTAAGGAAAGTTGCTTGGAATTGAAACACTCTGAAATATCTTCTTATTCAATCAAATTCACTCATCATTAATAATATTAGCAATAAAGGAAATTTGATATTAACTAAAATTAGTGACAAAATACAGAGGTAACGCAACCCTTCTATACTTCTGGAGAAAGAATCACAATGCACAGTCGATTGCTCAATCAATTGCATTCGTAATTAACCAGTTTTTTCAGCACTCAAATAGAAACATAAGTAATAACTCAGAGCACATTGTTTTAGAAACTTGGGAGGTAATGTAAATAGACTCAATAAAATCCAATTCTAAATGCAATTCCAATCATTTTGTATCGGGAGTTGGTATGTCTACATTTTTTGTGTATTGGAAAACTGATACGCATCCTTGTGTATTAGCAAGTGGGGAAATTCCTTTTGTATCGGTAAACTGATACACTTTGATGTGTATCGACAACTGGGATTAACATTGTGTATCGGAAAACTGATACACTTCCTTGTGTATTGGCAGCTGGGATATCTATATTTTTGTCTCAGAAAAATGATACACTTCCTTGTGTATCGGTATTTGGGGAAATTCCTTGTGTATCGAAAAAACTAATACATTTCATTGTGTATCGGCAGTTGGTACTATCTTTGTGTGTCGGCAAACTAATACACATCCTTGTGTATCGGCAGCTTTCTTTATCCAAATTTCATGTAGCATTCAACTAATTGTATTAATCTCAAATAGGTCATCTTATTCAGGAACAAAACCCATAGACACATATAAGTTTAAGCATTAATTCAACAATATAAAAATGAGCTATACCTGCCCATAAGTCCCCCCAGCTACACACTTTCATATTTTCATGCAACAAACTCTGGTTAGTCTGAATCTAAATCTAGTTCAAAGCTTTATCTATGCATGTCGTGAGTGATATTGAAAGAGGATTTTGGTTTATCTTCCTTGTCCATATATACATTAAAAGCAATTAGCTCCTCCCAGCATTGTCTTTTTTCCTTCTTAGTTAGCATGTATCTATTTTTATACTTCTTATCAGGAAACCATAGGATATGAAATTTGAAACACATCCCTATCCAATTTATTCCATAGCTCTGAATCCATTTAACATAAACAAGGACCCAAGTCAAATATTGAGTAAAACTTCCAAAACAATAGATGTCCCTTGTCTTCATAAGTCTCCAAGAAGCATCCCATTTGGATCTACTACCGTGTAAAGCATATGGTTCTTGTCGCTTTATAATATGTATACATGTATTTATGACATATTATTTAATTCCTACCAATTGATCATCCTTTGATGGATAAGAAAGGAACTTTATATGCTTGTTAATAATTTCCAAAGAAGATTTTGGTTCACCTCGAATCCATAAAGTAGAATTTCCTTCATTTTTCTGAATCGTCTATGAGGCATTCCACCACAACATCTGGTTAGTAAAAAAAGAAGTGAATGCCCTTAAATGCACATCCCCTATGTGAGGGATGGGATTAAATTAATATTCATGGGACAGTCCACCTTATGTAAATGCAATTCACATAACAGATTTTGCTCAGAGAAATCATTTTGAGAGAGAGTATCTAAAAATTGGGGAACTGTAAAAATTCTATGGGGCCTTCCTTCCTTAAGAGCTTTCAACTTAAAAAGGGTCATTTTTTCATACAAGAAAACTGAATAAAAAGGAGACGAACCCCTACAACTTAATAGTTATTGAGTCAATGTATACATCTTCTCTTTTTCTTTCTGCATGGTCTTAAATTTTTTCAATTCGCTTATTTTTTCCTGCAGCTCTTCCTAGTGAAACTTCTGAAACATCAAGTCTTCTGCCCATTTCTACCTAAGTTTCTTAATGAATTTCATGTGTTTGGGAAGAGGAATTACCCCTTCCCCATATAGGGTAGCCTGATATCTCAAATTATTTAATTGAGCTTTTAGCAGAGGAATGCCCTATGTTTCCTCTTGTCCTTATTCATTGAACTCAATGATTTCACAAGGCTCCTAAACCATGACATTACCATATTTTGTTGGTAGGGTGGAGTATTGAGTTGTTGGTTCTTGTGTTTCAGGAACTGAATTGGGTTTCTCATTAACTTCTTTATTTTATACTGTCACTAGTTCTTGTGTTTCAATGATAACTTCTTTATTTTCCTGACTTGACTGCATCTGTCTCCAAGCTGAGTGTTCCATAAGAGTAACTTTTTATAGTGCAATACTAATAATTTCTCTACATTCTGGGCATGGATATTCATCGTGCTCAACGTCCTTAGAAACGACAGTCCCCATATGATCGACAAGCTTTGCTAATGTATTCAATTTATGACTTGCTTGATTTTTCAATATATCTTTCAACCATTGCAATTCTCCCTGGAGCACCTGTACCTCCTATTTTTGCAGATCATTTTCCAAAAGCATTGTCTCTATTTGAACGGGGCCATCTTCCACAACATTTTCTTGTGGGTCGAAAAGCCTTGATGTTGAGGTTAAGTTGCTACCTAGTTCTTGTGTTACAGGAGAAATACCTTACCATCTATCTACACCCCCTGGTTCTTTTGTGACAAAGGATGACCGAGGTCTTAAAATTGGGACTTCAATACATGTTTTATTAAATTCTAATGCCTCTGTAAAGATAGAAGACCGAGTCCTCATATTTTTCAATTGAAATGGTGACTGAGCTAAAGTGGTCAATATTATTTTACTTTGTCAAGGACTAGGAAAAATGAACCCCTCTATGAGTATTTCAACTTCATTCGAAATGGAAGAATCATCCTTTTGTGATGATTCTTCATAGGATTCAACCTCCTAAGTCATCTTCACTGAGTTTTCAGTCCCTTCCATTAATATTTCTTCTCCATTTTCCAATGGAAATACTTCCTCGATTAATTCCTGGGAATCCGTTGGAATCATTTCTAGTTCTTTGTTTATGGGAGGAAAACCTCATCATCCTTATTCCTAGGTTTTTTGGAAGGATTTTCTATATTTCTTTCTTCATCAATTCCTTAACAAGGCCCAGGAATTGTACCGGGTTTTTCTATCTGTCAAACTGGACTTGGCTCTCCTTGATTGACTTATACCCTTTTAGATTCCCAATATTTTTCTTTCTATGAAAGGAGCGGCTTCTCTTCTTTTTCATATTCACTATCTCCTTCATCTATGGCCTTAGGATTTATTCTAGTGACCAATTGAACCCATGATTGATGCCTCTATTGTAACTCCCTTAATATTATCAGTGTAATGAGGCCATGATTGGTAAGAGAACCTTGGGGGAACTTAGCCTATCTAACATAATGTGCCATGTTTTGTAGAGAGTTCAGAAGATAATAAGGAATGTTTACTAATATACCATGGCGGAGATGAGATAGTAAAAACAAAATCATAGGTATAGACAAATGTGTACCTACCTTCACAGGTGATATAATTATTCATATATAATGAAACATGGTCCCAAGGATGAGGCAGAGATTCCAATGTAGTCCCATGTCCTCTCGGTTGAAAAACTTCTCCTGCTGCTAAGAAATATTCTTTTGCACTCGACACAGGGAATTTCTGACCAAACCATCTCTTTCCTATTATGGGAAGACTTATTACTTCTGCTATGATTTGGTCAGACACTTCAATTCTTATCCCCCGAACTTCTGAATAGTCTTCCATTAAATTTTGTGCAAATTGTAATGCAACCTCCTCATCAAACCCGATCAATATTTCAAAATACAAAGTCTAGCTGGCTTTCTCAAAAATTCCAAAAGCTTCCATGTCTCATCGCAATGGCTCCATCGACTCTGGTTCATGGTGGATTGTGAACCCTTCCATTATGTTTTTAGGGATCTCAATTACATAGGAAACCGGTAAAACATTCAATTTGGATATCGGTGTTGCAGCATGCAAGACAACAATATACAGTGTTGAAAATCATTGGATATTTTTACAAAGGCAGTGTAAAGGTGGTGTAATGGAAAACGTCAAAGCTCATGGTGGAAGTTATAGCATTTATTGGGTGAATAGGATGCGGTTAATAAGTATAAGAGAGTGTAATGACGGAACCCCTTCCCAAAATAAAAGGATTGGATCAAAGAATTCATCAATTTATGCTTAGTTGTACCTATGGTTAGGATCTGTATAACCTTTTCACTTACCATGACAGATCATTGAATTGGTGTGGCCCGCTTTCCTTGTCAAATCTATTTAGTGGAGGTGCTCATAATCACGTAGCTTCCTGGATCATGTGGGCCCTTGGAATAATGAGATCGATGAACACATATGCATCAAGAGAAGTTATGAGAACTGATGAGACTGGAAAAAATTCCAATGTTTTGGCTAAACAAAGCGACTAGCGTAGTTTCAAAAAACAAACTGACGGATTTTCTACAAAAGAAATGACGGGATTTCAGTAGAAAGTGGATATCTTGGTAGAGTTTTGGAAAAGGATATGGTAGAGTTTCGACAAGGAATATGGCAGAGTTTCGAAAAAGATATGGTGCAGCTTCAACAAGGATTATGGTGAAGTTTTGACAAGGAAACAGACAACTTAGCGGAGTTTCGACAAAGTATATGGTGGAGTTTCTTTAATGAATATGGCATAGTTTCGAAAAATATATGGCACATATTCAACAAGGATTATGGCGGAGTTTTGACAAGGATGTAGAGAAATTAGCGGAGTTTCGGCAAGGAATATGGAAGAGTTTATGAAAATATATGGCACAACTTCAACAAGTATTATGGCAAAGTTTTGACAAGGAAGCAGAGAGCTTAGCAAATTTTTGACAAAGGATATTGTGTATTTTTGGCAAGGAATATGGCAGAGTTTCGGCAATAATATGGAGCAGCTTCTAGAAGGATTATACCGAATTTTCAGAAAGGAAGAAGATAACTTAGCAAAGTTTTGGAAAAGGATATGGATGAGTTTTGGAAAGGAATATGGAAATGTTTTGGCAAACATATGGCGCAGCTTTGACAAGAATTATGGTGGAGTTTCGGCAAGGAAGTAGATAACTTAGAGGAGTTTCTGCAAAGGATATGGCATAGTTTTGACAAGGAATATGGAATATTTTCGACAAAAATATGGCTTATATTCGACAAGGATTATGGCATAGTTTCATCAAGGAAGCAGATAACATAGCGGAGTTTAAGAAAAGGATATGGCAGAGTTTCGATACAGAATATGGCAAAGTTTTGGTAAAGATATGGCATAGCTTCAGAAAGGATTATGGTGAAGTTTCAGAAATGAAGCATAGAACTTAACATAGTTTTAGCAAGGAAGCATATAACTTAAAGGAGTTTCGGAAAAGGATATGGCATAGTTTCGGCAAGGAATATGACATATTTTCGACAAAGATATGGTGCATCTTTGGCAATAATTATGGTGGATTTTTAGCAAGGAAGATGATAACTTAGAGGAGTTTCGACAAAGGATATGGTGGAGTTTCGACAAGGAATATGGAAGATTTTAGAAAAATATATGGCACAGATTCGACAAGAATTATGGAGGTGTTTAGGCAAGGAAGCAGATAACTTAGAAAATTTTTGGCAAAGGATATGGCGGAGTTTCGGTAAGGAATATGGAATATTTATGGCAAATATATGGCACAGCTTTGGCAAGGATTATGGTAGAGTTTCGGCTAGGAAGAAAATAACTTAGTGAAGTTTCAGAAAAGGATATGGCGGAGTTTTGGCAAGGAATATGGCAGAGTTTCGGCAAAGATATGGCATAGCTTCGGCAAGAATTATGGCATATTTTTGACAAGGAAGCAAATAACTTAGAATATTTTTAGAAAAGGATAGGCGGAGATTCTGTAAGGAATATGGCATAATTTCGAAAAATATATGGTGCAGCTTCGGAAAGAATTATGGCAGAGTTTCGATGAGGAAGTAGATAACTTAGTGGAGTTTCAGTAAAGGATTTGGAATATTTTTGAAAAGGAATATGGCATAGTTTCGGTAAAGATATGGTGCAGCTTTGGCAAGAATTATGGCAGAGTTTCGGCGAGGAAGAAAATAACTTATAGGAGTTTCAGTAAAGGATGTGGTGGAGTTTTGACAAGGAATATTGCAGATTTTTGGCCAATATATGGCATAGATTCAGCAAGGATTATGGTGAAGTTTCGGAAAGGAAGCAGATAACTTAGCAGAGTAAATCCAATGATGAAGAAGCAAAATATTTTATGAGAGACTAGTAATCCTCCTCTCTCCCTGTGCTCTAGTCTCCTGTGTTGTAACTTATCAGAATGTCTTTCTTTATATTTTATAGTTTGTTAAGCCACCATTATACAAAGGATGGGAATCTGAAACCACGGTTAGATTTTCTATTTGGATCATGCTTTGTATATCCGCTTTTTGGACACATGTTTATAGTCTGACTCCATGTTTTGAGCAGACCCACCTATACTGCGGATATGTAATAGTGTTTCATATTTACTAGTAATAGAAAACTTCCTTCTTACTGACAAAAAAAATGGGTAAATAACATAGTGACAATTGTGTGTAACTAATAAGATGCCATTTTTTTAAGATATTTTATTATGACAAAAAAATGGGTAAATAACTTAGTGACAATTGTGTGTAACTAATAAGATAACCATTTTTTTAAGTGGGAGATTTTATTAAGATATGTAAAAGTGTTTCATATTTAGTGGTAATAGAAAACTTCCTTCTAATTGACAAAAAAAATTGGGTAAATAACATAGTGACAATTGTGTGTAACTAATAAGATGCCATTTTTTTTAATTGAGAAATTTTAGTATGACAAAAAAAATGGGTAAAGAACATAGCGATAATTGTGTGTAAATAATTAGATGCCCATTTTTTTTCAATTAAGAGATTTTATTAATATATGTATAAGTGTTTCATATTTATTGGTAATAGAAAACATCCTTCTTACTGGAAAAAAAATTGGGTAAATAACATAGTGACAATTGTGTGTAACTAATAAGATGCCCTTTTTTAGTAAGAGATATTATTCACATAGAAAAGAGAATATTGCATCCTGATGGACATGCTAATTTCTGTTAATAACCTCGTTTCCTGACTTACTAGCAAAAAAGTACCTTGACAGAATTATTTGGAACAGACTTGGAACATGACATACTTCCGACAAAACTTGATACAGACACTACTCCATTCTGATCCAACCATACAGTAAAATTCAAAAAACTTGGTGCTGACATTATTCCATTTGAATTGACCATATAGTAAACTTAAAAAAAACTACGAGACCTATTACTAATTAGACCTATACTACAAAATTCATCAACAAAGATCCATTGGGCATATACATCCAACACAAAAATAATTTACAACAAAATATAAGGGTCATCATGGATGCATCCATGGAGATTGCTACCAGCAGGATTCTTTTGGGCCATTGGCGGGGGCTAGATGGAGGAGTTTACACGCTGAGACCTTGCAGGATAGTATCCATATTTTGGTCCAACATCTTCAAATCATCCTGCATCTCTACCCACCATTGTCTAGGTTGTTTCTCATCCTCTCCCAGATCCTGCTTCTCCCATGTCATACACCCCAGAAGGTTTTTCATAACCCAGAACATCACCATGGTTCAATCGTAGCGGCTGAGTATACCTACATTGATTCTTGGATCCAAGATCCAGTATTTAACTTTGTCACATTCCTCTTGCAGGGTGTCCCTGTCCAATTTCTCCCATAACTTATGCTCCTTCTCGTTGATTCTCTATTGGATGTCACTAGGAATCCCAAGCTCAAACATTCCAGCCTCCCAAAGGGCTTTCGACTCCCAGGTCACCCGATTGTGATCCTCAGGCCCCAACGCTCGCTTCCTCTTTCCTCTTCTTTCTCCCATACCATCCTATGTATTCCTTCATTAGCTAGCATCCATTTTCCAAGACACCATCGTTCCTTTGATCACAAATACTGCTAAGAATATAAACCAACAGGTATTGTTGTTGTGTATTTTTCAACAATCCTGCTCGCCTCTAAATAGAAACTTACCATTCTAGGAGTACATGATTTTATCTGTCCTTGCCATGATGTTGATTTCATACTCTGTAGTCCTAAGCGGATATATCACATGCATACATGCAAATCCTCCATGACCTTTATTCATCTCCCCTCATTTTCCCACTTGATTGAAAAGACTGTGCAATGATTATGAAACTATGCGTATTTAAGCCAACCTACCTTCCGCCTCATGTCACCACCCACTAGCCAGTAAAAACACCCTTTACATGGAAGCAAGGATCAAAATTGAAGGGTTTGGTCCTATTTCACTCTGAAGGGCTATGATATATTCAACCCTTCAATGATGACATGTTAAAATAAATCATTCATTTCATTTGAAAATGTAGTAATACATGAAAATTTCATGGTATATTCAAATAGATGTAATCAAATTCCTCAATATATTGACAAATTTGCATTGTTCTTACAAATTTAATAATTAATGTCTAACCCAAATAACCCAACAGAAAAAAATATGTTACAAATTTAATAATTAATGTCTAACCCAAAAAACCATTTAGAGGAAATTTTAGAAACATAAAAAATACCCAACAATACAAAGAAATCAATTAAAAAACATTTATAATGAATCAAGATTCACTTAGTAAGTAGTAAAACTTCTAGCAAAAAAAACAAGGTTGGGTGAAAACGAAATACAATCTATACAATGTCCATTAAACATAGAGTTCGATAAATACAAAAGATGGAGTAAAGCTAAAAAATATTTTCATGAATATCAAAACTATTATCTTGAATCACTTCAATAACATAATTCACTCATTTCCGAGAAGAAGCAAATAAATGCTTATAAAATAACAGAATAAAAAAATCATTCAACCGTAGGAATAGTACAATCAGTATTGAGATACACTAAGGGAAGGAATCCATTTATATATGTTGTTTTTCCATTCAACTCTGTGAATCAAAGGAGATGCATACTCCCCTATAAGAAATAATCATTAGCAAATGCATATTTTCTCTCTTTAGTGGAGATGTACACTTATGCAAGTTGGTGGTGGACTAGTGGTGCTAGGGTGGATGTATAATTCCTTTGCTATAGAAAAACCCTTGGATTCTAAAGAGACATATACCTTATGAATTAACAGGGAAATTGAGGTTGGGAGTAGCCTAAGAAAAGGTCAATGGTGATGGTGGAAACAACCTAACGAAGGGTTCAAATCAATACCGGAATCAACTTGAGAAAGGGTGAAGATTTACTCCAATTTGAACTTGTAGGAACAGTTCAAGTTACCTCTTCCCCTTGAATCTTAATCCATAGGCCAAATGACAATATTAGTCGATCATGATTCTTTCCAACACTAATTGTGATATCAAACTAAAAGGAAATTTTTCCTCTTATGGCTCTTGGGGGGCTTTGAGAAGTACATGAAACAAGGTAGGAATATGAAATTGAAATAGACTCAAGACTCAATGGTGATGGTGGAAGTAGTTGAAAATTGATGATTTCTAAACCAATGTGAAAATTGATGATTTCTAATTCTAATTTCTTATCATATGATGCACAATTTAATTCTAGATTATGTGGTTGCATTCTCTATTAATACATTACTTTTTCACCTAAGTTACACATAGACACAGGGTCTTAACTTAGTGAAACTATTCCATAGCACCTTGTTTCATGGGATATTAAATAATACCCCTAATTTAACTAGATATTAATAAATATCTACCAAAATTATTTTATTGATCCTCCCCCCCAATACATATTTCCAATTTAAAAAAAGTTCCCTATTTTTACTGGATACCACTTTTTATACCCCCCATTACCTATAAACCCATGATACCCTACTGCCCTCCCCCTAATACCTGCAATATATTGACCTTATGTTTCAAAATTCAAACCCCCCCCCTTTATGAATGAACATGATAAATATTGGTCAACAAAGTGAATTCCCTGTGCACATAGATTGGTTGGGATTTTAGAAGAAATAGTTTTCCATCTACATTAAGTGTTTGAAGCATGTAGCTAATTGATTTCAACTTTGATATCCTACCGAAACATAATCATCATTAATGCATTTATTTGATACTAGGATACTAGCTTACCATAAAATATTGTCAACTAATGTTTTATTTGCTACCGGGCTACTAGCTTACTAGAGGTGATTATCAATAAAATGCTAGTGATTAGGGTTTAAACATGTGTCATATGTGATTAATCATTATAACCTTGAGAAATAGTGGAAAGGTATATAATCATGGTGTTTATGGATCAAAATTGTCAATATCATCAACATCATCATCATCATCACCATCACTATCATCACCATCATCAGCAGCATCATCATCACCATCATCATCACCGTCATCATCATCATCATCACCAGCATCATCACCATCAACATCGACGCCATCATCATTATCGTCACCATCATCATCGTCATCGTCGTCATCATCACCATCATCATCACCATCAGCATCATCACCATCATCATCATTATTGTCATTCATCATCATTATCGTCATCATTATCATCATCATCATCATTATTTTTACTTGTCACTATCATCATCAACATCATCACCATCCTCATCATCTACATCTTCATCATTATCATCATCATCCTCATCATCCTCTCCATTAGTCTTTCTAGCTATTCCTACAAAATACATAAACACTACCTAGGTCATTCCCAACGTTGTCATCTTCATCATCATCATCATCCTCATCATCACCATCCACATTTTTTTCATGATCCTCATCCTCATAGTCTTCATCATCATCAACAACAACAACAACAATATCAGCATCGTCATCCTCATCCTCATCCTCGTTACCATTACCGTCATCATGATCATTGTCACCATTATCATCCCTGTCATTATTATTGTCATCATTGTCATCATCATCATCATCATCATAATCATCATCGTTAATATCCTCATCATCATCATCATCATCATCATCATCATCATCCTCATTGTCATTATCTTCATCACTATCATCATTATCTTCAAGGGGGATTGGATACCTGTGTAGAGTTTTAGTTCTCGACGCGTTTCGGACTGCATAGTTGAGTCCATCTTCAAGGGGGATTGGATACCTGTCATTATCTTCATCACTATCATCATTGTCGCCATCCTCATCATCATCCCTATCGTTGTCGTCTTCATAATTGTCATCAATATCCTCATCATCACTATCCTCGTTGTCATCATGATCCTTATCCTCATCATCGTCATCATCATCATCATCATCATTATCATCCTCGTCATCATCATCATCATCCTCATCCTCACCTTCATAGTCATTGTCATCGTCACGTCCTTGTATTTATCGCCATCATCATCGTCACCATTATCATCATCATCATCATTAAAATCATCATCATTGTCATCATCATCCTCATTTTCATCATCATCATCGTCGTCATCATCATCATCGTCATCATCATCATTATCATCAGCATCGTCATCATCATCATCATCAACATCGTCATCATCAGCGTCATCATAATATCATCATCGTAATCATCATTATTTTTACTTATGTGTTTACATTTATAATTGTTTAAAAAAGATTATAAAAATTTTATTCAATATATAAAGTTTTGTATCATATTGTGTTAGTATATTAGCATTATGATTATATATATATATATATAGAGAGAGAGAGAGAGAGATATTAAGCATTATATAATGCATTTACCATTATAGTTTGAATACCGATGTTTACCATTTCACTGTTCATATTTGACTTTTACCATTTCACTATTCGCATTTCACGTTTGCAGGTAATTTGTTGGAGCTCACGATTGAATTACGTGGTTCACATTTCATAGTTGGATCTCACGGTTCACATTTCACATTTCACAGTTGCATATCACTGGTTGGATTTCACATTTCACATTTCACAGTTCACATTTGACGATTGGAGCTCAAGGTTTTGAGCTCACGGTTGCAGCTTACTAGTTGGAGCTCACGGTTCACATTTCACGATTGCAACTCACTGGTTGGAGCTCATAGTTCACAATTCACGGTTGGAACTCAGTTTTCATGGTTCAATTTTCTCATCGATAAATAGGTATGCATTGGGATCCCTAATTTGTTTGAATTTACGGTGAAAGCCCTAGTTTTTTTAATCTAAGGTGAAATCCCTTATTTTTTGGAAAATCGTCATCGTACAAATTTATAAATGGTTGCAATACTTTTTTCCCATTGGGAAAATAGTTTTGAAACGATGTAAATGGATGAACTTGGGTTTTTATTTATAAAAGGTTAAAATATGTAGGGGTGTGTGCATGAGTGTGTGTGATCATGTGCATGTGTGTTTCCATTTTGTCTAGTATTGAGGCTACCCTTACACTTGCAGCCTCCCCTTTCACCCTTAAGGTTTTCCATTATAGTGGAAACCCTACCTTTTTGCGGCTTGTTGTACATTCCCCTCTACATCACCCTCTAGGACATGCACATTGACAAACAAAAGATTAATATATGAGGGTATAAATTTCTAGGTTAAGTTATAACTGGAAGTGGATTGTTTTGGCATATTTTAACTAAACAACACGATCTGCAATAACACAAAACTCATAGTTATTTGTGGTTCAAGGTTGATGGCTTTGTACTATGTAATGTTTGCACCTTTTTTCCATTCAAGTTTACTGTGGAATGGTGGATTTTGTTTGGATGTTGATGAGCCCTTGGAATTTTAGTTGATGGTATGTGTATGGGTTTTTGGTTTTGATTGGGGTTGGTGGTTCTTGATTAGATAGTGGTGGCATCCTTTGGTAGTATTGTTGAATTACTACTCTCTTGTTGTGCTCATTCTCTTTATTTTTCCTTTGAGTCTTGTATCTTTATTGTTGACTCGACTTTTTGTGAGTGGTTTGCTTGACTTGGCTGTTTCATTGTAATTTTGTTACAATTTATGTTATGTACATTGGAATTGATAACTCATCTCAAGGACCAACTTTAACGCAGTGACCAGTGGAGTGTTAAAGTTGAAAGAGATGAAAATTATGTTTGAATTTATTACAGCAGTACTTTTTTGGATATAGCTTTGTTATTTACTTCTACTTATACAATTATGATAAAAATATATGTGACAATATACCTTGAGAGAGAGAAAAGATTAAATTCATTGGTCGTGTTGGTCCTATGGGTAAAAGGGGTTGTTTCTCCACCTTTATGATACACTTTGGTCTTGTGGGTATGGGGGTTTCTTGTTTGGCCCCTTTGGTTGACTTATGGTCCTTCATCTTCTACTTGGTCCTAGAACCCTTATTGTGTGTGGTACCTTAACCACCTTTGGGATGATGACTTAACCTTATTACTTTTATTGTTTTATTGTTATGTGACTACATGACATATGCTACCCTACTCTAAGTGTACTCAACTTTATTTTATGTTTTATTATGGTAACCAATAAGTTAGATAGAAGAGGCTAAGAAAAATGAAGAAAACCTAACAATTCAACTTCAAGAGAAGAAAGAGATTTGTCAAAGGGAAGAACTTGAGATCCTTTCACCAAAAGGGGTTTTGGACAAGACAGTTTCCCAGTTGAAAACAAATTCAAGGTATGCAAAGAGAATTGATGAAAGTGAAATCTCCAAGATACCAAATAAGGAAAGTGAATAAAAGGCTAAGAGTTATGAAGATACTCTCATAATTTCCCACCAAGGAAAACACTACAAAGGAAGAAGTCAAGGTTCAAGGAAGAATGGCTACAAATATGTTACATCACAAAGAAGATATTTTTCTCCTGGGTACCGAATATTCCTTTATGGTAATTGTTTTTCATGTAAAAATTTTGGATATAGGGCTAGAGATCACAAAGGTTATAGATAGAAGGCTCAGAAAATAAATGTAGGTGTCCACATGAACTACAATATCGAATGTTATAATTTCCACAATTATGGACACATGGCAAGAGATTGTAGAAGTATGATGAACCACAATGTTGAATGCTACAAGTGCAACAAATATGGACACATAGCTCATGAATGTAGCAGCATGATAAAGTATTCCATAAAATATAATATTGATAGTAGATATAAGAAAGTCTAGAAGAAGAATCCATAAGAATAGAAGGAAGAAGATTGTGGATTGTTCCTCCGTATAAATGATGAATGTTTATAGCTCAAGAAATGAAACCAAATCAATTCCTTTATCTTAAAGATGGGAAGTATATTTAATGAAACTAGAACAGGTCCCAAGATCAAAAATAGAAAGGAACCGGCATTACATGCTAAAGAAGTGAAGAAAAAACAAGTCAATAAAAAAGACTCAAAGGACATATCTACAGAAGTTGTAGAGTCAAGTAATAATGACATATGAACCAGAAAAAATAAAAGGTGTCAACATTACAAATGATCGTTCTATAGAAAAGCAATACCTATTGTTCTAAACAGTTTGGCATAAAGGCTGCCAGTATTGTCGATAATGTTGAGGGAGAGTCTAAGTAACATGAAAGGAAGATTGATGAAAGAAAAGCTAGCAAAACAATGGTTTGGTAAATTATTCAGGAAAACAGAGGGAGCTACTTCATAAAGATTCAATAAATGACCAATTCTAAGGGGATTCAGTATAGTCAAAGGGGCAATATTGTCAGCAAAGAGAGATATTTTCATAAGGCATTCACAGTCAAGTAAATTTATCTTCTGTAGTAGATAAAATTATTAGTAAAACAAAGTCATGGAAGAGAAGCATATTGATAGGGGGAGCCATCATAATCCTTGGGGGAGAAGGTGAACAAATTTTTTTCGCCCTTTTTTCATTTATGTCAAAGGGGGAGAGAGATTTAAAGGTTTTTCCATCAATGACAAAGGGGGGGATTGTTGGAAGAAGATGTCATTGATGTCAAAAGGGTGAAAATATATGTGGTGTCAAGGTGGAAATGCTGATTTGGTTGTAGTAGAGATATATTGTTTGGGAATGTATAATGAGGTCTTCAATCCCTTAAAGAAGAACCTAAGGAATCCCTTGATCACAAATGTATATAAACCCAAAGTAGTCCCCTTATGGTATAGCGGTTGTGCATGGCTCTCACGGGAAGACACTTTGAGTTATACATAAGCGGTACAAATCCCCTAGAGAATCCCCTAATGATCATGATGATGTGGAGTGTAAAGGAGTCCCTAAAGTGCCTTAAAGAAGTGTGAAGAATTTACTAAATAAATGATGTTGGTTCCACATGACCATGTGGGTGGGGTCACATAACCCCTATCGGGGAAGGCCCTAGAGATCCCCTAAGGTTGGTGCAAATAATATTGGGATGAAGTGTGAAAGATATCCCAAAATCATGATGATGGGTCTACATAACCCTGAAAGAATGATGTTGGCTCTACATGGCCAAAAGGATTGGCCCATATGCCCATGAGAAGTATTCCACAAATAAGGATTGTTCCACAAGGCAATGTAAAAATAAAAGGTGAAGAAACCCATAAACAATTGTTTTTGGTCGACTTTCCCATGATTTTAGTGTTATATGACCTATGGTGGAAAAGGCCCTAAAGAGTCCCGGAAATTGGTTCAAAGCAAGTTGGTGTGAGTCTTGAATTAACCCCAATATAATAATGCTTGGCCCACATGACCCCGAAATTTGTGGTACTTTGGCCCATTAGACCACATGAAGTGAAAAGGATCCCCTCAAGAAATAATGGAATATCCACCAAGTACGATGATTTGTTCAAGGCCTAAGACCCCTTTGGAGAAGATATGGAATGATATTGAATTTTTGGAATGAAGTGTCATGATGAGTCCTTGATGTGGGGTACTAACCCTTGATACCCCCTTAAAACATGGAGATCCACGAATTAAGGATGAGTTTAATGAGACACTAAAAGAAGCTACTATATCATGATGAAGTATATAAATAGAAGGACAAACATTTAATTTTATCATCAATCAATTCTCTCTTTATATTGCCAATATTTGGAGAAAAAGAGAGAAACCTTTTGGAGGAGAAATTTTTGGGTATCTTTGAGGATTAAGGAGAATCACAAAAAATGGCATAAGTTTCTCATATGGTATCGGAATTACAAAATTCTTGGATCGTTGGAGATCTAGTTGTGAGGGATATGTGATGAATCTACCTAGACCCTCTTTTGGTTTCTATATTGTTTTTCCATATTGTGATCTTGGAAAAGGTATGGTTCATGATTGTGAGTTTCTCTTGTGATGGCACATGTCTTTCATGGATAGAGATCATCTTGGATCATGGTATGTGAACCTCTCTCTTGATATAACTCTTTGAAGTCATTATATATGTTATGGGCGATATTATGATGGTTATATTGGCATAGATCCGGTATGGTTCTTGTACATGGGTCTCTTTTGTGATGGCCATGCCTCTTATGGAATAGGGTCCATCTTGTTTTCTTGAAAAGGGATGAAGTTTGTACATGTTATTGTGCTTATATATTGACATACTTAATGGTGATATTGACATACATGTTGGTGCACAATATATGATGATCATGGCATATATCTTAGTAATTTTTTTGTATAGATCATGATGATTATCTGGACATATTGTGTGATGTCCTTGGCATAGATCATAATGATTATATTGGCATAGTCCATGGTTATGTAGTGGAATATGGCTCATCCCTTGGAATGTTCTATGTTTTGGAAATGTATACGATGTAAAAGTTAAGGATCCAAATGAAATTGATGGATGATTTTTTCTGGGTATATACTTTAGGCATGTACATGTTGATATAGTGTGACAAATATTTAGACAATGTGACAGTTATTGTGGCACTGTGACAATGACAATGGAATTGTGACAAAGGCAGTGATTGTGGCATTTATATAGAGATACAGTTGTTGGGGCATTATGGTAGAGATAGTGATTGTGACAAGTTTACAAAGATTGTGATACAGTGATATAGGTTGAAATGTATGGTAATATAGGAATAGTGACAATGATACATGAAAAAGGACAGTGATACAGGTGCAGGGACAAATATACAGGTACAAGTTGTCACAGATAGTGATACAGTGATCATTACAAATTTGTTCTTCTATTCATATCAAGGCAGCGGGGTAGGGAAAGGATAGGAGATTGTAGTCTCCTTCAGGTTGGTACCTGAGAATTATGAATTGGTGTTCACTAAGTATTGGATTCCTCTCTATAGGTTGGATCCTATGACCTTAGGGGGTTGTATCCTCCTTTCAGTTGGAGCTTATAAACTAGAGGGTTGGAGCCTCCTTCTAGTTGGTGCTAGAAAATCAGGGAGTTGGAGCTTCCTTCCAATTGGTGTTGGTAAACACATTGAATGTAATATCTATATTATAAACAAAATATTTTGTTGTTTTTCCCCAGTAATTGGGTTTCCACATAAAAACATTGTGTAATGTGTATGCTTCTTATGTGATGATGATATGCTTATGAAACGTAAAGGTTGATAATTTATTAATGAATGTTGTACATTGAAAGCTGTTGATAATCAAGTTTTGGAAAGTAATAAAATGTACAAACATTAATTTACCACCTCTCTCAATGTTTTCTATGTGTCCAACATATAGAGTGGTATACCTTGGCTCAAATTTGGCTAAATTTTGGCATGGGGATGAAAGACATAAGCTTGTTGTTATTTCCATATCATTCAAAAAACACATTTTCATTGGTCTAAGAGTGAAATGAAAGATAGAATTAAAACATAAAGTGACATAAATATATAATGAAACACTATATGCAATCAAAAACTAATTATATTAATGAATTAATGGTGAAAAGAACCACTATGTAGATAACAATTCAAAGTGGCTAAAATAATGTTATATTATCTATGACAATATATGTGACAACAATGCTCATTCTCAAAATTACCATATAAAGATATTAAAATTTCATTTAATCATAATATCAAAAACATTAAGAAATAAAAATCCTAAGATACAAAAACCCTCCCTAGGGGATGATGTGGAAAAAGGAAGGCGAGGCTCAAGGAGCCTAGTTGGAATGTCAATTTATCAAATTTGTATATTCCACATACAAACTCTATTTTGGGTGTTCTTTGGACTTCTACGTAGAGTATTATGAGTTATAATGGTTTGGTAGGTTGCTCAACATTAAAGGGGTCCAACCAAATAAATTGCCAAAAATACATGGGAAAGACCCAAAAAATGTGCTAGAAGTTTGATCCTACACAACTATAAATATTCAATATTATTTCAAATATTATGGTAGATCCAACTTACATCATAGATCATTTGTCGTCCCTTAATAATAAATGGTCCTCATTGTGTCAAGTCCCTACATTAGGTCAAGAAACTTATGTTGAATCTCATTCTTTATAAACCTCTTTCCCTCATTAAAAAGTTAGATTTCTTTAACAAATTTATAGTGTTGTATGTTCTACTGGAATATTCTTGGTGTCCACGATCCAATCCATTGTAGTTTTCTCAATGTAGTTAGGATTTATCTATATATCTAGGAGAATTTCCCTTCCACCTTCAATATCTCAAAAATAAGCATAAAATAATGCCAAAGTAGCTCAAATTAAAGACTAGGTGTAAGATGAGGAAGGGTGGAAATCATTATCACCCACAACCTTAGAAATGGTGTAAGTCCCATATCCAAGTGGTTTGAAATTCCCATGAGGGTGTGTGAATGACTCTTTATAAAAATACATCCATACCTTGTCACCAACTTTGAAACTTGTGTTGAATGAAACGCTAATCATATTGTTTCATGTACTTGGCCCTACACATAATATTATGAATTTTTTGTTGGATGATATCGATCCATTCAAAAAAATTAGTTTATTTTCTTATATTTATTTTCTAATTGGAATACTCTTAAGGTCTTGAGTCCATGGGAAACACTACATCAATTGGGGCCAATAGTTGAAAACTTGGGCACTCCTTAAAAGGGTTGTGGTTGATATATATATGAAGAGTTATGTTGTAGGTATTTGGAACATAAGGAATTATTTATTACCATGTACATGCATGCTTTAAGTTGTACATTTTGAGGATATATAAATGTCCTTGTTGATTACCTGATATAGGAGGATATCCTATTTTGTTAATTTTCATCTTATTCAATTTATTAAGGGAAGGTTAAATTTTCATAGTGCTCTCTAATAGCTTTCCAACAATACCAACTTTGTCGAATTTGGACTTCAGATGACTAAGTTACAACACTTTGAAGTTCTAGCATTGGAGTAGTCGAGAATCAGGAGTTAGCCTGGTTTGGTTGGTAGTTTGTTAGAAACAATGACTGTCAACCCTTGACATTGGACAATTGAGAGTGGAAACTTGGCAGGTTTGTGTGGCATTGTTGTGTTGTTCATGCCAACTACCGACTCCTGAATGGCGGAACAGTGGAAAATTTTGGAGTCATGACTCGACAAAATTTTGGTTGAGGATTCAAAATCACCAACTGTCGAACCTGAACTTTGGCCAGTCATATTTGGTAGCATATCAATTGACAACTTTCCAGTTTGGAAATGAACGATCGGCATCAGGCAAATAAACACTGGTACATTGCATATCAACGGTCTAGATTAATCGACAACATATTTGATCAATGGTTCCGGCTTAATATGGAGATAGAGAGATAATTGGTCAAACTTTCATTCAGACTATGGATGAATTGTGGTTACCATGCTTGAGGATGATGCATTGAACATGAACTCTTGAGGTATCACATTGGGTAAATTATCATTCTTAAGCATAATCTTGTCTCTGTAAATTATCAATTTCATTGTAACCTTGTTCAACAATTCCATTTAATTATTAATATAATAAGGGCACTCATAATAAAATTTTAGATCTATTGTGAAAGACGCCAATAAAAACCATTAACGCATCTATCATTTTACATCAAATTCCTTTGGCTCGTGACAACTATATTGAACAATATCCTAAAGATGAATATTTTAAAGATGTATATGAATCTTTAATGCATGGAACTCAAACTGAAGAATTGAATTATCATGTGCATGATCAATTGTTGTATCACCTTGGCAAAATTTGTATTTCACAAAGTGAAATACATGTAATCAGAGAAGCTCATACTTCTCTTCTATCTAGTCACTTTGGGGTAGGCAATATAGAATATAAGATTTAGAGGTATTGTTATTAGCCTCGAATGAATGAGACCATTTCCAAATATGTAAAGGGGTGTATTATGTGTGCTACAAGTAAGTTTGGTAATAGTAAATTGGGTTTGTACTCACCACTCCATGTACCTTCTTGTCCTTGGGAAAGTGTGTCTATGGACTTTATGGGAGGGTTACCTATGTCTAGTAAAGGTCATGATTAATTGTATGTGGTTGTGGATATATTTAGTAAGATGTGCATTTTATTTCCTTGTAACAAGAAGGTCAATTGTACTTTCAATTTGTATGGGTTCATTTTGGGTTTCCCACTTCCATTGTATCTGATAGAGATTCTTATTTTATTTGGAAGTTTTGTTCAACTTTGTTGGAACTTATGGAAAAAAATTGAACAATAGAATTTCTTTCCATCCACAAATCGATGGCCAAATCTAAGTAATCAACCACACAATAGTACGTCTACTTTGAGGTTATTGCTCCAAACATGCTAAGCTTTGGGATGAACAGTTTCCCTATATTCAACATGCCTACAACCGTGTCTTACACTCTTCAACACAACGATATCCATTTGAGACGTGTTTTGGTTATTTTCCAAAGCCTTATTTATACTTTGTTTATGGGAAAGATTCTGTGGAAAATGGACAAGTTGATGCAGATAAGGCTTTAAAGTTCATCCAACAAATTCAGTTGATAAACCGGGAAGTTCAGGAACAGTTGGAAAAGATCCAAGTCAAATACAAGTCCAAACATGGACAGCATCACATGGATCATCATTTCCAAGTTGGTGATCAACTATGGCTTCATATCAACAAAGACCAACTTACAAGTGAAGGTAAAAAACTTAAACCATTAAGGTATGGACCCAGCACAATTTTAGACAAATATCGTAAAAATTATTTCAATTAGATTTTCCTCCATATATGAAGATGTATTCTATTGTGAATGTAGACAGTTTGAAATTGTATGAGCCTCCAATAATTATGGATCAAGAGTTAAATGTCCATGTTCCATATGTTGATGACTTTTCACCTGTATACCTTGATGAGATGCCTGAAGACATCATTATTGACAAAAGAGTATGGAATTCACAAAGGGGATATGGGGAATACCTTTGTGTGGGTCTCAAAGGAATGCATCCAAGTAAGGATAAATGGATTAAGAATGGAAGGGTGAGGGATCTATACCCTCACATAATTGGTGATTGATTCTAGGATTTTGGAAGTCCAAAATATTTAAGTGGGGAACTTTGATCGAGGAGGATCTCCCATTTGATCAATTTTCATATTCTTCAATTGTTTAAGGGAAGGTTACATTTTCATGGTGCTCATAGGTATCTTTTCAACAATACCAATTTTGTCAAATTTGGACTTCAAATGACTAAGTTACAACCCTTTGAAGTTTTAGCATTGGAGCAGTCAGGTGTCGGCATGGTTTGGCTGGAAGTTTTTTGGAAATGTTGACTATTGACCCTAGACATTGGACAGTCGGGAGTGGAAATTTAGCAGGTTTATTCAACACTATTATGTTGTTTTTGTTGACTGGCGACTCCTAAATGGAGAAACAATGGAAAAGTCAGGAGTTTGGGATCGAAATTTTTTTTTTGCAGATTTGGCATCACTGAATTCTGACCCCTGATGTCATCCAGTTGGAGTTGACAGCATATTAGTCAGAAGCCTTGTAGTTTGGTATTGGATAATTGGTAGGAGGGAAATCGGGATTGAGACATTGCGGATCAATGGTCCATATTGATTGACAACATTTTGATCAATGGTTCTAGTTTAATCTGGAGATTCCAACTGTGCATTTGGTTTTTGGATTTGCAAATATTTTTGGATGAGGATATTTTGATTTGATCCATTATTCATGTCATTTTACTCCTGATTTGGGTATGGATTATTATCCTTCAAGTTATCTTGGACATTGAGATTGATTTTGTTCTGAGTTGGGAACTTTATCCACAGATCTCTGCAGGTCAATTCCTTCTATTTAATAGTTGTGGACAAGGTTGGTCAGGATAAGAGAGTACAAGAAGAATGACCAGATAATAATTAAGAGAGATAGAGAGATAATTGGCCGTACTTTCATTCAAAATATGAATGGCTTGTGGTTTACATGCTTGAGGATACTACATTGCACATGAATGCTTGAGGTATCGCAATGGGTAAATTGTTGTTCTTAAGACCAATCTTGTATTTGTAAATTCTTAATTTCACTATAACCTTTTCATTTGAATAAATAATTGATCGGTCTCACTAAAAGTGGACCCAAAGATGTAGGATTTTTCTAAACTTTGTTATCAATTTCCTATCTTCAATTTTGTGGTTGCGATTCTCTATTGAAGTGTTCTCCTTGAGCTTTATATTTCCTGTTGATTCAGCATTTGGCACATTTCACATTTTATTTTCTTGCTTGGTTAACTATAAATATCCTAGCATTTTTGGATCATTACCTCTACTTGCCCATGTATTTAGGATGGATCATAGTCAATTTGGTTATTTTAGTGTCCATCATGGACCAAAGGATACACAAAAATAAACTTAGGAATATGTGTTCTCTAACAAAAACAATGCCCTTTGGAAACCCAATATCATCCCAAACATGCTTGAAGAATATCTTAGTAGTGGATTCTACTATGTCGCTCAACTTATAGGGTGCCAAAATTTCCATCTTAGAGAAACAATCAAATACCAAGAAAAACAATCCTTAGCATGCTTAGTTGAGGGTATACGTAGCATAAATTCCACCGTTATTAGCTTCTAAGGCTTATTGGAGTGGGTATATAGAGGAGTATAAATTCATTGCCTCTTAGTTGCAGGTTTAGATATGGAACCTGTATGAATAGTAAATGATATGATATACTTGCAAATATCATGGAATTGCTTCAAAAAATATAAATAATTTATAAACATTTCTATTGTGTTCTCAACACAAAAGTAGCTTTTCCACCCAATTGTAGTGTGCATCCCAAATCATCTTATTATGCTTATTTATAGGAATGTGAAGAGGGCCCATAAATATATTATGGAGGTGAAATTTTGAAACTTGTTTATTAATATCCAATGTTTGATACATCGTAATTAATTCAATATTAATGATGTATAAACATGGCCACTTTAATTTCTCATGTTCATAGGAATATTTGAGTCTTCTCGGTTCCGCAAAAAAAGTTTAATGACATATTATGTAACTTAATTATTATTTCCCTTCTTGTGCTTCATGTTTAGGTGGAAATATTGAACCTACATGGACCTTTTTTATGGATGTCTTTCTACAACTTTCCATGTGCATGTTCAAATTTATAAGGTCTCTATTCAGAGTGGGTATTCATTTCCTCTCCCATAAAAATGATTCCACTACCAACAAACCTACACAATGGAGTAAAGTTCCATGTCATAGGTGGGATATCTATGAATTGCATCAAAGAGTGTCTTATTGTGATATCCCACCAAGGTTCATGTTGAGTGAGCACAAATATTGAAATGTTTACTTTATTTATAAAATTCCTTAGCCCAAAAGAACTTGGACTTGGATCCACCCTTGGTCCCTTATATTAAGGTCGAATCCATATGAGAGAACCTCAACATGATCCTAGGGGAAATGTTGGAAAGGCCCGAGAATATATGGATCTATGTTAGTGTCTTCAAGGTCAGCCAAAAATTGATGACTTGGATCTTGGTTGCATCCACATATGCATCATGTCCATACATGTTATTCCCTATATATCAATTTATTTACATGATGAATGAGAAATTTTGTAGGTTCACATATAACTTGTGTTATGCACAGTGTGCTTAACATTTCTTGAATGTGTTTCACATTCTCTTCTTTGGTTCTACAAAATATTAGGACATCATCTAGGTATATTAACATAAAACAATTGATGAACGATTGAATAATATTATCCATCATCCTCATGAATGTTGTTTGTATATTAGTCAAGTTTAAGGTCATGACCAACCACTCAAAGAGGTCTTCCTTAGACTTGAAGGTTGTCTTACACCCATTAGTTGGTTCAATTATCACCTAGTGATAACTTGACTAAAAATCAATTTATTGAAAAACTTGTAACCTTTGAGCTATTCAAGTGGATCATCAATTAAGGGGGTGATATTTTGGTGCTTAATTGCAAATTTTTTCAAGTCTATATAGTTAATACATAGTCACCATGATCGTCATTCTTTTAAACCAACATAATAGGGTTATTAAAATATGAGTATATTGGTAAAATGTGGCCCTTATGTATTAGTTCATAAATCTAATTAATTGTCTCCTTATTCTCTAAAAGAAAGAATCTTTATACATTACTATTGTGTAAATGGGGCACTTGATGTCAAATTAACTGTAAGCTTTACTTGGTAGTGCATAGGTATTCCTACAATTGGGATGAAAAGGCCTCTTCATTCTTCCACATATTGATTTACTTGTGTTTGTTTCATAAAGGGACCCCTTGCAAAAGCATTAATGACCATGGATATTTTACTTTCTCCTACCAATTGTATAATTAAGAGGAAGAACCTCATAGTGTAACATATTATCTTTTTTCTGAAGCTAAGGAATGATGAGAGAGATTATATTAGTAAATACTACCTATAGTATCCTATAGACCTTATATTACAAGGTAAAAATGACACTAAAGGGAATATGTTGCTAAAAAACATGACACTTACATATATATGGTTTTCTTAAAAGAACATCACAAACTTCAAGAAATTCATCACACAATACCTCATATTTTATTTAAAGGACTTGATATTTTATTCTAGGAAACATTGTTGAATGGTGTTGATGTTTTGTTCTTGGATCAACAAAACAATGATATATGTATGGGGATATGACATCATTGATAGCTTCATATTCTTGATGAACTTAGATAATATCTAGTCCTCCTGGTTTGTTTTGTCAACAATGAAATATAGTGGTGTCCCTTTTATCCACATTTGTGAGTTGAAGAGTTACTCACATTCCTTAGGTTCCTTTCATTGGACCTTTGTGGTGGTGATAGTAACCATAGTTCTTATATCAATGATATATTTCCCCTTATCCATTATATGTGGAGGCATTGGGGATTAATAAAATTCCAATACTTTAACCTTGGCCAATAAGAATGGTCAAGCATGATATTCACCATTGTTATGCTAAGTGATTTTATGGTTTTTGCACCATTTATTATTTCCTTCTTCATTTTTTTTTATTATTATTTACATGTGTGCTTTCACTTTTTATATTAAGTTTGGTTATTGTTTCCTTATCCTTTGTATTGACAGATAGGGATGTCTTAACGTTTATTTTATTGCCATTAATTCCTATCCTCAAACTCTTTCTTACCCTTTTGATACATTATTCCTTCAATGTTCACAATATAATGATATGATTCTCATAGTGAATATATGTCTGTAACCTAAATTTTTCTCTAGATGTATTTGTATAGGTTATAGTATTTTACAATTATGTTCCATTCAAAGTCCCTAATACCAAATTTTTCTCACTGGGTATGGTAGGTTTAAGGGTACTTTGATTCAATCTGGTATTTAGGTTGGTGAAATATTATCCATTTGATGCCCTATTATTTTGAATACTTTCCAAAAAGTAAAAACTTCTTGAGTAAATCAACAAAATACTACCAAGTGGTTCTATGTCTTATGCTCTTGAAAAATATTGAGAATGGTGTACACATTATTCCAACATTTTTTTACATGGGGAAGGGGCTTCAAGAATATGAAGGTAATTTTCTCATTGTTAGAAAATTTATACAAATATAACCCTTTAGTTGATTTTACAATCTCTCTAAATATTTTAATGCATTTATATTTCCTTCAAGAAAAGGGATATCAAAATTAACTTGTACATTGAAGGTGGTTTTTCATCTAAAATCAATTCATATCATAGGCGCCTCCGTCACTATTGGAATTTATTGAAGGATCTAGTCTAAATAATTCATCATTATGTTCATGTATCACTTAATGGATTCCTAGAGAAATATTGTGATAAGATATCATGCTCTATCATCTTTATTTTATCGCCATGTCAGGTTTTTCTGGAACACCCTTTAAACAAATGGGAAGATGACAGAAAATAGAAAAAGGGGTAAAGATATTCCAAGAATAGATGTGGCATCATCAAACACCACTTAAGCACAATGTATAATCATCAAAACATCACAATTCATTATCTATTTTGCATAGTTCAATATGTCTCTATATCTAAATACAACCCATAGGTTCATTATTTTATACTCTCCATATCTAACAAACTTCCTTGAATTGAAGGAGATTTGATCCACAAGAAAGGTTAGTTGGTTCTAACTATTTATTAATATACTGTAATGTTCCATTAATCATTTTATTGGTCTTTGTTCTTGTTATCAATAATATAGCACCTTCTATGGACAAAAGTTGTTCCTCTGGTCTGAATGGTTCAGATCCATAAACAAATGAGTAACAACTGGGTTGAATACTTTCCCTGGAAGCTGTAAATGCCTAGAATAAAATCTCTAATGAAAGACCTACAGACCTGCAAAATCACATCAAACATAAAACAACATCAAAGATTTCAGAAAACTATCCATAGATCCATATTAGTGACTAACGAATCCAATAATATATATGTGAGGTTATAACACAACAGATATATGGGAAGGAAATCAACTTTGCATTAATAGATGAATGAAAGAGCTTACAATTGTTTTTCCTTAGTGTCGATGCACTCCTTCACAAGACTAGCACCTCATCCTCGATAGCTCCAACTTGCTCCTCTATGCTATCTAATGGATTAGGCTAGGATGTTAATTCAGCAGCATAAATTTACTTCTTTCTTCTCCTTCCCAACCATGGAGTATGATATTGTATTTATAGGGCTCAAAGAGATAGGAATGGTTGATAAATTGGTGGGTGAGGTGGCCATGAGATCCTCAAAGGAGGGATCTCGAGCTTAACTTACCCAAATGAGTAGGGATAATTCTAGACACAAGGCTTTTGTTCTAGAAGCTTCATGAAACCTCGTTCTTTTCACTTTTTACCAAGGACACCGCTTATAATCCCTTATGATAGAGTGTTGTAGGGTGAGAACCGCGCCAAAGACAAAGGTTAAAAGTGGTGGAACTGCCTATTTTCCACATAGCTTGGGCGGTGTTGCATAAGGTATCGCTTATCATCTTAAGGGTAAGAGCGGTGCTGAAGTTTTTCATGTTAGGATCAAAATATAGAGCACTGTTTTCACTTCAATTTTGGGATTAAGGGAAAATAGAGGTGTTAGGGATCTTATCACATGTTGGTGACAGGATTTGGGTGTAACAAAATGCCCCCCTAAAGCATGAGGCTAGAGGGATACGATAGGCAAGAGCTTTGATAGAGTTATTTATAACTTTGAGGTAAGAGCCAGCTTAATCGGAGAGTATCATCGAGTAGACATCTGAAATACATCAATACTTTGACTCATGAGTAAATGTAACCTCATCATGGTTGTAGCCCAATACAAGGCAGATCCATGAGAGGAATAAACAACCATGGCTACTAGAATACAGTGTAGATCCATGTGATAGAGGACTCAAATTTGGACATAGCTACAAGATATACAACATAGATCTATGTCATGAGCATAGCCACGACCATATAAATGTGGATCCATGTTGGTACTTCATACAATATACTCCATTGCAACCTGGGGAGAAAGCTATGAGTGCTTTAACAAGTTCCCAGGGTCTTCATCTCGTCGTCCACAAAGTACGATTCTAACCATGTGATTACAATGTTCTAAATTCGAACATGGTAGAAACCACTTGATTACTAGCCAATGATGTGAACCATTAACAAGTGCGAGGGAGATCACCATTGATGTCAATGATTCCCAAGGTACCCTAGTACAATCTACTGAGTGTGAATAGATGTTTTGATGTCGAACACCCAGTAGAATCTTTCGATAAAAGGTCAATGATGTGAACCTTTGTCGATAGCGAGATAATCTGTCATTGAGGCATACATATCTCAAGGTACTAAATTTGTTTCTAAGACTATTTCCTGTACAATGAGTTGATATCGATAGGAATAGTCTCGTCGAAGGAGGGCCATGATGAATCCCACATCGACGACATGAAAATTGGAACAAATTTATGGAATGTTGTAGGCAATATAACCATAGGAATGCCTCAAAGTTACTAACACAAAGGATTTTTTAACTGCAGAGGTAAACTTCTTTCTTCCTTTGAACATTGGGTGCCACTACAAAAGACTTGGCAGCATGACTAAACAGACGGACACACAATACGACGGTGGATAATGTATTCTTTTGAAATACTCAAAGGACTGACATGACTCATGAAATTGGATCGACTTATAAGTCAGCTGAATACCCAATTGAATGAATGATATGCAGACAAGTGCCATGTTCAAAGGTTACAAACAACTGCCATTTGATTTTCAAAATGATTCTCTTCCCTTAATTCCCCCATCATAATTGATGAGTGCCTCTTTTCATTTTTACGAGTTCAAAGAGGGTAACAAACACTCATTTTAGCTCATCTGAAGATAAGTCCATTCCCATATATTTCATGAACCTGAGAAAGGAGGGGTTCGTTCCCAAAAAAGGGTCTCTCGGTGTTTAGTTTAACGATTCCAATGAAAGCAAACTTGGTATCGTTCATGTTTAGAGAGTGTGAATGAAGATGAAAGAAAACTTCAAAGGGTCCTTTTTTGTATGATTTAGTCTCTAGGGCCCGAAAAAGTATAAAATAATACCTGAGATATCTCTTCTAGTCATGATTGGTTGGAGTGTTCCTTTTTTGTAAATAGTCTATCCAAACTGAAAAAGAGATAACCTATTGTCGAAGAGATTGACTCTTCAAATACTTTTATGAGTATGAAGAAGACAATTACTCAACAATCTTTTCATATTTAGGGAGTCCGAAAAGAGTTTAAAGGAGACTCCATTAGGTCTCTTTTTACAATGAGAAGTTTTACGAGCCTAAAAAGAATCAGAAAAGGACTCGAGACTTTGATACTGAGTTCTGAGAGCGTGACCAAAGTGTCAAAACAAATTCTCGGGGACTTTTTCTGTTTTATGGAAGTACGAAAAAGTCAAAAACAAACTCCACATAGACTTTACTATTTTCATTTCTACTCCTACAAGACCCAAAAAATGATATTAATCTCTCAAAAAATGACTTTAATGAACTATATAAATGGGTTTTATAATAATAATGATTATTAAAATATCAACATAGCATTAAAAAACCCTAAAAATAGATATAAAATTCATTTGAATAGTAAAAATCAAACCATTTTACTATTTACCACTTGGTGAGAGCATTTTGGAGCAAATTTGAGCCATAACTTCAGTCAGTGATTTCGGGAGATTCTACTGTCTTATTCGAGCGCCGTCAAAGCCAAGTTAATGACAAAACCTTAGCATTTCTTTTTAAAGCATCCATTTTTTATTTTTTGGGGGTTTTGGGTTGTTTTAGGCTAGCCCTAAATCTCAAATGTGGGCACCGCTTCTACCCCTTACGGGACAGGTGGTGCACCATGAGAACCATGCAAATTCTAGTGCACTCAGGAGGTTCCACCTCTCTATGCAAATGGAGCTCAGGAATTGCCGACCGTGAGTGGGGAAAAATGAATGGACAAGCAAAAGCATAAGTTTTTAATTGATTTTAATGAGTGATTGTGTTTCTAATTAGCCCATTAATTATTTTTGGTAGGTTCCAAGCGATAAAAAATGGTTATATGGAAAGAATGAAAACATGATAAGGATGATTCTTTTTCCAAGAGAAATGTGGGGTGCATAGCCGCATTGAGGAATTGTGGACTTCTAAAATTCTTCTGCACACCTAGCATGGTGTCTCATGAGCGATTGTTGGAGTATATCCTCCATATGTGGAACCCGGAGCAGAAATAATTCAAGATAGGAGCCCATGTGTTGACTGTTGAGGTAGAGGATATCTACTTCTTGACAGGATTATCAAGACGAAGTGCTCCTATTTCACTGACTGGTTCCCATGGAGGGGATGTGACCACTCAGGAGTTGATCGATCGTTACTGCAATCCTAGTACTAGAAATTCGTGGAAGAAAATTCCTATTAAGGTAGTGAGGGATGATCCTCTCCGTACTCTTCTTTTCACTATGCATAGGCTGGTTGGGAGCCAAGGACCTGATTAGGCTTCCAGGGAACACATTCTACATGCTATAGAGGCTATGGCACCTACTGTCTTTAACTAGGCAGAGGCATTACTACCGGTCTTCAAGTACCAACTAACTAAGTGTCGGCAGGGAGAGCTGAAATAGTTTGGCTATGGTTCCATCTTAGCCTATTTTTTCTTTGTGCAGGTCCCTCATCTAAGGACCGAAGTGGTATTTAGTGAGCTGAGGGCGAGAGACCCTCGTATGCTAAGGTGGGATCAGGATCATGGCCCGCACAGGAGCAGGAAGAGGAAAAGTGAAGTTTGGGACTCCATTTTTCCACTGGATGAATGATCACATCCTCATGATCAAGGATTATGTGTATGCAGGTACTGATTTCATGGGTGAACCTAACCTACCACTTCCACCTAGAAGACAGTGGGGAGACATGGGTAAGAAACAAAACCTTAAGATGGAAATTTGTGTTTTTGTATTTTAATGCTTTTTAGTTTTTATGTATGGTAAAAAGACCTAAATATTTTCATGCAGATGTTGGAGTGGCACGACCTGGGGGATCTTCCCCACTAGACAGACGAGCAGGAGCTCGGTTTGTTCAACGAGGCAATGACCCAATGGGAGAGCTGGAGGAGAACCTAGAGAGTTTGACTCTGGATATACCTGATGCATTCATCGATGATCTCCCGATGCGATATCAGAAGCACACAGCATGAGTGCCAGACCGTTTTAGTCATCTTCTACGTAGAGTAGTGCAGGCTATCATATGCTACCATGAGCACCACTAGATAGTTCTACATTATGTATTACTGAATGCTGATATAGCTTCAGGATTTTGTATGATTTTGTACTACCTAAAATCTAGAGTGCTTCAGATGAGGTCTCGTGACCTATTTTTGTAAAACACTTTATATATATATATATATATATACAGACTTTTACTTCCGATGTTTACATGCTTCAAATGGGAAATGTATTTACATGAATTTTATGTGTTTTTACTATTTATTTACAATATGATGAACCAAGTTTGATTTTCACATTATGAATGGAAAATATACCAATCTAGGATATAATTTTCCAATGAATCAGCAACTGCATTGTCTGCCCTAGGGATATGCCTATAAGTAACCTCAAATTACCTTTCCAATAGACATACCCTCCAATAGAGACAGAGAAGTATAGGATTTATGATGGTATAGACCTGGTTCAAATGACAAACCACTAACTGTGAGTCCATGAAAAATACCAAATCATGAATGTCATGGGATGCAGCCTCAGTCAGAAGACCTATGACTGCTTCATACTCGGCGATATTGTTGGTAGCAGGACCTATACAAACTGCTCCCGAACTGACTAGATCATGTGCAGGGGAATACAGAACCCAAGAAGCTGAATCAAGGTTCAGGGTATGATAAAAAGCACCATCAGTGAAACCATAAAAATCCATCTGATCTGCATAACTAAAACATGGTATAAATAGTCTAGACACTAAACTCAAAACCATATTGAAAATACTAAAACACACTAAAAATTAAAACAATGTACATATATACAAGGTACCATACATGAATGATCTAGGGATAGTACCTCTTCAGGTAAAACCCATTGAAAGGTTTCCCAAAGGGGATTTTGTCATAATCCATGATCTCATAGTCCCCTTTCTCTAAAACCTTGGAAACGATAAAAGGACCTTACCTCATTGATTCAAATTTCCTTTTTCCTAGCTTATCATGTCTCTGATCATGTCTCCTAGATTAACAGCCTCGTGACAATATTTAAAGATAAAGGGCCAGAAATAGCTAGCATGAAGGATTTTATGAGTTGTATCCACCCCAGAAAGATGACTTCCACATGCTCCAGAGTGGCGGTCATTACATCGAGAGTATTTTCCCCCTAGCACCTGACGAGTCAAGATGTAGTACATAGGGTTTTGTTCTGTGAGTACAGTAGTGGTGCGAAGCACGATGTAGTGAGGAAACGTTTGGACAGCAATTACTGTAGCCAATGCTAGCTTCTCCACATGTGAGTATCGAGTTTCAAAATCGATAAGATTCTTACTAGCGTAGTAAATCACGTGTTCTATGTCATTTTGGTCCTCTTGAGCTAAAACCATTCCGATAGTAGTAGTAGAGGCAGCAACATATAAGAGAAAATACTTCGAATAATCGGGTGTATCATGGGTGAATGGGTCAGAGCATGCATAAGATTATCGAAGGCTCGCTGGCCCTAGTTATCCCAAAATAATGGAGTATCCTTCTTAAGGAGACGCATATAACCATGCATTTTCTCAAGAAAGTTACAAACAAAACAACGAAGAAAGTTTTCCTTCCCTTGAAAACTTTGGAGTTCAAGCAGGTTGGTTGGGGCATGTAGAGTGAGTATTGTAGCAATATTTAATGGATCAATCCGAATACCATCCTTGGAAACCACAAATCCTAAGAGACGTCCCGTCTCAACGCAAAAAACACATTTGTGTGGGTTCGGATGTATTTTGTAATGGCGAGATCTCAGGAAAATGTCTCTAAGATGTTGAGGATGGTCTTCCTATTGCTGTGAATGCACAGGGATATCATCAAGGTATGGCTCCATGATGTCCTTCATGTCATGAAATACATAGTACATAGTGCTCTAGAATGTGGCCCCATCATTATTAAGACCAAAGGGTAACTTCTTGTAGGTAAAGGTTCCCCATGGGAATATAAATTCTGTCTTATGCTGATTGACGGGAAATATCTCAATCTAATTGTGGTTCGAAAAGCCATACATAAATGAGAAGATGACACTCCCAGCATAGTTATCAATAATTTGATCGATGTGTGGAGTCGGAAAGTTGTCCTTAGGACAAGATTTATTCAGGTCTCGAAAATCGATGCAGAATTGAATAGTTCCCCGCTTTTTGTTCACGAGAACGATATTTGATACCCATTCCGTCAGGGGTACATGATAGATGAATCCTACCTTTAGAATTTTCTTGACTTCAGCTTTGATAGCCGCAGCCTTTTGCTGATGGACTTGTCTCGATTTCTACCTAACTGGTCTGGCTGTAGGATAGGTTTTGATCCCATGGACTGCAATAGATGTATCTATCCCATGCATTTCTTCATAATACCAGGGAAAAATATCTCAGAATTCTTTAAAAAGGGATCTATACTCTTCAATTTCATCTATTGAACAGTTCTGCCCTATGTGAACATTTTCAATAGTTCCAGGATTGACTGATATGTCAATTGGAGCCATTTTGGTAATGTTGCATAAATTGCCTTGAGACTCAGAATTTTGCAACAAGACAGGTGTTTGTGAAACATCGAAAATATCAGTACCCAAGAGAGATACAAAATCATTATCTGTCGAACTGGTATTGGGGAGGAACAAGGATCTGTGATGGTGATCCTCCCATACTGATTCATTCGTACTCATAATATCTATAATAGAATCGTCTGATGGAAAAGTATGGGAGAGATAATCCAGAATAGGAAGCGAAGGTTCTAACCAGTAGGGTAGGTGGTAAGGATTCAAAGCCACAAGATGAAGATCATCTGTATGGATATCGAAAACAGACTGGATAGCATCATAAACTACTTCATGCGGGTTGAGGGAGGATGTCTCAACAACTTGCTTACCCTTAGGATCATCGCTAAATGAAGAGATCATATTAACGGTTGTTGTTTATGTGCTAGAAGGGGTTGATGGAAACACGCCCATAAGGGTGGATTCCTTCAACATCCCTACCCCAATCGACTGGTAAGGAAGGGGGGACTGACCTAGCAAAGGAACATTATTTTCCATAGGGGTAGTAACATCTGGTGTATAGAAATCAAGTTGATCAATCGTCACAATTCTTCCCAAATGTGGAAACTGGAGAGTTCTAAACACCGTCAAAGTGACAGCCGTCATAGCATAAAACCAATCTCTTCCTAAGAGAATATTGTAGTCTAACGAGGCATCCACTACTTCCACCTAAATGTAAATAGTTTTTCCCCCTGGCTCAATTGAAAGGCTTGGCATAATACCATGGGGCTGGAAACCTCTTCCATCAAAGGCTTTTAGGGTCGTTGGTGATTTTACAAGCTCGGGAGAGCTAATGGACTTCCAATAGGACAGAGACAAAACTAAGGTTGAATCACCTTCATCTAGAATAGTCTAAAAGGCATTTTTCCCCACTACTATTTTTACGATATGAAAAGCCAGTTGGTGAGGTAATCTAGGTGTGTGGTTCTTCGGATTGAAATAAATCAGATTTGTGTCACCCGGGTCCATGGCTCCTAAGACGGTTAATAAGTTTTTGCATTGCGTGGGACAGCTTTGGAGCACTTTTAAGGTATACATTGCACATGGTGCCTGATCTAGGTCTTCTACAACATTATAGAACTATGTAGCTTGGGCATTGGGGTTAAAAAAATACTTCCTAAGAGTAATCTTGGGTGGACACAAAATCATGTCGAGATTAGGCTTCTCGATGGTTATGGGACCATTAGACAAGGATGTGGGAGAACCAGTAGAAGGAGCTTTATCTGGAGAAGGTTTTTCAGTTTTCTTCTCCTCGGGCTTGTCATATAACTAACTTCGAGGTGCTATATTAATATTTTTCGATGACATCATTCAAATTTCCTCTATAGAACTAGAATTTCCCTAGTTAGACATGTGGTCTACCAGTTGTTGCTGAGAAGGAAAAGGATCAGTAAGGACTGTCGGTGCGGGGTTACTCTTTAANATCATGATGGGGACACTCCTTCGTGAAATGATCACCACCACACAATAGGTAGGGATATTTATCTTTCCTTTTTCCTTTATTATCATTCTCCGGGGCCATAGGTTTGGGATTTTATTGTTGGTTTCCGGGTTTTTTGTTTCACCTTTTCCCTTCTTCTTACTACCGGATTACTGCATACTTTGAATAGCATTCACCTCGATGGAAACCGTAGGATTGGAAGGAGTAGTAGTGGAAGGACTGGGTTATTTGGTAGCTTTTACTGCTGACGGGGGCTGGATTGAATCGATAACCCCATCAACAGGAGTTTCTGTAGGTGGCTTAGTCGGGTCAGTGCTAAGATAAGGAGCTTGAGGAATAAGGTCATACAAAGTTCTAGACTAGGAATACACCAATTCTAGATACTGAGCATGAATAATGGCCTACTCTTCAATGACATCACCCCCCATAGCCACATCTTGGGAAATGAGTGGCAACAGAGACTTTGTAAACCAATCAGCTAAGAGTTGGTCCGGGATAGGAGCCTTAATGAGCCTTCTCTGCCTTCTCCACTCATGAATATGATCTAAAATATGTGTGAAGGTATTTTGATGTAGAGAGTTCAAAAGGTCTGTACCTATTTCATAGCGAATGGGTAGTTGAAAGTGTGTGAGGAAGACAGTTGCCAAAGCACTAAAATCCACAAACGAATTCCATGGAAGTTCGATATACCACTTCATGACCATACTAGTGAAAGTGTGCTAGAAGAGTCTCAATTGAATAGAGTCATCCATCAAGGATTTTGATGAATACCATAGATGGAAATTCATAACGTGATTTTTGGGATCATCTCCCTGCTTTCCATCGAATTTCGTAATATCCGACGATAACTTGACTGGAATGGGGGGGCATGAAGGATTGTGTTGGATGGGGTCATTGATCAACTTGGAAAAATTTGGTAGGTCCAAAGTTGCTAGGAAAGGTAACTGATGATTCGGCTCAACATATTGGTAATATTGATAAGGCATGTAACCACCAATAGGACCATAAGTTGACTGATACATGGGTTGTTGAAAAGGCTGATGAGACGATGAACCTCTAGAAGATGGACCTCCAGGGTTAGGGATTCCAAAACCACCAAGGACATTAGGAGTATTAGGAGGAGGACCTCCAGGACCACCAAGACCACCAGGACCACTACGGGGAGGACCACCAGGAGGAGGACCACTAAGACCTCCAGGACCACCCGGAGGAGGACCACTAGGTTCCCTGAGGGGAGTACCTCCATAAGGCCACCCTCCGGGACCTCTAGGACCACTAGGACTCGTAGGGGTGGGACCTCCATAAGGTGACCCTCTGTCACCTCCAGCCGTATGAGTAGGTATTCCTCCCAATGCTGGCACGTAGGACCAATTGGGTTTCCCCCATGGAGTAAAAGTATTTTCGGGATATGGAATTCCAGTGTATGACATGACTATAGGGGTAGGTTTATAATTCATATTTCCTACAGGTACTTGATTTGTTGGGTAACCATACCCCCATGAAGCTTGATTAACTACAGGTTTTGGCCCTAAGGGTTGACCTGAACTCAATGGAGGGTTAAATATATTCGTAGGAGGAACGTAAACTGTGGATGTGCCTGCATTAGAGGCCTGTCTATTATGAGTAACAACTCCACTAGAAGGTAATGTATATCGTGTTGGGGGTTGGCCCCCGGCATTAAAAGGTATTGATACAACTGGAGTTGAAGGTTTCCCCCCATCCCTAGAAGACCTAGGAGGACTAGAAACAGACCTAAAATTTGTAATCGTAGGGTTGGAAGATTGACATGGGTGGTGTGAAGTCTCAACAGGATCAATAGGTTTCATAGAATCAGAAAGTGAATGGTATCCGGCTGGCCAAGGATCCGTATTACGGGGAAGAAGAGCCGACATAGGTTCTTTACGAGGGATTGGGGTTGCTAAGATGGTATAATATCTGAATTCTCTCTTGAAAATCTTGTGCACGATGAATAGCTGATTGAATTTGTCTATACTCTTCTTCACTTGGTGAAGAATGTTCAGGAGAGGGCCTATGTACCCCAAATGAGGCAATGTCTTGTCCTATAGAAGTTCCCAAAAATGGAGCATCTGGACCATAATATGGACGAACAAGACTATCAACATGACCTTCCACAGGACCATGGAAAGAAGTGTCACCCACAGGAGGTTGATGTGTTGATGTAATTGTAACTTCGAAATGTATTCACTTGTATTTCCTATGTATTGTAACCCAATGTTTATTCTGGGATGTATTTGTAATGTACTTGAGTCATTTCAGGCCCCGATGTTCCTATCGGGAGTTTCTATAATGTAAACAAGTCATGTCAAGTCAAGGTGGGTAACCCTCCTATTGTCTAAGGGCTAAATTCCCCGCAGTTCCGGGGCACTAGGGTTATTAGACTCTCCTAGAGAGGTCAGACCTAGTAGGGTTTAGTCAAGTTGGGAATTAATATAAATAGAGAGCTAGCCTCTCTATTTATCACACACTCATCCACACTTAGTTGTAGTGCATATATGAGGAAGAGAAAGACACTGGGGCAAGAAATAAAGAGGTTACTACTGTCGGGAGATCATCTTACTGTTTTGGGGTTTTACTTTTGGTGCTGATTCTATCTCTAAGGAAGTTGCAGGGTTTTCTCCATTTATGGTTTCCCCGAGGAAAAACACTGTGTTCATTGTCTCTTGTGTTTGATTGTTGTGCTTATTGTTCTCTCAGTTAAAGATCCTAATGTTATGCTAGCTTAATGTTAAAAATCTAACATGGTATCAGAGCTAACCTGAGAAGAAGACACTGTGTAGCTACGGGAACTACGGCTTCCTATTTTGTGGATCTCTCTCCATAGATTTTCAGCAAAAGTAGGGTGGAATAACTCTCCTCCCTAGGGCGCATCTTTCTGTCGAAAATGAATCCAATTCTGAGGTTTTTCAGTTTTGGACCCGACACTGCTGCCGAAAATTAGGGATTTTCATAGAAGAGGAATTTTTTACTGAGCCCATGCCTGGATTGATATCCCCCCCAAAATAGAAGTTAGGGATCAAATTCAAAGCATTTGGTTGGATAGAACTCCAGATAATAAAAACCCTAATTTTCTCCTAAACCAGAACTATAGGATTTCAACTCCAAATCCAAATCTGACATCTTGACCTGGTAAGATCTAAATCTTTTGTATTTCTATTTGAGGTTCTCAATTAAACATGTGTCATCATACCAAGCTTGATGAAAAGCTTGAGGGAGCTGATAACTTTCGAGCTTGGAAGTATAGGATCTCCTTGGTCCTGGAAGAAAATGAGTTGGACTCCTATATCAATGAGGAGGTTCCAGTTCTAGAGGGAGATGAGGCTAAGGCCTTACACAAGAAGAATTTGGTTATGGAAAAGAGGATTATTGTTGATTCAATCAAGTATCACCTCATACCACAAGAATCCTCCCTGAAGACACATAAATCTATGTTTGATGCCCTAACAAAATTGTTTGAATGGAAGAACATAAACTGGAAGATGAATCTGAGAAACCAAATGAAGAATGTGAAGATTCAGAATGCAGAGACCATCCAGTCTTATTCACTAGAGTTTCTCAGATCAAGGAACAACTGGAAGTTGTATATGAAGAAGTGGAAAATGCAGAGATTGTAATGACCACCTTGAATGGTCTCCCTAGGACATGGGACTCTTTCATTCAAGGGATCTGTGCCAGAAAGAAGTTACTCAAGTTCAGCAGACTTTGGGAAGAATGTTTACAAGAAGAAGCTTAGATAGTACCTTGAGAAGAGAAGATGGGAAGTGAAGATCAAGCTCTCACAGTTCAATCCAAGAAACCGAGAAGGGACCATCATGATCATCATTCTAAAGGTAAGCACTCTTCTCACAAGAAATCTCAACTCAGATGTTATACTTATGATGAAATAGGACACTTTGCAAGAGATTGTCCTAAAAGCAAACAGAACTCTCACAAGAAGAAAAACAACAAGAGAATACATCATGCTCATGCTGCAGAGGATGATGAACCTTCCACAAAGAAGACCAAATATGAAAGTGAAGATTCTTCAAGTGCTGAAGAATATGTTTTGATTTCCGCTCTCACAGGAAATATCACACATGGAAGCAATGATTGGCTTATAGACAGTGGGGATTCCAAGAAAATGACAAGATTCAAGGAATCCTTTGTGAGACTATCAGAACATGAATCACTTCACAAGGTGAAGCTCGGAGATGACTACCAATATCCAATAAAAGGTAGTAGGGAATCCTCTTATAAGCTAGACTCTCGAAATTCTATGACAATGAAAGAAATATTGTTTGTACCAAGAGTAAAGAATAACCTTCTCTCCATATCTGCATTAGATGCAAAAGAAATGAGGGTTGCATTTATAGATGGTCAAGTCATCATGTTGCCAAAATGAAATACTATCGATGATACAGTAGTGATTGGAGAACAAGAAGGAGGATTGTACAAATTAAAGGGCCATCCAGAACAAGCCTTGGTCCATGACACAGTAGAGCCAAATGAGCTTTGGCATAGAAGACTTACACATGTGCATTACAGATCACTAACACTTGCAAGCAGAGTTGTTGAAGGTATTCCAGAAATTCAAGCAAAACATGACGGGGTCTACAAAGGATGTGCGAAAGGAAAGAATACAAAGAAGACATTTCCAAGTAGCGAGAGCAAGGAAAAAGGAATCTTGGAAATCATCCAATCCGATGTATGCTATCCAATGTCATCAAGTTCTCTAAATCGGTATGTATACTATGTTTCTTTTATTGATGATTTTTCTAGGAAGACACGGATTTACTTCATGAAGAACAAAGATGAAGTATTCAACAAGTTCAATGAATTCAAAGCCTTGATCGAGAATCACACTGAAAAGAAGATTAAGACCTTTCAATCAGATAATGGTGGAGAATTCACATCGAATGAATTCAAAGAGTTATGCAAAGACTCAGGGATTAAGAGGGAGTTGTCTACTCCTTATAATCCACAGCAGAATAGGATTGCAAAACGGAAGAACAGAACTATCATGGAAGCTGCAAGAGCTATGCTTCATGATCAAGATCTTCATATGCATCTTTGGGCAGAAGCTACCAAAACAACGGTGTATGTACAGAACCATACTCCACATAGAGTACTCAAGAACAAGACTCCTGAAGAAGTCTTCTCTGGCAAGAAACTAGAAGTCAGCCATCTCAGAATATTTGACTGTCTTGTGTACATACACATTCCAAAAGAAAAGAGAACAAAACTAGATCCTTCAAGAAAGAAGGGTCTATTTGTGGGATACTCTGAAAGCTTGAAGGCTTACAAAATATATTTCCCAGGATTCAAGAAGATTGACATCAGTAGGGATGTGACATTTGATGAAGATACAGCTTACAACAAATCCAGAAAGAAACCTACTGAAGCACCCAAAATTCATGAAACAACCATGAATGAAGAAACTCAAGAATAATATCGATAATTTGAAGAACCACAAAGACCTGTAGATCCATCTCAGGAGAAGAATCCTCACAAGAGGAAACCTGCTTGGGTACGAGAAGCTATCCAAGGTGCAGAAAGATATGGGGCTCCAGAAAAGAATCATAGAGAAAGAAAGAGGACCAGATCCTGCTCTGGATATGTAGCATTACTATGTGATTTCATCTATAAAGAACCTTCCAATTATGAAGAAGCGGCAGAACGGAAAGAATGGAAGGATGCTATGATCGAAGATTATCAATCAATCATGAAAAATGATGTTTGGGATGTTGTCCCAAGACTAGAAGGGAATTCAGTTGTAACTTCCAAATGGATCTACAAAATCAAGCATGTTGTAGACGGTAGAATAGAAAAACATAAAGCAAGATTCGTGGCTTGTGGTTTCTCCTAGAAAGAAGGAATAGATTATGAAGAAACCTTTGCACCTGTAGCCAGATACACTTCCATCAGATCAGTACTTGCTCTAGCTGCAGTGATCAAATGGAGGATACACTAGATGGGTGTCAAGACTGCTTTCTTGAATGGTGTAGTACAAGAGGAAGTGTATGTAGAACAACCACTTGGTTTTGAGACACATGACAAGGAGTCTCATGTATGTAGATTGAAGAAAGCCCTGTATGGTTTGAAACAAGCACCCAGTACATGGTACGGCAGAATTGACAGCTTTCTATCCAGTTTGGGATTTACCAAAAGTAAAGCAGATTCCAACCTTTACTACAAGGTTGAATATGGAAACCCAGTGATGCTCCTACTATATTTAGATTATCTGTTTGTAACAGGTATGGATGGGTTGATTGCTGATACGAAGAGAAAGCTTGCTACTGAGTTTGAAATGAAGGACTTGGGAATGATGCACTATTTTATAGGCATGGAGGTGTGGCAGAATGTGGATGGAATATCCCTCAAACAAGAGAAGTATGCAGTAGATATCCTGAAGAGGTTTGGGATGATGGACTGCAAGGCAATGGCCACACCTATGGCATCGAACCTGAAGCTATTGAGTGATGCTTCATCAGAAGCGGTTGATGCTACGATGTATCGTTAGATGATTGGGTCCTTGATGTATCTGATGAACACGAGACCAGACATTTGCTTTGTTGTGAAAACCTTGAACTAGTTCCTGACAGATCCGAGACGTGTTCACTTGATTGCTGCAAAGCATATTTTGAGGTACCTAAGGGGTACAATTGATTATGGGCTCAAGTATGAGGTGAGTCAGAAGATTAACCTAGAGGGTTATGTTGATTCAGATTGGGCAAGTAGTGCCATCGATAGGAAGAGCACTTCAGGGTGTTGCTTCAGTATGGGATCAGGTGTGATCTGTTGGTTTAGCAGGAATAAATCCTATGTGTCACTGAGTACAGCTGAAGCAGAGTATGTCGCAGCTTGTTCAGCTATTTGTGACGCAGTATGGATGAGGAATATACTGTCTGATTTATTTGATCTCCAGTTGGATGCTACTTGTATATATTGTGACAACCAGAGTTGTGTGAAGTTGTCAGATAATCCAGTGTTCCATGACAAGTCAAAGCATATCAAGATCAAGTATCACTATATCATGGATATGGTGTAGAGAGGAGCAGTGAAGCTCCAGTATGTTGCAACGGAGGAACAGATAGCTGATGTGTTGATGAAGCCATTAGCTAGGGTGAAGTTCGAGTACTCCAGGGAGAAGCTTGGTGTTCTCCATATCGAGGTTTCCTCCAAGGGAAAATGATGAGACCCAGAGCCATTCTGACATGTTGAGAGGATTAAGTTCCTTCCATGGTCAAATGTAAGGGCTGAGCCATTCTGTCGTGGTGAGAGGATTGGTTCCTTCCATGTCAGATATGAGTGCTGATCCATTCTAATATGACTGTAGGATTGGTTCCTACATGATTAGATGTAAGGGATGTTTCCATTCTTGGAATGGAGGTGTCTGGTCAGTTACCAGGAATTCTTAGTCTGGGACCCAGGGGCCTTTCTAAAATGACTATAAGATGTAGTCTTACATGATCAGATGTGAGCACATGACCATTCTGATTTGATTGAGGGATTGGTTCCCACTTGATCAGATATAAGGGTTGATGCCATTCTCTAGGAGAATGGAGGAACATGGTCAGTAACCAGGTAGCTCAGTCTAGGACTGGGGGCCATTCTGATGTGACTGTAGGATTGGTTCCTACAATATCAGATGTGAATGCACACCATTCTGATGAGTAGGTCATATATAAGTGTTGGGCCATTCTAACGAGTAGGTTAGATATAAGTGCTGGGCCATTCTAACGAGTACGTTAGATATAAGTGTTGGGCCATTCTGATGAGTAGGTCAGATGTAAGGGTTGGGCCATTCTGACATGGGAGAGGATGAGTTTCCTTCCATGGTCAGATGTAAGGGTTGGGCCATTCTGACATGGTGAGGGGATTAAGTTCCTCTCATGGTCAGATGTGAGTGCTGGGTGTGCCTTTCTGATGATTCAAGGTCAGATGTAAGTGTTAGATAGGCCATTATGACTTAGGGTCAGATATAATCACTGAGAAAGACTTACATGGAGGCTAGGCCTACAACCAGCATGAAAAAGGGCTGGCTCTGTAGAATTTCCTATGACGAGAAGAATCATGAGATAGTACCTGTGGTACTGATCCAGATTAAGTGATGATCTAGATCCAGTGATGATGACTCAGCAGTGATGATCCAGATCCAGTGATGATCTAGATCTAGTGATGATGTCCAGTGATGATCTAGATCCAGTGATGATGTCCAACGATGATCTAGATCGAGTGATGATCCAAATCTAGTGATGATCCAAATCCAATGATGATGATACAAATCTAGATCTGACAATGAAATATGACTTGAAGATGAATAGGACTTGAAGATGACTAGAGCTTGACGATGACCCAGACGATACAGAGAAGAATACTTGTGCTGTTAAATTGTGTTGAGAGAATACCTTCCTAGTTAATAGGGATTGTTGATGTAATTGTAACTTCAGAATGTACTCACTTGTATTTCTTATGTATTTGTTGCAGCTGCAACCATTTCCCAAATTTCTAAAAAATTGGGACCCTCCTTTTAAAATTTTGTCTTGCTTAGATTTGTTGGGATTGCTTGATTTTACTGCAATTTTGGATTGTTGAGGATGATTGTTAAATGAATATCTTTATGTTGATGCTACCTTTTATGACTTACGGTGTTTTCTTATCTCGTTGTCGGAATTTTGTTGAAGTTATGAATCGGGACCGTAGTCAACTGCGCAGCCGTCATTGCGGAGGTTCAGTGAAATGACGACCCGACCTAAAACTCTATCTTCGGCCGATGCGCTCTCGTTTTTTTATTGTCGTCATTTTTTTTTGGGTGAAAACCGTTGGAGCTCTAGTTCTTTGTATTGCCGCCATTTCGAGTGACAAACTGTGAGCCCCACGACGGGAGTTTTGACCTTTTTCGATTGTTGTTATTTTGTTTTACGGAAGCCTTAGTTTTTGGCGCTTTGATGTTGCGGCTCTATAGCAAGCTAACCTCCACATGATAGTTTTCTCATTCGTCGATGCTTGATTTTTCATCGATTGTTTTCTTTTATTGCAAACCCTTAGTAGGTGTGTCACCCGTCGTTGTGGCTCTATAGTAGACTAACCTCCACGTGATAGTTTTCCCATTTGCCGATGCCTGACTTTTTGCCGATTGTTTTCTTTTATTACAAACCCTTAGTAGGTGTGTCACCCGTCGTTGTGGCTCCGTAGAAGGCTAATCGCCCTTTCCTTGTTTTTCTTTTCGTCGAGGAAGAGTTTATATGTCTGATGCTTAGTGCTGGCATTGGGATTTTTACCGCCTATTCAGATTTGTTTTACATTGTTCTACGTGATGGCAGAGGTTTCCCGTGGGTGCAGGTTGATGTTAAAGTTGTCTGAGTTGAAGAATGCGGTTTGGGGTTAGGTGTTTTGAAGAGTGATGGTTACTTCGTAGATGTGGCCTGGATTGGGAGAAAAATCCATTCTATCTGGCACGTGTTTAAGTTTTGAAACAGGGGTTTAAGCACAAACTTGTGGGATCTCTTTTGGTTTGACATTTTTTTTATGCATTAATATTGTTTATAGTTCATATTACCGAATGCATGCATTGATCTAGTTTGTGTTACCTTGTTAAACACTAATGATCTGATATGTTCAGGATAGCAAGATTGTTGCAAAAGAATATATAAGCAAAAGAGGAGCGACCTTGAAAGAAGAAGTTAAAGCATAAAGAAACAAAGATGTTGCTCGAGGAAAAGAAGAGAGCGAAAGGCTAAGACCAACAAGATCTCAAAAGGACCAAGAATTATAGAGCGTAATCATTAAGAGCAGAGGCTCAGGCTTGGGTAGTTCGTCAGTTACCAAGTTGGTCCCGTTTTCATAAAAGTGTTTATCTTAAATGTAACGTTTGAATCATAAGCATTCACAAAATGACAAAACTATGAGATTAAAACGTTTGGGGGGACAACTCAAACGTTTTGGATGGTTTTTGTATAAATATAGGAAAGTTAGACGGAAGAAAAGGAGGGATTTTTCCCAGTGAGACTTATGAAAAACTTGTTGTAAGAGGAACTATTTTGTTTTGCAATAATATAATTACAATTTTGCCTGTTGGAGAAAGTTTTGGGTGGAATGTTCAATTGTTGTGAAATGAATGATGTTGAAGGGGAACTATTTCGTTTTCAACTGTGATTCATTAACTATGAGATCGTTCTAACTTTCTGAACCTATGTTCTTGTACGAATTTTCTCTGGTTTATTTTATGATAATTTCCACTGTGAGTAATGGATGTTTTAACAAACAATGAGCTATCTTGTTGTGCATATCTTTATTTATGTTTCTGTGTTTTGATTGAAAGAACAGCTACCTGTGATTTATCTTAATACATGAACAGTAATACATTACTCATTAAATGATAATCTCGCTCCCTAGGGACAGCTTAGTTAGTTTTTTTTTCTTTTGTGTGTGATTTAGATGCGAGAGAGTTTAAGATGAGGTAAGAACCTGTGCATCACATTGTGACCGTTACTCGTATTCTTTATCATTCTGCGTGTTATATAGGCACTTGCATATTATACTTAAACTTAAAAACACAAAAATATACACGTTGGACTGGGCCACAACCGCTAAAACCCTTTATTTTTGTTATTTGACCTACGGTAGCCGGACCGCAAACTAGACGGATTCCCCATACCAAACAGTCACGGGAAAGTTGGGAATGTTGACTGGGGAGAATCCGTTGCTGTTGTTGCCTGCGATTTTCCAGGCCTTGATATTTTTTGGCACTAGAAGGAGGGCCAATAGTGCATGGCTGGCCGAGGAAACCCATTTCCTCAAAACTTCTCCACCAGTGGTAGCTTTGAAAGCAGTTTATTTCCCAATCCGAATCTTGAAGAGAATTGGAAAGAACATTTGTATTCTATGGAAAATGAAGTTGTTAATGATCTGAGGAGACACACTAGAGCATATGTGAAGAGTATTGGAGGATTACCCACTATCCCTGATTTACCCCGAGGAGAATACAAGAAGAAAGACTGTCCTATTTTGGAAGATTCGGTGTTGGTTGGAGATTTGGAAGAATTAATAGAAATAGCTTTACAGGAAGTTGTTCAGCATGTGAATCAAGTAGGCCCTAATACACCTAACGGTTCAACCATCCATACTCCTTTTCATTCTCCACCTAGACTCATGGTAGGCGTAAATGCAAATCAGCCACCTTACCCACCAAATCCACCACCTGCTTGGAAAGCTAGATCACCTATAAACCTAACACCTCCATTGCAGGACTTGCCTCAACCTTTTGAGAAGATGACCATTTGCAAAGTTTCTACTTGGCCATAGAAGGACTAAAAGCTGGAGAACATGAGGATGTAGTCTGTAGACTTTTTCCACATACCCTTAAAGGAGCAGCAGCCTCATGGTATTTTGGTTTACCTGCAAACTCAATCCCAAATTGGGATACCTTTGAAAGGATATTCAGAAGCAAATATGTGACCCAAAAAACTCATGCAGCTCTTATGAAAGGACTGTGCGCTTTAAATAAAGAAAGAAAATAAAAGGTGCATAGTTTTACCCAAAGATTTGCAGCTTATCTTAAGAATTTTTCTGAAACTGATAAGCCCTCGGATAAAGTTCTGATTGAGTATTACACTTTAGCTCTAGGGCCTTATTTGGCCATGTTTTCCAAGATGAAAGCCAAACCTACGCTAGCAGAGACTTATGAAGAAGCAGAGAGAGTAGAAGCTAAAAAGGAAATCATTGAAGATTATCCTGAGCAGTCAGGAGAAAAAAATGTTGGGAAGAAAGCTTTGTTATTTACTAATCCTAAAGAGGAACAATCACATGATTTCGAAGGAATGGCAAAGATGATGCAAAATCTCTCTAACAGAATAATATACTTGGAAAAGGAAAGGGAAGCCCAGAAGTTCTATAATCCTTATTACAAGAAAAAAGAGGATAACAATCAATCCCAACCCCCTCGACACAGTCCTGCATCGATGAAATTAACAGAGGTAGGGATGGATAACTTTTGCACTTTCCACCAACAATCCCATTCTGAAAAAAATTGTCCTCAATGGTTAAATTCAATGACATTAGTAATGAATCAGTTGTTGGATTCCAAACTAACAGAGGCTGATGATGAGGAGGGAAAAGATAATAATAAATCAACAAAAAAACAAGAAGACGATGCCATTGTTTTATGGGACTATGTCTCAATGTTTGATACTGAAAAGGAAAGTGATTTGAGATATGAGGACATATCAGAAGCAAATGTGACAACAAGAAGACAAGCGCTGATTAAAGAAGACAGGTTAATAGTCCCGAAAATCAAGAGACTCCAGAAGAATGTAAAGGAGTTTCAGAAAAACACCACAGCTAATAAAATTCCTGAGTTTACCATCACTAGTCAAAATCCAAAGCAAATCAACATGCCTACTAAGCCCATTGAAGAGAAGATCAATAATGTAAAAACAAATCTCACAGAACATAAGATGGAGTATGACATTGTGGAGGATATCAAAAAGGTAAAGGTAAATATTTCACTATTTGAGATGTGTAACATGCCGCAGCAGAAAGAAAAGTTATTGAAAGCACTTGACATGCCAAAGGAGAAGCTTCCCACCAACAATCAACCCCAAGAAGAAGAAATTGGTGGAGCAAGTGTGGGAGGTAAGCCTAAATGCAAAACTCCACCTTTTCTCCTTACTTTTGAAGTTTTCAACCATAATGTGCACAACTGTCTGGTAGACTCAGGGGAATCAGTAAATGTCATGCCACTGTTAGTTTGCAAAAAGATAAATGGACAGCCTAAACCATCTACCTGGCAGGTTATTCAGTTAGACAGAACAAATGTGAAGGTAATTGGGGAAATGGAGGACGTTTTGATTCGGTTATCTTCAAATGAAAAGGTATGTCAATTCATTGATATTGTGGTAGCAGACATACCTAAGGCTTATGGACTTGTTTTGAGTAGAGATTGGTCAGCCAAACTGAATGGATATTTTGCTTCAGACTGGTCACATTTGTGGTTACCTTACAAAGGAATCCCAAACCAAATTAAAGTTATAAGAGAGCCCCACATGAAACACGATGTCACGCAATTAGAAGGTAAGAATGAACCAGTGTATTCTATTTTGGGGAACTACTTTATTGAGCTGGAACCAGGAAATTATCAAGCAGAAGAAGCCAACATTACCTCAGACACCCAGCCTGATCTCCTCCGGTTTTCGCAAGCTGATGAAATTGATTGTAAAATAGTAGACTTAGTTTTAGATATGGATGTAGATTCATGTACAGTAGTAGTGGATAATTTTTGGACACTTTTCTTTGATGGATCTAAAACCTTGGAAGGATAAGGAGTTGGTTGTGTCCTGATTGATCCAAAGAAAAATAAGCATTTTCTTTCGTGTAGATTAGAGTTTGAATGTACCAATAACACAGCTGAGTATGAAGCTTTAGTTCAGGGACTAAGAAAAGTAATTGAATTAAAAGTAGAAAATCTGAAAGTGTGTGGGGATTCTGAAATAATTGTAAAGTAGATTCAAAATCAGATACAATGAATTTCCCCTCATTTAAAACCTTATCAAAATGAAGTTTGGGATTTGATTAAAGGTTTTTATGCATTTAATATTATATCGATTCCTAGACTAAAGAATGCAGCAGCTGACTTGTTATCCACCTCAGCTGCAAGGATTGTACCCTCTAATAATAGGTGTTCTATTGAATTACTTTTCAGGCCCTCTGTTCTAGACATGATTACAAATTTACGATATTTTGATGACAATCAGTAGATTCTGGAATGTTTGACAAATGATGAAACTTTCAAAGGGGCAATCATTGATGATAAGGAACATCAAGCTGAGCTAAAATTCGACAATTTTATTCGTAAAGGAGTCAGGACTTTAGAGCGAATGTTTGATCTAAACGACAAATTCAAAAGGCCAATAAATGTTAAGACTCATAGCTCGTCTCTACAATTCGAGCTGATTAATTTAGGAACTGAAATTGAGCCTAAATATGTGAATTTGGGAAAGTGTTGCTCCCCAGGTGAAAGAAATAAATTCATCAGTTTGTTCAAACAATACAAAGATGTGTTTGCCTGGACATATGAATATTTGAAAACATATGATACAAAGATTATTCGGCATGTCATCCCTATTAGGACTGGAGTCAAGCCTTATTAGCAACCTTTGAGGAAAATGCACCCAAAACTGGAGCCTCTAATTCAGAATGAAGTAAAGAAATTGTTGGATGCTAAAATTATCTTCAAATTCAGACACTCGGAATGGGTTTCAAATCTGGTACCAGTAAGGAAGAAATCTAGAGAAATTAGACTCTGTGTGGATTTCAAAAACTTAAATCGTCCTTCAGATAAAAACAATTATCTAGTTCCACCCATGGAACAGATATTGCAAATGGTTTCGGGTTCGGAGTTACTTTCTTTATTAGATGGATTCTCTAGTTACAATCTGGTGTTAGTATCTGAAGAAGACAGACTCAAAACTACATTCAGAACAAGATGGGGGACTTTTGCTTACAGAAGGATGCCTTTGGGGCTCATAAATGCTGGAGCTACTTTCCAAATGGCTATGGATATAGATTTTCGCGGTCTGATTGGCCGTAGTGTTATGGTATACCTTGATGACATCACAGTATTTTCAAAGAAAAGAGGAGAACACGGATTTCATTTGAAGCATATTTTCGAGCGTTGCTGAAAATATGGTATCTCGCTAAACCCCAAGAAGTGTGTGTTTGCCGTTATAGAAGGAAAGCTACTGGGTCATGTGGTATCTAAGAAGGGGATCTCCAGAGACCCATAAAGGATCAAATCTATCGAATAGATCCTCTTACACCATAACAAAAAGGGTATGCAATCATTCATGGGGACAATAAATTTCATGCGAAGGTTTGTACCGGATTTCGCACAAATTGTTAAAACTTTGCAAAAAATGGTGAAACAAAGTGTACAATTCAAGTGGACTGATGTAGAGAAGAATGCATTCAGCAAAATAAATACATCTATTTCTCATGCACCCTCTCTCAAAATTCCGGATTTTGAGAAGGATTTTATTTTGTACACTTTCGCATCTGACGATTCGTTAGCAGCGGTGCTTACTCAGAAGGAATATGGGGGAGATGAGTTTCCCATATCATTTATGAGCACTAGTCTGCATGGGTCTGAATTGAATTACCCAACTATAGATAAACAAGCTTATGCAGTCTTCAAAGCGGTAAAATAATCCAGGACGTACATACTTAAGAATCGGACGAAGGTAATTGTTCCACACCCAGCTGTGAGGTCTCTTTTCATACAAAAGGAGTTGGGATAAAGAAGAGGCAACTGGGTAACATATTTACAAGAGTATGACCTCGAATTCAAACCAGCCTCCATAGTTAACGGGAAATGACTGTGCAAACTAATGGCTGAAGGTAATAACAATGAAGAAAAAAATTGGGAAAATGAAGCGGAGTTATAGATGATGGATGTATGTCCTCTTTTCACAGCTCTAGAGTCCTGGTACCAAGATCTTGTTCATTACCTTCAGGAAGGTGTGTTTCCAAAACATTGGAATTCCAAGCAGCGAAGAGCGTTGCACCTGAAATCAGCTTCTTATCAAATTGTTGATGAAATTTTATTTCGGAATAATTATGATGGAGTCCTTCTCAGATGTTTAAAAAAGGAAGAAACAAAAAAATGTTATAACTGAGTTACATGATGGGCCTACTGGAGGCCATTTCTCTGGAGATATGACAGCCCAAAAAATTCTCAGGGATGGGTACTATTGGCCCACACTATTCAAGGATGCTCATGCCCATGTGAGAAAGTGTGCTATCTGCCAGAGGTGTGGGGGAAGACAAGCCAAAGTAGCAGGACTACTGAAGCCGGTTATGATAACGGAACCATTTGAGCAATGGGGAATTGATGTCATTAGATAAATAAAACCAAATTCTTCCTTGTAGCACAAATATATTTTAATGGCAACTGACTATTTCACTAGATGGGTCGATCCCATTCCGCTACGAAAAGTAAATGAAGATGTTGTCATGGATTTATTGCAGGATCATATCATGACCAGCTTTGGGGTTCCAATTTCCCTAGTTTTTGATAATGCTACTTACTTTTCTTCCATTAAATTAACTGCATTTTCTCATGAAAAGGGAATTAAGTTGCATTATTCTGCCAACTACTACCCACAAGGAAATGGTTTGGCAGAATCTACGAATAAGAATTTGATTAGGATTTTGAAAAAGACGGTCATAGAAAACCAGAGAAGTTGGCATTCATCGTTACCAAACGCTCTTTGGGATGATAGGGTCACACCCAAGAATTCCCTAGGTGTGTCACCATATACTCTTGTTTATGGAAAGGAGGCTATACTTCCTCCGAACATTATGCTACCATCTTCCATAATAGCCCAAGAGTCTAGAGGCACAGACAACGAAATCCTACAACTTAGAATCTATAATATTTTGAAGGCGAAAGAGTCTAGATCCAGGGCCAAAGAACGTTTTAGGCAACAGCAAGAAGTAGTGAAAAGGTGGTTTGATAAGCACAAAGTTGAAACAAAGGAATTTGAAGTGGGAGAGTTGGTTTTTAAGTGGGATCACCTGCATGATGAAAAGGGAAAGCACACGAAGTTTCAACGGTTATGGGTAGGCCCTTTTCAGATTGCAGCAAAGCTTGGCCCCTCAACCTATAAATTGCAAGATTTGTAGGGATGGGAGGAGAACTTACCAGTTAATGGTTTAGTTCTCAAACCTTATTTTTCTTGATTTATGGTTTCTTGTTTTGTACATAAATAAATTGATTTGGTAGTTTGTCTATTTTATGTCATGTTTTGTTTGATGTAGATTTTGTTTTGGTTTAAATAAAAGAGGCAAACTTTTGTTTGCATGGAAAGCATCAGGGTTCTGAATTAACTGAAATCTTTGGGTATGAGACTGTGTACTTTTGTTTGAGCTGATAGAATTTATTCTAGTAAGTAGTTTTCCTAGATGGCTATGAACACATTGAAGTCCTACTTAATCCCTGAAAATAACTCAGGATCAAAAGGTCTAGAATACTATTTCAAGACTCCATCCATTTCACATCTAAAAAATGTCCTAGGGGGTGATAGAAAAAGACCCATGGAAAGGAAGCAGGATAAACAGTATATTATATATAAATGATCCCATGCCAAAAAATTTGAAATCCAAAACGCTGATAAGAGTCAAAATTCTTAAAAAGAAATATCTATCAAAGTAAAGTACCAAATCATATAAGTACAAAATTTGCCAAAAGTTCTTCTCCGTCCGTGAGATGAAAGTTAAAATACATCTCCCACACAAAAGGACACTGTGGATAGAGGAGCCTGAATAAAAAATTCAAAAAGAAAGGCATAAGGAGGTCTCAAAAGGAACAAAGGTTCAAAAGGCACAAAAGGTGCAAAATGGCATGGGAATGAGGAACAAATGAATATTTATGTTTACCATATCTTACAATCCTGTGGTGTCCAAGCTAGAAGCTACCCAAAAGACAGAGGTAAAATTAAACTCATCTACTTGGCCTCAAAAGAGTTATCTTGACTTTGAGATTTTGGGTCTCCATTTTCCTAAGATTGGACTATCAGCAATGTGTAAAAGTACGTATATTCGCCATTGGGGAAATTTGGACATCTAGAAGAATTCAACATTTTGGTTTTATTTCTAAACAGTCTGTTAATTAAAGAAGAATTGATTCAGAGATCTGGGTTTACCAAGTAGCCACCAATTGTTGCAGCTGCAACCATTTCCCAAATTTCTAAAAAATTGGGACCCTCCTTTTAAAATTTTGTCTTGCTTAGATTTGTTGGGATTGCTTGATTTTACTGCAATTTTGAATTGTTCAGGATGATTGTTAAATGAATATATTTAAGCTGATGGTTCCTTTTATGACTTACGGTGTTTTCTTATCTCGCTGTCAAAATTTTGTTGAAGTTATGAATCGGGACCGTAGTCAACTATGCAACCGTCGTTTCGGAGGTTCAGTGAAATGACGACCTGACCTAAAACTCTATCTTCCGCCAATGTGCTCTCGTTTTTTTTATTGTCGGCATTTTTTTTGGTGAAAACCGTCGGAGCTCTAGTGCTTTGTATTGCTGTCGTTTTGGGTGACAAACTGTGAGCCCCACGATGGGAGTTTTGACCTTTTCCGATCGTCGTTGGTTTGTTTTACGGAAGCCTTAGTTTTTTGTGCTCCACCGTTGCGGCTTTGTAGCAGAATAACCTCCACGTGATAGTTTTCCCATTCTTCGATGCTTGATTTTTTGCCGATTGTTTTCTTTTATTGCAAACCCTTAGTAGGTGTGTCGCCCACCGTTGCGGCTGTGTAGTAGTCTAACCTCCGCGTGATAGTTTTCCCATTCGCCGATGCTTGATTTTTTGTCGATTTTTTCTTTTATTGCAAACCCTTAGTAGCTGTGTCACCCGTCGTTGTGGATCTGTAGTAGGCTAATCGCCCTTTCCTTGTTTTTATTTTCGCCGATGAAGAGTTTATCTGTCTGATGCTTAGTGCTGGCATTGGGATTTTTCCCGCCTATTCGGATGTGTTTTACATTGTTCTATGTAATGGCGGAGGTTTCCCGTGGGCGCAGGTCAATGTTAAAGTTGTCTGAGTTGAAGAACGTGGTTTGGGGTTGGGTGTTTCTAAGAGTGATGGTTACTTCGCAGATGTGGCCTGGATTGGGAGAAAAATCCGTTCTATCAGGCACATGTTTAAGTTTTGAAACAGGGGTTTAAGCACAAACTTGCGGGATCTCTTTTGGTTTGACATGTTTTTTTTTATGCATTAATACTGTTTATAGTTCATATTACCAAACACATGCATTGATCTAGTTTGTGTTACCTTGTTAAACATTAATGATCTGATATGTTTAGGATAGGAAGATTGGTGCAAAAGAATATATAAGCAAAAGAGGAGCGACCTTAAAAGAAGAAGTTAAAGCATAAAGAAACAAAGATGTTGCTTGAGGAAAAGAAGAGAGCAAAAGGCTAAGACCAACAAGATCTCAAAAGGACCAAGAATTATAGAGCGTAATCATTAAGAGCAGAGGCTCAGTCTTGGGCAGTTCGTCAGTTACCAAGCTGGTCCCGTTTTCATAAAAGTGTTTGTCTGAAATGTAACGTTTGAATCATGAGCATTCACAAAATGACAAAACTATGAGATTAAAACATTTGGGGGGGAAACTCAAAAGTTTTGGCTGGTTTTTGTATAAATATAGGAAAGTTAGAGGGAAGAAAAGGAGGGCTTTTTCCCAGTGAGACTTGTGAAAAACTTGTTGTAAGAGGAACTATTTCGTTTTGCAATAATATAATTACAATTTTGCATGTTGGAGAAATTTTTGGGTGGAATGTTCAGATGTTGTGCAATGAATGATGTTGAAGGGGAACTATTTTGTTTTTAGCTGTGATTCATTAACTGTGAGATTGTTCTAAATTTCTGAACCTATGTTCTTGTTCAAATTTTCTCTGGTTTATTTTATGATAATTTCCACTGTGAGTAATGAATGTTTTAACAAGCAATGAGCTATCTTGTTGTGCATATCTTTATTTATGTTTCTGTGTTTTGATTCAAAGAATAGCTACCTGTGATTTATCTTAATACATGAACAGTAATACATTACTCATTAAATGATAATCTCGCTCCCTAGGGATAGCTAAGTTAGTTTTTTTTTCTATTGTGTGTGATGTAGATGCGAGAGAGTTTAAGATGAGAGGTAAGAACCTGGGCATCACATTGCGACCGCTCCTCATATTCTTTATGAATATGCATGTTAGATAGGCACTTGCATATCATGCTTAAAGTTAAAAACACAAAAATATACACTGTGGACCGAGCCGCAACCGGTAAAACCCTTTATTTTTGTTATTTGACCTACGGTATCCAGACCGCAAACCGGACGGATTCCCCATACCAAACAGTCATGGGCTAGTTGGGAATGTTGACTAGGGAGAATCCCTTGCTATTGTTGCTTGCGATTTTCCAGGTCTCAACAGTATTGTAACCCAATGTTTATTCCAGGATGTATTTGTAATGTACTTGAGTCATGTCATGCCCCGATGTTCCTATTGGGAGTTTCTATAATGTAAAAAAGTCATGTCAAGTCAAGGTGGGTAACCCTCCTATTGTCTAAGGGTTAAAGTCCCTGCATTTCTGGGGCACTAGGTTTATTAGACTCTCCTAGAGAGGTCGGCCCTAGTAGGGTTTAGTCAAGTCGGGAATTAGTATAAATAGAAAGCTAGCCTCTCTATTTATCACACACTTATCCACACTCAGTTGTAGAGCATAGCTAAGGAAGAGAAAGACACTGGGTCAAGGAATANAAAAACACTGTGTTCATTGTCTCTTGTGTTTGATTGATGTGCTTGTTGTTCTCTCAGTTAAAGATCCTAATGTTATGCTAGCTTAATGTTAAAAATCTAACATGTTGGACCAAGGGAGTAACATAAGAAGAGAATTGGTCTCCACTTTCTACAACTAGGTTCTCTTCCACATGGGAAGTAGTTGTAGCTCCTTGGTCAGTAGATTCCATTGGATATTCTCTTGTGACGGGAGGAAAGTCAATTGGTAAGCCCTGTGTTCTTCTGGACCGTCTCAAATGAAACTCAGCCAGATTGCACAGTCACTAATCTAACCTAGGGTTTCAGAGCTAAGAAAAAACATGCCAAAAAACTTTCTCCTACTCAAGATATATGCCAATAAGCAAATTCAAATGACAGAATGAGCTCAAATGGTCGGTCTCTCACCGGGATTGTCAAGTAGGTGCAACTCGTGATATACCACAAGGGTACATGCATAGTAATCTCCCCAAATGTTTTTTTCGGTGTATTGATCCACACAAGATGGCCAAAGGAATTATATCATATAGATAAGGTATCCTAGTGGGGTCTCTCGATATACTCAAGGTACGTGGGAGCTCAAATCGGTAGTAGTGTTGTCTAATGCACAATCTTTCTCAAGGGGCCTTCCAATATACAATCGAGTACGTGAAGTACCTTTATATATACCTCAAGGGTACATGAAAGGTCATTTGATGTCCTGACAGTACGTGGAAGAACTGCACGAGTATCAGGTTGTAGTGTGGACAAAAAATGACAACTCCTACGTTTAACGATGCCCGAACACGTCTCTAACCTATCACTCAAATTTCTATACAAATTTTAAGCCTATGACTACCGTTAATTTTAAACTAGATGGTTAGGTGAATGCATGAGGTTTTGACAAAAAAAGTAAAACCATGCAAATATGAAATGCAAGTTCATTCACTTTACCATTCAGTATCCCCAATTATGGGAAGGAGAGAGTGTGTTTTCTTTTCAATTTTGCTTTGAAACCAAAAATTTCCCAAACAACTATACTAAAAAAAAAATTCTGAGCATACAATCAAACAACGCCTCTTCAAATCAACTTTTTTGAAAAGAAAACAGGTAGGGTAAGATCTCTTTTCAATGAAGAAGAAAGACAAACAACACTCAAATATGTATATGCAAGCTATTTTTTCATTTTTTTCTCCAAAACATGGAAATATCTAACTTAAACTATTGATATGTTTTCTTTTGATGAGATAATGATGCAAAAGAGACAAAATAACAAAGGAGTCCTTAAATCTTATAAGACTAATCAGAGACCCAGTGACTCAAGCTCAATAAAAAATGACCTAATCTCAACAAATTTTATTTTTTCAGAGCGAAAAGAAGTCTTTCTCACACTTAATGAAAAATAGAAACAAGCAAACCGATGTAAGGGAGTCTTTCTTTTCAGTACTATGCAATAACAGGCAGAGATCTAATATGACCTAATGCTTCCAAAAACTCATTTCAGAAAAATAAAACTTACAAGCAGTAATGAATTATGAATCTAACCTAGCTTTTTTATTTTGACAAACAAGCAATTTCCACATAAAAATTTCAGATTTCAATCACTCAGGCAATTTCAAACAAGTCTGGACAAAACTAACTGAACACACAAAAATCCAAAAATCACAAATCCTTTGCAAAATTTGAAAAAATCAAAGTCTAGGACAGGCCTACCTCGCACCGTGCCGAAGGAGTTGCTGACAGAGCAGTTTCGAAGAAGAACCTCTTCGTGTTCACTGAACTCATGCGGTGGCACCGATTGTTGCCTAAATCACATGTGCGGTTCCTTGTAACAATCTAGAACACAAGGAGAGCCAAAAAAATCAAGTTAAAAATTGCAAAAACTCTACAAAAACTAATGAATCAACAATAATACAGAGCATATAAAGTCGAGGTGACTCAAATTTGAAGAGATATGAAGATTTCAAACCAAAAATTCACTAAATGAGATGTAGATCTTACTGCAAAGATTGAAGGCTGGAGCTTAGATTTGGACAAGATTAGTTCAAAAACTGAGGAATATTAGATCAGATGTAACAATATCCCTAATGGATTCACCAAATTAGTTATTAGGAATATAGCACCTTTTGCAAACAGAAGTTGTTCCTCTGGTCTGAATGGCTCAGATCTAGAACAAATGAGTAACAACTAGGTGGAATACTTTCCCTAGAAGCTATAGATGCCTGGAATAAAATCTCTAATGAAAGACCTGCAAACCTGCAAAAGCACATCAAACATACAACAACATCAAAGATACCAGAAAACTATCCATAGATCCATATTAATGACTAAGGATTCCAATAATATATATGTGAGATTATAACACAACAGATATATGGGAAGGAAATCAACTTTACATTAATAGATGAATGAAAGAGCTTACAACCGTTTTTCCTTAGTGTCAGTGCACTCCTTCACAATACTAGCACCTCATCCCCGATAGCTCCAACTTGCTCCTCTATGCTCTCTAATGGATTAGGCTAGGATTTTAATTCAGTAGCATAACTTTACTTCTTTCTTCTCCCTCCCAACCATGGAGTATGAACTTGTGTTTATAGGTCTCATAGGGATAGGAATGGTTGATAAATTGGTGGGTGAGGTGGCCATGAGATCCTCAAAGGAGGGATCTCAAGCTTAACTGACCCAGGTGAGTAGGGATAAGGCTAGACACGAGGGTTTTATTCTAGAAGTTTCATGAAACCTCCTTTTTTCACTTTTACCAAGGGCACCGCTTATTCTCCCTTATGACAGAGCGGTGCAGGGTGAGAACCACGCCAAAGACAAAGGTTAAAAGTAGTGGCACCACTGGTTTCCACATAGCTTGGCGGTGCTGCATAAGGTTCCTCTTATCTTCTTAATGGTAAGAGCGGTGCTGAAGTTTTGCATGTTAGGATCAACATCTAGAGCATTTTTTTCACTTCAAGTTTGGGATTAAGGGAAAATAGAGGTGTTAGGGATATTATCACATGTTGGTGATAGGATTTGGGTGTAACAGTTCTATTTGAGCCAACCATCCAATTAGTTTCCTTATCAACTAATCAATCAACCACTCATCTGATCATTTAGTCAACTATTATGCTAGTTGAATGTGGACTTTGAACTGACTATATACAAAAGATATATAGGTGTGATTAACCTGCATAACCTTTGGTTCCAACACCCCCCCCCCATTAGCACAACACTCTAGAGATTCAAGAGGTGAGATTATGTTCTCTGAACACCCCTCACAATTGCATCATTCTAAATCACAAGCATGGTGTGAAGTTTAACAAACTTATATTATGGTAAAGGAATCGTTAATATATCAACAACCTGATCATATGTCCTAAAATAAATAAGAGAAATAACATTATCTTGTATCAATTGTCTCAAGTAGTGGACATGAAGTTCAACATGCTTCATTTTGTTATGTGCAACATAATTATCAGCAACTTGAATTGCAACTTGATTTTCACAATAGATAACAATCAAGGCCTAAATAGAAAAAAAAAATATCTTATAAAAGTTAACAGTTCCAAACTTACTTTGACCCTACATTTATGGCTTTACGATGTTCTGCTTCTGTAGTCCAAAGAGAGAATACAATTATTTTCTTACACGGCCAAACAAAGGGTCTAGAACTAAGCCAAAACACATATCCAAAAGTGGAATTAATGTTATGGATGTCACCATCCCTATTAGAATCACAAAAACCAACCAAAGGATATGAACTATGGAAACATTTGGTACCAAATTATAAGTACCCTTAATGTATCGAACAATTTACTTTGCAACTTTTCAGTGGATTTCTCTGGGATCCTAAAAGAAATGAGAAACCATACAAATGGAAAAGGATTTCATTCTGACTGTAATTTAAGTAAATAAGACTACAAACCAACTATCGATAAAGAGTGGCGTCAACCCGAGGAGAGTCGCATTCCTTAGAAAATTTGACGTATGACTAAAAAGGTGTAGAAAGACTTACAGTTGTCCATTTTGAATAATTTTAAAAGATCCAAAGAATATTTGTGTTGAGAATATAAGATACCACCGATCATTTGAAGTACTTCAATTCCCATAAATAAATGCAAAAGACCAAGGTCAATCATTTCAAAGGTATCATCAAGTTATTTCTTCAATCTTAAAAATTAAGTTAACATTGTTTCCAGTTGTGACTAAATCATAAACATAAAATGCAACAATCAAAGTATCACCAAATAATGTGATACATGAATATTGTGATCAGATTCACAATGTTTGAATCCAAGATTGATGAAGAAATGGTCAATATTCTAATACCAAACATGTGGGGTTTTTTAAAGCATATGAATATTTATTTAGTCGACAAACAAAACTTGAATCTATCACAAAACCAATAGCTTTTCCATGTATAATTCTTTAGACAAATATCCATGAGTAAAGGAACTTTTCACATCCATTTGATGAAGTTCCCATCCAAACCGAGCAACAAGTGAAAGAATTAGTAAAATTGAGTTGATTTTTGAAACAAGGGAAAATATTTTAGTGTATTTCATACCTTCTTGCTGACATAATCCATTGGCTGCCAATCAATCCTTGTGACATTCAACAACACCTTTTGAGGTAAAATTCGTCTTGCAGATCCATCAACACTTCACAAAATTATTTCCATGTGGTCGAGGAACTAAATCCCAAGTATGATTATTTAGTAAAGAGTCAATTTCAATGGTCATAAAATTCTCCCATTCAAGATGTCCCTAAGAATAAACATAGGTGTTGGGATCCCAGTTTTTTATAACATGGGCCATTAAGGAAACACTTCCATGTTATTTCTAACTGTGGGTCTACGACTGATATTGATGTCTCCAACATCACATCCAATATATTCAATAGTTTTTGTTTCCCATTGAGGTAAACAAATTTTCGATGAACCAGGTCATTCAAGATATGGTGCATGCATGTTGATTTATTCAATCAAGGCAGATCAACTACTAGTCGAATCGAGAAAAAAGGTCATTAATGTGGTCGAAAATTCAAAAGAAGGCATTGTCAGTCTAGAATCTTCAATAATATCCAAAGGAACACTATGAAACAAGATAGATGAAGAGTTTAATAACTTAATACATCAAGTATTCTCATCAAATATCACATTCCTTCTCATGATAATATTTTCTTTGATAGGGTCAAATATTCAATAAAAATTTTGACTCATTAGAATAGACCATCATGATGCAAGCATGACTCTTTGCATCCAATTTTTTCCTATTGTTATCACTGATATGTGACCAAAAAATACATCCAAACGTTTGAAGGTGTCCAATAGAAAATTTTATTCCTTGCCACTTCTCGACTAAAGGAATGTCACTAATATCTCTAATTGAAACAAGGTTTAGGAGTTAGTTTGAGCATTAAACAATTTCTGCTCAAAATTTTATCAAAAGGTATTTTTCATGTAGTAGACATCGATACATTTCCACTAAAGTCCTATTCTCCCTCTCCACCACTCCATTATATTGAGGGATGTGAGGGATAGATCGATGCCAACATATTCCATTCTATGCTAGGTAATATTCAAATTATTGATTCACATATTCTCTGCCATTTTCTAATCTCAAACATTTAATAGTTAGATCACATTGCTTTGCATCTAATTCCCTAAACTCATTGAATATTTCAAATATATGACTCTCTTTTTTCAAGAAATAGATCCAATTAAACCTAGAGAAATCATCAATGAAGGTTAAAATATACTCTGCATGTGCTAATGAGGTTTTATTTGTGCAAGGAAGATCATTGTGAATAAGTTCCAACCGGTCTTATGCTCACCATGATTTCCTAGAATTAAAGGGTGCTTGATGATGCTTTCCAAACACACATCCTATACAAACTCCATCAGGTGGAACATTCTTCAAGAGACAAGTAACCATATTCCTTGTTACCATCATCTTCAAACTTTGAAATTTTAGGTGTTTGATTCGTTCATGCCAAATTTAATATTAGTCATCAGTTTGAGCAATAAGAGTAGTCGGTCCAGAATTAGTATTGGGAGAGTCACAAAACTTAAACAATATGTCTTTTGGATCTATATAACATGTAGCAACAAACACTCCCCCATGCTTCAAATCTTTTACAATCAACGATCTAACCAAAACTCAATAGTCTTTGGAGTATGGGTGAGTTGAGCAACTGACAACAAATTCACACTCAAGATAGGAACATGATATACATTGGAGATTCTAGCATGTTAAAATTAAACATATTTTCTTTCAAATTTCAAGGGTAATAATCATTATCTACATAAATTTTCTATTTTGGAGCTCCACTTAAGGAAGAGAACATAGAAGCATCCTTAGCGATGTGATGGATATAACAAGAATTCATTATCCACTCTATTTGAGTGGTGTGGGAATGTAATGTATGGAAATTTATAAAATATAATGTAAAATTATCTACAGGTTGATTGATCAATAAGAAAACCAACACTTCTTCTTCAGGATGCTTTCCATTTTCTTCCAAATCCATTTTCTTCTTCCAGCAGATTTCTGTATATGACCCATCTTATCGTAGTAATGACAAGTATTCTTCTTTTGATTCTTCCTAGTCAAAGTCTACTTGTCAATATTTATTTTATTAGGTTTTTCAATACACTATTTTCACGTATTCAAGGTGTCCCGTCGACCTCTTTATTTATAATTTTTCTTGACCTTTCCCTTGAGAAAGTGAGCCTGATGTCTACTACAAATATTCCCTTCATCAAGAATATTTTGTTAATCCTTGATTAATAAATCACATAATGTTTCAAAGGAGAATTCATTACCATATTCCTTGCATGACATCCAATTGGCGCAAAATGAGGAGCGGAAGACATCATAAGGTGTCTCCAGATTCATCAATACATGTTCAATGATTTGTCCATCCTTCTTTCGAAACGTTTTCCTACATTCACCTAATTTCAACTGTAGATATTTGATACAATACAAATAGTCCTCAATCCTTTCAAAGGAATGGGATTCAAGAGATATCAACTCTTTCTCTATGTGCATTACTTGAATATCATTCACCTTATCAAACAGTGACTTCGACTTATTCTAGATATCATGAGGAGAGTCAATCCCACTTGTATGAAAGTGAATCTCCCTTGAAATGTAGGTCATGATGACCCCAACAACCTCATACTTATTTTCATTGATGACAGACTTAGCATGGTCATCCATAGGATATGGAATAGAATCCTCTATATACTTCCAAAGTCCCTTCCTTCTCAACAATATTTCCAAATTTTGATGCCCAAATCTCATAGTTATTCCCATTCAAAATAAAAAGTTCTATATTGGAATTCATCCTTCTGATAATTTACAGATCTGATCCAAGATTAAAGGTTTCAATTGACAAATATTCATCCCAGATTTGATTAACCTTGTATCTGACTTAGCATGATTGGTATACAATAATCTAGGTCAAAACCAATATCTTTGATACCATGTTGGGAAAACCCTTTGAACAACTAGGTAGATAACAAAAAATAGTAGAAGGGATAAAGATATTCCAAGAATAGAGGTAGTCATGTTGGCATACAACGTTAACAACACTTAATCAAGATGCATTATGGTTAAAAAATCATAATGCATTATTTATCTTGCATAGTTTGATATGTTTCTATATCTCAATACAACCCAGAGCGTCATTCTTTTATAGTCTCCAAATCTAACAAACTTCCTTGAATTCAGGGAGATTTGGTCCATAAGTAAGGGTCATTGGTTCTAACGAATGTTTCCTAAAATACCACAATGTTCTAATGATTAGTATGTTTTTTTAGTTGAGGAAACCATCCAATTGATTGCCCCATCGACCATCTATCCAACCGATCAATCGGTCACTCAGTCGAGCATATAATTAACTACTCTACTAGTCTACTATGGAATTTCGACTGGTTATCTCCAGAATATCCATAGGTGTGATGAACATACCTGCATAACCTTTGGTTCTAACAATATTTCTTGGGTTGATGAGGAATATCTTCATGAGGTTCAACTATCTCAAGTCCCAACATTTTATACCCTAACCTCGTGGTATTGATATTGGAAAAACATCATACATGATATTGATATGAAACCATTGATTTATATCCATTTGATAACAAAATGAAAGATAGCATTCATGGAAAGTAACACAAATATGTAATGAAATTCCATATGCAATGAAAACCTAATTATATTAATGAATAAATGGTGAAAAACACCACTGACAATGTACATAGGAATACAAGGTGGCTATAATTGGGTGGTATATTATCACTAGAAGAGATGCTATGGATATACGCATTTGCAAAAATACAATAACAATCCAAGTGTAAAACTACATTTTTACCATCATTCCAAAAAAACTAAGATCAAAAAAATACTACCCCTAGAAGTTGATGTGGTAAAATAAATGTAGGCCCCAAGGATCTTAATTGGAATGTCTACTTCTTAGGGACATAACTTTTGTATGAAAAATCCATTTCAGTCATTCTTTAGACTATTACAAATATTATTATCTTTACAAATTAATAGGATGGACCTTAAAAAGGGGGGTTGACTAGAGAAATTAACAAAATTGAATGGGAAGGATGCAAAAAAAATGCATTCTAAGTTCAAGGCCTGCAAAATAGTTTCAAAAATTGTAATATTTAGGATCATTTTTGAGATGGTCGAATATTTTAACGAACACCCAAATCAAGAACCCCCTTAGATTACCCCATGATTACATCGATCACAATATCATGGGTTTCTTACATATGTTGTAGGTAAATGGTAGCCATTAAAAAACACACAAATTTAGAGTTGAGCATTCATAGCAAATGGAAGTTGAAAAGATACTTGAATAAAAAAATCCATGGATTGTATAATTAATCTTTGCATGATATCACTCATTCTACTCGAAGTATAAAAATAGAAATGTTGGCCACAAGGAGAAGAGAGATAGAAATATTTTCAATACATGAGTTGTAAAGGTGGGTATTTTGTGATGTGACTCATGGAAAAATAGTTTATTGATTTGTTTTCCTTAGATCCATGTTCTTTCCCTCGTGTGATTTCATAACCCCCTTCTGCTCCTTGGAAATATTTTTTGTGGTATTTGACATAATATTCCATTTTATATTTTTACATATCATCATACGTACCATGGTAATATATACCTACATGGTGATTAGGAAAAATAACAATGTATGACCACACTAAGCAAACTAATTTCAATTTGATTCCTTTTTCCATTCTCTAATTAGGTCTTGGCCTTCAGATATGAAACGAGAAGTTGTATAAGGTACTTCCAACATTTACGTTAAATTTTCATTAAAAATTGGCCCATATCTCTTGAAACTCATAAAAATAACCACATCATTACAACACGTACATAGAAAAACCCAAGGGTCAAAACTAGTGCATTACATGTCTTGTGGAAACTATACAATTTTCCAATTTTCATGTTCACATGTCTTGTCAATTGTTTCAATCTTGATGTAAGCCTTTGTATTAGCCATTTTGTTGTTAATATTTATGAAATGACTCATCATTGGATTAAGAGTTGAATGTGTTGGAATATCAATCAATAGTAAGAGCGGGGTGGTGAATTAGTATGAATCAATTTATTTAAATTTTTATCACTTAATACAAAATCAACAATAAAACATAACACACAATATTATAGTGGAATCCAAATTGGGAAAACCACCAACTCTTTTTATATTGAAAAATTATATTTACAAGTAGGTTTTGTCTACTATTATAGACAAGGATGCTACAACACCCTATTTACCAGCAACTATTGGAAGGAGGCTAAGACCTCCTTGTTTATCAGCTACAACTGAAAGGATGCTACAACACCCTATTTACCATCTACCACTGGAAGGAGACTATGACCTCCTTATGGGCCTGTTTCCTGCCCTAGCCCCTCCCAACTACCCTTATATGATAATTTGATCTTTGTTTTCTCTACACCAATTGATCTCCCAATTGAATGTACAAAGACACCTATTTAAAATATTAAAGCATTGTTTATATATCTTCATCTAACAGTCACATACCTTCATCATGACTCTTCACAAACAAGAAAACTAATTCAAAATTACTTCTTTGTTTGTCGTTTTTTAACTTTGTTTAATTTGTCAATCATGACCTTCCACAATTGCATTTCCGCAATAATCTCTTTGTAACAAACCTTTCCGCATTTCACCTTCCTCAATTAACTTCCCAATATTGTGGATTGCATATTGCAGACAATTACTTTTCCGCAATTTCCTTCTGCAGCAACCTTTCCATAATTAGATTTCCTAACCGATCTTTCCACAATAGGAAACTCCTTCCTTCCGCAATTATGGATTGTGGATTATGGGCATGCATTTCGATTTTTCTCAAAATTGCTTCTACAATTCGTCTTCCACGAGAATTATTCTGCAATTTGTGGATTGTGGCTTCCTTCTGCATTGCGGATTGCAGATGTGCCTCCCATAATTTCTGAAATGAGCTTCTACAAACCTTTTCTGCAACTACTGTGAACCGTCAATTTCTTTGTGGATTCTACTTCATCCGTTGATCTATTATCAAACATGAAACTTCACTTTGGTGCTCCAGAATGTTATCTTCCACGCACATTTACTTTGCGGATCCTTTTCCTGTCACCGATCTATTCTCTTGATATAATATGAGCTTTCCAAAATCTACTAAATTAGCTAACCAGAACTCCATGATTCTACATTGATTTATCTCCACAGTTTTGTGTTATGGTCAATCAAGATTGATCGAATTTTTGTGTACTTGATACCCTTGTTGGATCCAGTCTCATCACATATGTCATTTCTTTCCCTGCCATCGTGTCATAGCTTCCTTTTCTATTACTGGACTCTTTTGAAATCAATTACAACTCCATTTCAACATTCTCCCCCTTTGGCATTGATGGAAACATCAAAAAACTCTCCCCCTTTGACAACGATGACAAAGGTTTCCTTTCGATAGCTCCCCTTATCAACATATCTCCCCCTGACATGCTTCATTTTCTAATTTTTATTCATTGTAAGGAGATTACTCCCAACTTATACCTAAGATGATAAAATGCGTATTTGGGTAGTGTCTTAGTGAATATATCATCAATTTGTTCCTTCATATCAATATACTCCAATTTGACCACTTTTTGCAATACTTTCTCTCTTGAAAAATGATATTTGATTGGAATATGTTTTGCCTTAGAGTGCATAACCGGATTTTTAGATATGTTTATAGCACTTGTATTGTCATAGTCTATAAAAATGGGGTCCTCATATTTTATAACTAAGTCTTCCAATGTTTGCTTCATGAAAATAACTTGTGTACAACATGATGCAGCGGCAATATACTCAGCTTTTGTTGTAGACAGTGAAATGGAAGACTACTTTTTTCTTATCCATGACACCAAGCAACCTCCTAAGTAGAATGCTACTCCACTAGTGTTTTTCCTGTCATCAATACTTTCTTCCCAATATGCATCAGTAAATGCTTATAGAGTGAATTTATTTCCTTTTGGATACCATGATCCATAATCCATAATTTTATATATCTAAAAATTCTTTTTACTGCAGCCACATGTGCTTATTTTGGGGTCGATTGGAATCTGGAAACCAATCCTACATCCTGCATTACATCTGGTCTTGTATATGTTACATATAATAAACTACCAATCATTGACTTATACATATTATGATCTAGTTCTAAAGATTCATCGTCCTTTCTCAATTTACAACCAGTGACCATAGGAGTACTAACGGGTTTGGATTCTTCCATTTTGAACTTTTTCAACATCTCTTTGATATACTTAGTTTGAGAGATGAAAATCCCTTTTTCCGATGAAGATACTTGTAAACCTATAAATAATATCAGTTCTCCTAACATCGACATTTCAAATTCCTTCTTCATTTCTGAACCAAAATGTACACTCATAATTTGTAGATTACTTCCAAATATGATATCGTCTACGTAGACTACAACAATTATCATATTTTTGTTTTCTAACTTTATGTATAAATTACTATTAGTGGCCCCTATTCCATATCCTTGTAACTTTAAATACTTGTCAAATCTTTAGAATCGTGCTCTTGGAGCTTGTTTAAGGCCATAGAGTGCCTTCTGAATTTTGCAAACATATTTCTATTTTCTTCTAAGAGAAAACCTTCATGCTTCTCAATATAGACTTCTTCTTCAATTTATCCATTAATAAATGCATATTTTACATCCATTTGGTACACTTTGAATTTTTTGTAGCATGCAAAATCTAAAAACATCCTAATGGCTTCAATTCTTTCCATAGGTGCAAAAGTTTCATCAAAGTCAACACCTTCTACTTGAGCATATCCCTTGCATACTAATCTGGCCTTGTTTCTTGTCACATGACCATGCTCATTGAACTTGTTTTTTAAAATCCATTTGGTTCCAATAACATTCATGCCTTTATTTCTTGGGACAAATTCCCAAGCTTAGTTCTTCTGTATTTGTTTAAGTTATTCATTCATAGAATTGATCCAATCCTCACGTTTTCAAGCTTATTTAGATGTTTTCGGTTATATTGTCGAAAGTAGTGCTTGTTCTTCATCATACAATAATATTCTTCTTATGTTAACTCCTGAATTTTTGTCACCAATTATTTGAATTTTAGGATGATTCTTCTGAACCTTCATAGAGGGTGTCTTAGTGTCTAATCTTGGAGAGTCTTCATTCTCACTTTCATGTGATTCTACTCTCTCTAATTTCTCTTATTCTTCTTCTTCATACATATCCTCTTCTTGTGATATTTCTTCTTTTTCTTGATCCTCTATTTCTTCATCATTAGTTTCTTCAACATCCACACTTTCTAGGATTTGTATTCTTCTTGGTTTATTATCATCAATAGTTACATTTTCACTTTCTATGATCTTGTGCAATCTTAGATTATAACATCTGTATGCCTTTTTGGTGTAGGATTATCCAAGAAATATGCCTTCATCTATTCTAGATTCAAACTTTCCTAGATTATCATCGTCTCTTTTTATGTAGCATTTGCTTCCAAAAACTCTAAAAGATTTAATTGAAGTTGGTCTTCCAAACCATATCTCATAAGGAGTCTTGTCGCCATTCATTCTGAGTTTTCCTTTGTTTTGTACATAGGTAGTTGTATATAGTGTTTCTCTCCAATAGCCATCAGGAAGTTTTTCTTCATTAAACATAGTTTTGGCTGCTTCTTGGACTGTCATGTTCTTTCTCTCAACAACTCCATTTTGTTAAGTATTTTTTTCTGCTAAAAATGCCTTTTGATTCCATGAGTTTCACAAAAATCATTGAATTCATTTGAGGTGAATTATCCACCATTATCTGATATTAGACACTTAATCTTGTGACTTGCTTCATTTTCAATAAGTGATTTGAAGGCTTTGAAATTCATAAAGGCTTCTATTTTTCTTTAAGAAATTCCACCCAAGTCATCCATGTATAATCATCGATTAATAACATAAAGTAATAGTCACCTTGAAAGCTCTTAGTCCTTGTTGGTCCACAAAGATCGGTAATATCCGGTATGAATTATTTCTAATGGTTGAGAGGTTTTATGTTCTTTGACTTTGAAGCTTCTTCTTGTTTTCTTCCCATGAAGACAGCGTCTACAGACATGATTTGGTGGTTTTATGATCTTTGGCAAGTTCCTTACAACTCCCTTCTTACTAACTTTTAAAAGTTTGTCAAATTTCAGGTGCCCCATACTTCTATGCCATAGGAAAATTTCATCAATTTGGCTCATATAACATTGTTCTTCATTTTTTAGAATATACACATTTCTTGGAGTTCTCACAGCAGTCCCAACAAGTTTTCCTGAATCTTTTCTTTTGATTTCACACTTCTTGGAATCGAATATACATGTGTCCTTGATCACATGTTTGGCTCACACTCAAAAGATTAGGTTTTAATTTCTCTACAAGAAAAACATTTTCATCTTTCATCTTGTCTCTAAGAGACACTGTACCTTTCTTCATTATTTTAAATGATAGATTATCTCCAAAAGTGAATTTTCATTTTTTATAAACTTACACTAGAACATATGGCTCAAAATTTCCACAAAATATTGCCATGAATAAGTTAAAATGGTAATTTTCGTGGATAAATTGATAAAAATTTTGAACAGAAATTGTTCTGGCCCCCAATCATCGTCGCTATTGCAACGTAAATGACAGTTTGTCTCTATAGATATGAATGTTCATCTCGATTGCAATGAAGACATGTTCATCACTCTAGCGATGGAACTCTAAACATTTGCAAATAAACATTTGCAAATCAACTGTCAGTTGTGCATCTTCGTTGTAACTACCACGATAATTGATCTATAAATACATGTTCTTAAGACATATTTCATCAATTTTTTTGCTATAGTTGCAACAATTCTTCTGCTTATTGTTTGATATGTGAGTTCAAGAGTCTGGTACTGGTTTAACACATCAAATTTTTTATATCCTTTGGGGGTGATTTAAATTTTATCACTAAATATCAAAAATATACTGGTTGGTGGTAATAATAGACCCCCATACTAACTTATTCCTTAATAATTTGGAAATGAGGGGTACTATTTGTGATATGTAACATGTCGAAGTAAATTCAATTTGGATTTACTAATTAGATTTGTCACTTTTCATGTCACGTGCTTTAATTTCTTATCTCCTTTAATATATATATATATATCCTTTAATATATATACTCTTTTTAATTTACTTATACATTGATTGAGTTTTTTTTGTTCTTATATGCTATTAGAATGTCAAATAAATATACTTGGGAAGAAAATAATAAGAGGTATGTTGAGTTTAAGGAAGCATTAGAGCCGAAGGGCGAGGGAAAGTGTTATTTCCCTTGCAATGATTGCAGGGGTTTGCAAACGAGAATAATTTTAAGAACTAGTGTTGAGAAGCATTGTAAGGATAAGGGGCATGTTGAAGGGGGGTTTGAATATCATCCCTTGGTAAGATGTAATACTTCTTGTAATAGTACTAATCATGTATTCACAAAATGTTTTATCATTTAAAAATTATGTGTTGTATATTATACACTAATGTTATTACATTGTTTGTAATTATAAAGACAATGCCCCCTAAATGTTGACCGTTAGAGAGCTATTTGCCACATAATTATAGTAGAAATACTACTTTACAAGGTGATGAACATGGATATCATAATATTGAAGATGAATTTATTAATGATCTTATGGATGAAGATGGCGTTATTGATACAAATTATGGAGATGAGATAAATAGATTGATCCAAGACACATTTGCTCCATTCGATGAGGACAACCTATGATATTCATGATGTTCCTCTACTCGAGAAGTCCCAAGAACCTCTTTATGAAGGCTCAACAAAAAATATTCTATCTACTATATTGCTATTGGTGAACTTGAAAGTTTTGAATGGTTTGTCAAACACTTGTTTTACAAAGATCCTAAGGTATATAATGTATTAATTGCATCTTCACATGGCATATTGAAAAGTTCACTATTTTCCTCTATTTTTAGCGTTAATTAATTCATAAATTAGGGATAACTAGCAATATTTATGATTTGTATTGTTTACATTTCATTTTTTGTCAATGTTGCATACTGTTGGGTGAATTTCTATTACCACCATCAAATAATTTACCATGCACATGTCAAGAGTTATTCTTGATTATGAAAGAAATTGGAATGGACTATCAAGCTATTGATGCATGTCCTAATGATTATATTATATATTATGGACAATATGCATCAGAAAACAAATGCCCACAATGTGAAATTAGTATATATCAAACTGATCAAGTAACAAAAAAGGTGCCTCGCAAAATTCTTCGTTATATTCCCATAATTCCACGTTTCCAAAAAATATTCAGGTGCCAAAGTATAGCATAGTTTATGGATTACCACGCAAAGAACAAAAGTGAAGATGGTGTTCTTCGCATGCCTGCATATGGTTCTGCATTGAAGAGCATCGAAGAAAATGGCCAATTTTTAAATATGAACCTCATAATGTTAGACTTTCATTGGCGGTTGGTGGTTTCAATCCATTTGGAGAGCTTCGTTCTACTTACTCAGTGTGGCATGTTTTCGTCATAAACAATAATCTTCCTCCTTGGATGTCGATAAAGAGAGAGCACACAATGTTGGAAATGATTATTCCATGTATTTTTTTAAAGTAATTATATTATTTCATTTCTTTGTTTCATTGTTACATGAGAACACCTTTTATATATTGGGAAACATAACTGAATAGCATCGTATATTGTTGAATAAATTAGGTAAGTACCAAGTTAAATATATGAATGTATATATTGAGCCTATTATTGATGAGCTATTGAAGTTATGGGTTGGAATCACTATTTATGACATATCTAGACCAATAGGGCAGAAACAATTTCAGTTCCACGGAATAGTTGTATGGACAATTCATGACGCTCCCAGGTTAACACATTTTTTTGGTATGTAAATTTATGTTGCACTTTAAATTAATATGTTTTTACGGTAAATATCATGCATTTTTTATTTAAATTAATAATCTTTTGATGCTTATAAAATTAATACATATATCTTGCAGGTCTTCAAACAAAGGGAAAATTTGCATGTCCAGTCTGTGGTCCTAGGTTAAAATATCGCCGTTCAAGAAGTCTAAGAAAGGAGGTGTTTGATGAGTACAGGCACTTCCTTCCTAAGAACCATAGGTATCGAACTACCGAGAAAACAAAATTCAATGGTAAAGAAAATAATGGGAAGAAACCACGAAGAATGACAACTCACCTATGGAAGTTGGAATATAATAGACATCGTCATGGTATGCAAATTGTATATGTAGCATATAAATATGTAATATTATGAATTTTATATTTGTATTTAATTTTATCTACCATGGGTGTCATGATATATTGTTAATGTGTTTTCGTTTATAAATAATATCTATTTTTGTGAAGGAATGAATGGGATTCCACGAGGAATGAAGAGTTATCCCATACAATTCAGTAGGTTGCCTTACTACAAGCACCTACAAATAGATCATTTGTTCGATACAATTAATATCGGGAAGAACATAACATAAATGATATGGAGAATCTTAGATGGAAGGACTGACAAAGATAAAATTGGAAAACATTGTCGTGACATTGCAGAAGCCAATCACGCATTGCAAAGTGTAATTAATTCCAATGTTGGAGAGGAGTACCGAAATATAATTAGTCTTCCATGGTTATTAAAAGAGCAACAAAGCAATGATATAAAAGAGGTCATTCAGAAAATAAGGTTTCCGACTGGGTTTTTGTCAAACATACAAAATATCTTAACGAAAAACGGTGATTTTGGTGGTGTTAAGACTCATGACTGGCATAAATTCATTAAGGTAATTATTTAGGTATATAATTTCCATTTAGTACATATTTTTAGTAATTGTGGTCTCTTGTTTGGAATTTAAATAAATAATGATCATTTTCTTTTTGTTGCAGTACGTTAAAATAAAACTGCATTTAAAAATAATAATAAGACAAGAACAATTTCGTATTCAATTTCCTATTTATAAAGGTTGTAATTAATTGAATTTTACACATTTTCAGGATTTAAATATTTGTAAGAAATAAATTGTTTTATACAATGAATTCCATATAACCTTATTACTTACTTATGCATGTCTCAATTCTTCTTGACAGTGGACTTTATTAAGCATCCTCTGCTTGTCAAACTTCCAAATGGTCACCATATTACACTCATATGACAATTTTTTTTCAAGAAAGGGTCTATTAACGATGATGTTCTCTATGATGACGATGATGGCCATAAGGACAATTATCATGATAATCATTTTAACTATGGAAACAACGATAAAAATTTTATCAACATCATCATCATCATCACTAACAATGATGATGATGTCAATGGTGTTGTTTATGGCATTGATGACCACGACAAAAGTGACGATGGTGTTGTTTATGACAAAAAAAACAATTAAAAAAAGTAATAAATATAAAATAATAGATAAATAAAAATAAACATTAAAAAAACAACAAATAATTAAAACTATCCATCTTACCTTCCCCCTGTCGTGACAATAAAATTTTACATCTTTCACTTACCTCACCCATGAACTACACCCGAGGTCGCAGAGTAGTTTCCAAGGTTGCAGAGGATTTTTTTCAAATACCTCACCCACGAACTAGGTCTGAGGCCGCAGAGGAGGTTTTTCAATTACCTTACCCACAAACTAGGCCCAAGGTTACAGAGGAGTATTTTCACTTACCTCACCCACAAACTAGGCCCGAGGTCATAGAGGAGGTTTGAAGTTTACTGAGGAGGTTCCAAGGTTTCATAGGAGTCATCTCTTGTTCATTCAACGAACCCCTTCCTTGACGCAACTAGAAAGCTAGGTTGTGAATGTGGTGAAACCCTTAAGCTACACCATAAACATATCAATTTCTTGTTTGAAACAATTTTTATAGTTCGGGTTCTTCCTACAGGTCGCTTTTTATTGGGTGTGCATTGGGATTCAACTCAATTTTAATTGTATCCCATCTTTGGGGGTTTTCTATCCTCAAGGGTGTCCACCTCTTCATATCCAAAAGATACGCATAGGGAAATTGGAATATTGAGATCGAGACCCATAAGCAAAGGTGAAGGTCAGTAAGGCATCAGGAAAAGAATAGGCTAAGGTAGCTTCTAGTATATTATTTTCCTGCATAGATGTCTTCGGTAAGTCATATGCTTTCATTTAATCCATTAAATAATTTTCTATTCAAGGTTTTATTGGTAGATATAGTCAATAAATTGCATTGATGGTTTTATTGATAGATACAACCAGGGTTTGCTCCTATCTGCCCTCCTATAAACCCTAAAAATCAACCCCGCTTATGGATCTATTCAACTCCTCTTTTCTTCCTAACTATGAATTTCAAATATCCTTCCCTACTATATTATTTGAAACTGCCAGTAGTTGCTCCCAACTTTCTAAATTTGCAATTCTTTCCAAATTGGGCTTGGGGACATAATTATATGGAGAATGTTTGTTTGAAATCATTATTTGGGAGATAATTTTGTGATGATCATAAGGTCCCTCTCTACTTTTTCCAAATAGATATTGTTCCAGGTCAGCCCATCTCTACCAACTCCAACCAGCTTTTCCAAGATCTAATGGCCCCTACACTTAGCAGGACTGCCAAATTTATCCCGATGGCAAAATTCTTCCTTAAAACTTCCTTCCCACAACTCTACCTCCGCAGTTTCCCTTCCGCAGGCGGGATGCGAGATGCGGGATCTCGATTGTCCAAATTTCTCTCCATGATTCTGTTTTCGCAATAGATTTTTTTCATGTATGTTGCGGGATGCAAGATCTCAAAACCCCGAAGGCGCACTCCACAACTTCCTTTTCTACAATGGCTTCCATGCAATCGTATTGCAGGATGCAAGATGCGAGATACAGGATGCAGGATGACAACTTTCCAAAGCTGCTCCCCCGCAACTTACTCTCTGCAAATATTCCCCCGCAGCTTCCTCAGTCGTCTGATCCTTGTGGCCTTCTCCACGACCGTCAATCTTTTTTTAATGCAGCTTCCTATATCTCTGCGGGTCTGTAACTTCCTTGCAATTATTGTTGTGTGATACTTCCAGCCCGTCAGATCTTGATCTATGGCCTCAACCTCCACCATTCGTTCTCTGCAAAAATTCATTAAGACAGAAAACCTGTGGGTTGCGCTGATTGATCATGAAATTGAGCAATCCATCCTACAATATCCATGATGCTTTATCCTAACACTCTTATGCATGCATCTACTCTCTAATTCAACTGCTTAAGTAAGAAATTGATGCGTAAAATCAACACTTCACTGAAATACACAAATGTTCATGAAAATGCCGAAGTCAGATATGCAAGATACACAGTTCAACACAGCACATGCATAAAGGCTAACAACCCTACAAACACACAGTTAATCCTTCTATTAAGCAACAAATGAAAATGTACACAACTTGGATCTCTCTCCTTCCGATTCTTCAAAATATTTGCAAGTGGGAACCAGACACAAGTCTGTCCTCTTCTATGCAACTCGAAAGTCTAAATGCTGAAGAGCATAACCCCTCCTACGTCTCTAAACATTCTATTTAAACTAAAACTACTACCCTATACTGAGTGGTCCTGCAACTAAAATAAACACTACTACGACACATGATGAAACGTCCCTGTCTGAAACAAACTAACAACGGTTTGATCTTCATGCAGGGAGTTGTGATTCGCAATGATTCCCTATGCCGCTAATCAGACTATGACTCAACACAAGAATGGTTACAAAAGATGTCACAGCATGTGACCAACTCATCACATTGTTGGCATGCCATGATGCTCTTGCATCAGATATGTTTCATAAATTCCTTTGTATACTGTAAGGAATTTAATCCTTTAAATTTTCTAGAAAAGGCCCCAACTCTTTCGGAAACAAAAAGGTTATTTGGTTCTCAAAGTGTATAAAATGCATCTGGTCAAAAATCAACCTTTGTCTAGTATATTTCATGGAAAACACCCTAGGTGTGAGAAAATATGTTAACCTAGATGGATCCTCTTCAAAACCATATATCCTCGGTATAGTTAAACCCTTGTATTGGAACCAATATCATATCCATATATCAAGATTAAACTCTAGAATTTTTTATTCTAAGGAAACATTCTTGGGAGAGAATAGTAATGCATCAAAGTATATATTATGGCTATCAATTTGTTTGAAAATTATGTCTAGTTAGGGTTTCTGGGATTTCTCATTATTACGGTCACACCACTCATAGGTGGGTGGTTGATTTCCTACTTCATCTTTGACCTTCATGTTCAGGATTTTGTAATGTTCATAGTTTATATAGAAGAACATGCAAAACATGGAGGATGGGTATCTGAATTGCTCCATAGTAGGGAGCTCTTCCAATTTGGTATGGATTGGTTGAGCTAGGTAACTACATACATCAAATTTTGGAGGAATGACACCAACAATAGGGGTTAGGAAATTTAAGAAACCCAAGATAGTGTCATCCATGGTACCATCCCTATCATACCCTAATATGGTGCATATTAGGGATATGGATTTTTGTATTTTTCAAAGAAAAATATTGTTTCATAAGGGGAAGGACAGGTGGAGATTATAATACCCCTTTCCAAGTGCTAATATAAACAATGAACTCTTTCAAAGGATTTTAATGACTAGTAATATGTTTCTAAGTTTTAATCATGGAGGGTTTGTAGAGATGGGAGATTTGGAAATCATAGAATTTTTTCAATACTCTCTGCATTTATGATGCACATTGTTTTAGAATTCTATGAGCACAGGATGGTCTAGTTATTAAGTGAATATATAATGGAGCACTAGGTGATGAATTATAGGAAATACACATTGTGTGCACACATGGCTAAATCTAAATTATCCTCACATAGTTGGAAAGGGTTTAGACCAGTAGTGGCTTGGGATAGAGCCTCTTAAATAGTGCTATTTAGGTCAAATAATTGACCACGATATCAAACATGTCATCATTATGGTCATATATGTGCTCGTATCCAACAAAACTAGGTTTTAGAGGCTTATTTTTTATTATTATACCTTTGCAAGTAAAATTTGGATAAAATTGGTAGGTTATAATAGAGGTGGCATATATACAGAAGGTAAAAAAACTCTTTTATTGTTTATAGAAGGTAAAATATGGAAAATGTTTTAGCATTGTAATTACATGTAGGGTAAAATATCATTAGTGTGTTGATACTTTTTTGCATAGGTGTTGATTGGAATGGTATAGTGGATGTAGGGTTGCTCGTTCTTTTCTCCTATATGGAGAAGTAATAACATAGGAATTCATTTTTTCTTCTTTTAATAGTCAAACCATATTTGAAATTGGAAAAATAAAAAAGTTTCATTTGGTGCACCTAAATGACATCATATGGTATCATAATACCCGACTTAACACTTAAAATCTTATAGTTGGTGGACGTGAATGCCAACATGTCTTTATTTTCTTGCATGATGGACTTACTTATTGTGTTAGATTATTGGGAAGAAAACAACTCTCATTTTCAAAGGAAGTAACATCTTGGAGGCACAGTGGTATTGGATAGGTATCTTTGGAGGCACAGTAACACTCTTACACTTCTTCAATTTTCTCTTACTTCCAACCATTGATATCTTGGGCCTTCTCCAAATTTTCTCTATCTCTCTTATCTCCTTGAATACTTCAGACCTAGGTCACTACCCTTGGTCCCATGTATCCTTGTTTTAGGTTCTCGTTCTCTTTCCTTTTCATCTCATGGCTTCTAGTTGATCTCCATCGCACCAACTTCTCTCTTATTTATTTAAGCACCTATGTGGCTTGTGAAGCTTTAGTATATTCTCTCAAGGCTTAATTCAAGTATTTTTAGTTCTTTTGAAAGTACCTTGGGCTTCTGATCCCTGGATCATTTCTTAGTGATAACAAGACCCTTGTTTTTTCTTATGATTGGAAGGTTTTTTTCTCTTGGAATGCTTGGACTTATCCTTATGTTGTGCTAATAAGGCTTTTCTTTTCTCTCTAATTTACTGAATCAAAAAAATATTCTAGAGTAGGTTCTATATAGTTAGTCCCTAAATATTATTTCGAGTAAAAAGTGGATACAAAAATAGAATATGTAAGACCAATCTTGGAAATAATAGCATAGATGCATTACCTTTATAGATTAGATCATTTACATTTTTCAACTAATGTTCTAAGGGATTTGAATATAGATAGATAACCTTGAATCCAATAAAAATTGATTGGATTTAAAGCAACCAAATAATTTTCAATTTGATAACCACATGTCTCGTTGTTTTACCAAGCATAGTTTCCATTTTTTCCACCTCAGTTTCCATCACACTGCCAAGGGATTATTAACTCATTTTCTAGTTTGATTGCGATATACTTTTAATAATATATTGAGATTACATTATATAGGCATATGAAGTGCCTGAATTTAGTTTGTAAATGATTTGAATTGTAATAAAAATTAATGGTTTTTTAACAATTTACTTTTTACATCAAAATATTACATTTACATAAACTGTGGTTTAGTTTCTTTTGCAACCTTCGCCTTTCTTCTTTCCTCGTATTGGTAGTGCTTACCACACATGGTTTGTTGAATAGGAGGCATAGAATATCCAGGTGGGATTCCAAATTGGCTCATCCTCTACAGTATTTCATTAAATGTGGGATCTCTAGGTTGTATTGAGCCTCCAGGTGGCATGTATTCTAGCGGAGTCATTTTCCCTGCAATTTTTTATGCCGGTTGTGCCTTTGTGTATTGTTGAGGTGGAGTAAGAGTATGCTGTGTATTTTTATGTTGGGAACATGACCCAATAGAATATTGATGATATTTATATTGAGGTGGTAAATATGTTTTATGATATCTCAATATTATCTACCAATCTTTACCCACTACTATGCTATTATCCTTTAGGTTCTGCAACGCTTTCTCTACCTTAGAATGTCTCTCATAAGTGAGTGGCACCATTTAATTAAAAATATTTTTTATTCTTTTCCAAATGTGGAAGGATGGCCTTAGTCTCTTAATATATTGGTCTCCATTGATTATTCCTTCTAGTTTCTCCATAGGTTCTTCATTCCTTTTTTCATTCAACTTATTCATGTATTCCTCTTTGGATTAAATCTCTGAGTTTACATCCCATGGAAAGGGTTATCCTAGCTTTGTAACTCCATTAAACATAGTTTTTAATGCTTTGATGTCATCAACCAGAACATTTGTGTTGTTTTGCATCACCTTGTCAACTCTCCCCCTGTCAAACAGCACTCTTATTTTGAATTCCCTTGTCTCTATTATATGATGGCTTCCAAGTCATATTTCCCAATGAAATCTTCATTGTGGACTCAATTAATGGTTTTCAAAAAAGTCTCACATAATTTTAAGGCTTGATGAAAGCTAGGCTAAGACATAGTTCTTAGTCTTGGACAAACATAGCCAAAAGATAAGTATTTATAGCTTAGCGAAGAAACAATCCTTAAACTATCGTTAGATCAGCCTTAATTATGCCTCAAACAAATACTTTTATGTTGTACCTTTATCTCTCCCTTTTTTTTGTTTTGCTGCAAACTTCACCTTATGATAGGTCTCTCAACTCTGTCCAAGACCAAATCCTAACATTTGTCTATTTACTCCTGATATGAACTTTGAAGAATGCATTCTTTATGTCTTCAATTGTCTTCAAGGGCTTGATCTATACAAATGCTTTCAAAAGTCTTCACCAAGATCATATTTTGACCTTGCAACTTCATTAATCAGACTTGTTTGCCATCAACTTCACTTTGGGTGTCAAGGATCATGTCATTTAATCAATAAGTTGTGAATTTTAATTATTATGTTGTTTCCAGAACCATAACTTATTATGTGATGAAATTACCCTTATTTGTTGTACCTTAAACAACCATTTGATGTCATGTCAATTATCCTTTGGATACTTGAAAATGAATGTATCTGTATGCTATTTTGAATCGTCAAACATCACAAACTTCAGTGTTTGATGATCACTTTGTATATCTGCAGCTGCATCCAAATGCTTAATAGTACTTAGATGCCTTCAAGGTGATATCATGTCCATATGCAATCATCTATCATATCAATAAGTTGTCACAACCATGTTAGTGAGAATTCCATATTCTGGTCACTTTTATCACTGTACAGTTAAGTTGTCAAAACAAATCACTCCCTTTCATGTGTCATTGCAATTTTATGTCAAATTTTTGTGAAGAAGATCACTTCCTTGTGGTCTTTACTTGTCAACTCCTCATGTTGTCATGTTATGATATTTCAACTATCTTCAATGCTTTGGTAGCCTTAGAATGTCTTAAGGAAAAACCAAAATCATTCTAAGATTATATTCATGCCAAAATAACTTCTTAAGATGCTAGGTCCCCAAGATTGTCACTATTGATGTAAGAATTCATTAGGCTGTTCAAATTCTGAGCTTGATCAGGACTGATATATCTTTTAGCAGGCTTGAGTCTTCCTTTGAAAAAACAAGAATTGAGAGGATTTTAATGTTGGATCTGCACCTTTTCTTCTCACAAAATTTCCTACAATTTGTTCCACAACTTAACAAGGGTAATGATGGCATATCATCATATCATGAATGTATTGATTACGTTGTTGCAGATGTTTAATCTTTAAGCATACACCCTTGCTACGGTACTTAACTTGTCTCATAGATGGTCCCTTATCAATTAGTATTCAAGCTTCTCCATATGTTCATCTAGATATGCTCTCAACTCTTCATGTCATTTCCAGTATTTGTCTTCATACAATGATAAAAATATCAATAGCCAGCTCTATATAAGTCATATAATCAACAACAAGTGTTTCTGAGGTCATTCTTGCTAATTATATCCAAAGATAGAAGAATTAATTTTAAGAATGTTGTAGTTATCATAAGGGTAAACATGCATCAAGGACAACCCTTCAACCATCAGCATATCACATGCGATTATTTTTGCTTCCCCTATCACCATGCCAGCTGTGTTCATGGTTAAGTGTATCCTTAAACACCTTCAACATACTGTGCACCTATAACCCAACATACTGTGAAGCCGCAAATGAAGGAGATGTCCTACTTTGTTCAACCACTCTCTAAGCCTTTTCTCCATCTTAGTGTCTTTGACCACATATGCAAAAATCATATCACTGGCTTGTTTGGAGAAATCTAGTTTATGAAGCTGGCTAAACAAGGACTAGTCCAATACATGCTCTACATTTTTATAATATTTCGGATTGGTAGGACTAGGCAGCATGGGATCAACTACTAAATATTGTAATGTGTCATTGACACTATCTTCAAATCTCAACAATATTTTGTTATCAGGAATAGTGTACATCCTGTCTTCATTCACATTATGTACACTACTCTTTCTGATCTCCCTGTAAACAGCTTGTAGCTCTGTTTGTACCAATACTAGCACTGTGAGAGATATGGATTTGGCTTTCTGAGGAACTATAAAACCCAAGGATGGGTAGGAAATTAATATGGTTAGTTTATTTCCCAAAAAATTGTTTTGATTGTATATCTCATCAACCTACTTGAATACTTCAACATTTATCTCCTTTAAATCTAATTCTTTATCCTCTTCTACTAAATCAATCATTTTCCTTTTGGCTTGTGCGGTTTGATGATATTGATCAGTTTCCATGTTTTATGCCCCTCTCTTATGTCTTGGTACTTGATTATGATCACTTGAAGCTATTTCATCCTTTATAATCTTCTCAACCTCCTCCCAACTATATTTGTTAGCAATGCTTACAAAATCAGGCCTAGGAGTTGGTTCATATGTTGAGTTTTCATTGTCTAACCTTTGTTTTGATATCACCACATGAGGGTCATGGGAAACTGATTCATCCTTGTCTGGACTTAGTTTCTCTATAAATCCCTCCAGGTAGTGTACACGCTTGCAGCTTCTGGTCAAGTAAACGTGATTGTCATATTAACACTAATTTTTTTCTTCGTTAATCATGTTTATTAGACATGGTTCAATTTTTACTTTTCAATATGAAATTGTGTTGCTTCTTGTATTGAGGAAGGATAACGGTGGTAAATCCCCAATGGTGTCCCATCAGGTAAGTGTTAGCCTAATAGTACCTAAACATGATTAAAGAAAAAAACTTATTAAATAAATGTTATTTTTTCACATGAATTTTTGTAATGATAAAAATAAATGAACTACTTTTATTGATTGATGTTTGTAGAGCAAACCACATCACAATGATGAGGTGGTCACTGAGGAACATATATTTTATTCAACTAGCCCAATGGGAACTATGAATAAGGATTTGAAAATTTCCAATCAAGAACTTCTTGCACTGATAAATATCAGACCCATGACTGAAGAAATCAAAGCAAGAATTTCTGACTTGAGGAAAACAATAGTACAGTACGGGGTAAGTGGAATCTCTGAAATATTTTACGAACTATGAGACATATATTCATTTATGTTATTTTAGTTCTCTATTTTTTATATGATCTAATCAATTAAAGTTTTTTTGTAGGAATTTTTGGAGACAACACTTGTGCATCAAGTACAGTATGTAAATGTCGGTATTGGTAGTAGCGATGGTTCAACATAGCATCAATCTACCGTACCAATGAGGCTATTTGACTCTCCTGGCCAGAAATTCCTTTAGATTCCACGACCTCACTGAATGTTGGATATCAACAGGGACCTTCACCCAATACTACTTCACAGGATGTTAGAGAAGAGAGTAGCATTGAATGTGAAAGTTGTTATCCTGGAGCAGTACGTGTAGTTAGAAAGGGGTCATTTCCTGTTACAATATTGGAAGATAAGGACTGTGTTCCAATCAAGATACCAAATATTGCAGGTATTATTTAATTAATTCAGTTTTGTTCATGTAATTCAAAGCCACATAACTGAAATTATTTTTAATTAATGATCATATTATTTTGCAGGAAATAATGTTTTTTATAAGAACCTGCATGAGAAGGATTTGGATATTTTTGGGCCCACCATTCGTACACTATGGAATTCCCAAAATGACAAATTGAAAGATGATTTGATGAACCACGTGTTTAACTTGTTTGGTGATACCTTCAACAAAAAAAGTGTCACCGCAGCAGCTGGCTTAAATTTGAAATATGTCAGGGCAGAATATAGGAACAATTTGCAAATTAACATTAAGTATGAACGTCCTCCAATGGTTACATAGAAGGAGTGGAAGGAGCTCATGGATTATGCAAAGGATAAGGTATTGAGAAAACAAGGAAAGACTCAGCCAATCGGTTCAAGAAGGTATGTCACATATTATATTTTCAGTGAAAAATGTTAAATATTTTTTTTACTTTTAAATATATTTAAGTTGCGATATATAACATATTTGAAACCTTTCATAGGCTCCCCGACACCTCTAAAGTGACAAAGGAAAGGGTAGAAAAACATGGGTGGCACAAACTAGGCCAGGGTGGATATCAAAAACTAAAAGCACAACTTGTAAGAAACGAACGATCATTACTTGTAGCCAAATTTTTTGTAACTATAGTGAACAAATAATTTTTATGGTGTTATGCATTGTAGTGAAATTATTTTCAAGAAGTAGCCACTAAATAATACTTCGGGCTCGACTTCAAGTATGGTTTTCAACATGTGTTGGAACGTCAAAAAAGCTTAGGGCAAACCCCAATTTTACCATTGTTATCACCTAATTATTTTCCTATGGTTGTGGTAGGAAATCACTGGGGTGACCATTTCAAATGAACCTTTAGATTGTATTCTAGCCTATACATCCAGAGAGGTCTCTCTCAGTGTCACAATACCATTCACATACACATATGTCTCGCAGCAAGCATTCAGAAGGCTAGATTTTTTATGGGAATAGGTTGTTTGTATTTTCAAGGGTGTAAGATAGACAAACAGAAAATGCGATTGGGAAAAGGATTCAAAGCCTAAAACATCCAAGGGGATTACAGCAATAATGATAGGTGATTATGCTTCACAAATATGAGGCAATGTGAGCATTAACATTCAATTAAATAATTTTAAGATATGGCAGGGGGGAAAGAGAAGAAACCCGGTGAAACAAGAGGCACCTATCTGTGAATGAATCTCTTGAAACACCTTTAATAGAAGAAACAATAAAGGGTGATAACTGAAATGGAGGACCTGAAAATTAATTAATTCCATAACATTCATTATAGACACATAACAAATATTATTTCTGATGAAAGGATCGCTTAACAGAGAACGAATTCCTTGCATACAACTAGAAATGTATTAGCAGAACTTCACACATACATGGAAATGGAGCATATAGGAAAACACGGACTCAACATTGAACACTATGATGAATCTCAGACACTCAGGATGAACTTCTGCATTAATTACTTCCAAGAAAAATTCAGAGCTACAAAACCAAGCACTGAGGCTTCCAAAATTAATGTCGAACCTCCTTTTCTTCTATATCGAGGCCATATTTATAGTTCAATTTTCTCTTGAGACAAATCTTGAAACAAAGCACCAAAATAGCTACACCATGGGAATCAAACATCAACGTACAGAATCCTAACAAATTCTGAGGTGGCATATTTCCCATGATCACAAAACAAAAAGGGAAAGCATGATGTGATACGTGTGACTAATCAAAACAAAAAACCTTGACATATGGGACTCAGGCTCGCTTGATGAAAATGACTGTTTAGAGCATATTCGAATGGCCTTCTGCAGCAGAGGTAACAGAGTGGATCTAATATATGAGTAAAGGCTCCTCTGCCCCTTCTTCTTTGATAGTGTAGTGACTAATTGGACAACCACTACCTGGTATGCAACCTCCTCCATACTCTGTTGATTATCCTCTAATATTTTGCAATGCACATGCTATGCTTTGCAGAATAGATCTCAGTCATAGATCTATTTTAAATCAAATCTACACCCTCCATTTTATATGCTCGTCACCATTATTTTGCAAGCTCCTTTTCTGCAAAATAGTGAAAAGCGGATCGTGGGTTTACCAACTTTTATGACCGAATTTTCTCCCTTTTCTGCTTCCTCCTTTTGCTTCCACATTTTTTCTTCTGCCCTTTGGTGGAAGGCAGATCATGGGATTTGGAATGTGGATTTCCCACATTTCATGACCTTATTTTTTCCCTTTCCACTTTTTACCTTTCCACTTCTGCCTTTTGGCGGAATGCGGATCATGGGTTTCGAAATGCGGATTTGACACTTTTCACGACCAATTTTTTTCCTTTTCCGCTTCCGCCTTTTTCTTGCAGGGTTCTTCTAGAGAATCCGATCCTTTGCGGCTCAGATATCCACCGTCTATTCTCGCCAAGACTTATCCTTGAAGCATATTTTTTATACCAGGCTCATTTTCAAGGTCGTGCTTAAGGAATTTTTTCCATTCTCGTATTTTATACCTAGGGATAAGCCTTCTAAACAATTTCAAACCCTTTCTGCACAACCTCTAGGTCATAAGATATCAAATTTTAGACCCCACCTTACATTTACTATGGTATGGCCCCCTTCCAACCATTTATCCCATCCATGGTGCTAACAGTTTACTCTAATTGGGGATGTTATCCTCCCTGCGAGGTAGGAAAGAATAGTATACCAGGTTCCTGATCCATTGGGCTGGTCCCAAGCTTTCCTGAAATCCTCAACCTACTCTGAAAAAAAAATGAACAGATACTGAAATCAAACTAAAAAAATGATAAGATAAATGCTCACCATGTCGAGCTTATTCATACCTACCTACCCTACTTTATTGAGCTCCAATGCCTAATCAAGTAAATTCTGACTTCCAATGAAGCCAATAGAGCAACTGATCCCATAAACAAAATTTCTCCTCCTGCTTGATCAAAAACATAAACGAAGAACTTAATGGAAAAAGGTTATGATAAAGGAATCGATATTTACTGCAAAGACATAACCAACCATTATCACTGCAAATGTTCTTCACATATTCAGCTATTGGATCATGACAACCTTCAATTTTTTATGTTATTTGTTTTCCATGACAAGGCTACTCCAACTATAACTTCCCTAGCATCCTGTCAAACTTATTTTCAAAAGAAACATGCAAGGAATGCTCATGAAAATTTGCAAATGAGACATCAACTACTTATTTTAAAATCTCAGAATTTAAAACTTGATTCTTTTCAGGCATTTCACAGGAAATACCATTCTTTTCTTCAATAGAATCAAGGAAACCAAATCTTTCTTGACAAAAAAATTATGAGTTTGAAAAGCATAAAGAAACATCCCATTTAGAACCCTCGTCTTCTTCTTTGTGATTTAACCCCTCATGGAAAATAGTTGTTTTCGTCATAGGCTTGGATTTATTGCATGACTGCTCTCCCTTTTCATTATCTATTTGTGAAAATGCCATAGCATTATCTATATCCTCAAGTTTCTGTGTTCGCTTAGAGACTCTTGATCTTTGTTTCAAAAATTCAAATGAGGAAAGACACAATAGCAAATAGTTACTTTCAGCATGTTGATTGCGATCTTCATAAAATACATTATAGCACTCCTCTTGTACATCACTATGCTGATCATCTTTTTGTTCATGTTTTTCTTCCAATTCTAATTTAAGGTTTGGTTCCTCTTTACTTGCAATTTCAGAAAATAAACATGGGGGAGGACTATCAGACTGCAATTTTCTCGAATTATAATTCTCTATATAATCAACCACATAAGCATTATAACTTTGATGAAATTGTTGCTGCAAAAGGGTATTTTCTTATTGGACATGGGCAGCCTCCTCTTGTAAAAAAAATTCAGAAGTTGAATGATATGAGGAACAATTTGATTGACAGTCCCAACTTCCTTCTTGTTCACACAAAGATTGACAAGACTGCTGCAGATTATCGTCTATTTGAAAAAAGAGATGTAGTTGGTTTGATCAGATTTTTGGCTTATGTCACTTTCAGTCAAAGAAGACATTATCAACTGCTGGGATTTTTCTTCAATATCAAGGCAGCTAGTTTGTATTTTGTTTTTTTCTGAAATGAGTATTCATGTAAAATTTCTAAAATATCTTCATCCATAAACTCCTCCTCACCATACATGTTTTTCAATTGTTCAATGAAACCTTCATCATGAATGAAACAATCTTGAACTAGAAGCAAGGAAGGATATTGATATTTAAAATGTTCATGAAATATTGTATGAAATTCTTTAAGGGAATATAAACTCCTTGATGTAAATCCCTCATACCATGACCTTGCATGTCCCTTCTAAACTAACCATGAACATTTTCATTAAAGAATCCTCATGCAATTCAAATCCCAACTTATATATGTGTTTATGAAATCTAACCAAATGAAGGGAAGCATGATCACCATTTTTATCTTTGAATATTGGAAGATATGCTTGCCAATCAATATTAGGTATTCGATTTAGAAAACCAAGAATGTGAGCATGATTCATAGGAGCATACCTTATAGCTATAGAACTCATCTTGATGATGAAGAAGCGGAATCAGATCCTCACACTAAGTAACCCTTTGACAGTGGAGTTTCCATAGAACATTATCAAGACTGGATTCTTTGCAAATGGAGTCTCCAGGTGAAAGATGCACAACCTTCTTGATGTTTAACCGTTGTTCACCATCAACAATCAAATCTAAAACTTTGTAGCTCATACCCAGGGACTATTTGAACCCTCATTCCCAAGTATGGTCGTCAGTATTTCCCTGTGGATAAACCTTCCAAAATATTTCAGTGCAGTCGCCAGAGCATATACAACCAACATGTGTCTATGAACTGATGCTCAACCAAGTCGTAGAAATAGAACAATATCATTTCCCCAAGGAGATAACAACAATTAGTCCCCGGAAACGACGCCAATATGTTATCACCTGATGATTTTCCTATGGTTGTGGTAGGAATTCACTGGGGTAACCATTTTAAATCAAAATTTAGGTTGTATTATATCCTATACAAATAGGGAGGGCTCTCTCAGTGTCACAATACCATTCACATATACATATGTCTCGCAGCAAGCATTCAGAAGCCTAGATTTTTTATGGGAACGGGTTGTTTGTATTTTGAAGGGTGTAAAACAGACAAATAGAAAACACCATTGGGAAATGGAGTCAAAGCCTGAAAATTCAAGGGGATTACAGCAATAATGATATGTGATTATCCTTCACAAATCTAAGGCAACATGAGCATTAGCATTCATTCAAATAACTTTAAGAGATGGTAGGGGGGAAAGATAAGAATCCCAGTGAAACAAGAGGCACCTATATGTGGATGAATCTCTTGAAACACCTTTAGCAGAAGCAACAATAAAGGATGATAACTGAAATGGAGAACCTAACGGTGGATTAATTCCATAACATTCATCATAGACACATAAAAAATATGATTTCTGATGAAAGGAGCACTTAACAGAGAATGAATTCCTTGCATACAACTAGAAACATCTTAGCAAAACTTCACACATACATGGAAATGGAGCATACACGAAAACATAGACTGAACATTGAACATTTTGATGAATCTAAGACACTCAGGAAATACTTCTACATTAATTAACTCCAAGAAAATTTTAGAGCTACTAAACCAAGCACTGAGGCTTCCAAAATGAATGTTGAACCTTCTTTTCTCCTCTATCGAGGCCATATTTATAGTTCAATTTTATCTTGAGACGAATCTCGAAACAGAGTTCCAAACTAGCTACATCATTGAAATTAAACCTGAACGTACAAAATCCTAAAAAATTCTGAGGTGGAATATTTTCCATGATCACCAAAAAAATCAATAAAGCACATTGTGATACGCGTGACCGATCAAAATTAAAAACCTTGACATCTGGGACTCAGACTCGCTTGATGAAAACGACTGTTCAAAGCATCTTTGAACGGCCTTCTGTAGCAGAGGTAATGAAGTGGCTTTGATATATGAGTAAAGGCTCCTCTGCCCCTTCTTATTTGATAGTGTAGTGACTGGGTGGACAACCACTACCTGCTCTGCAACCTCCTCCATACTCTGCTGATTCTCCACTCATATTTTGCAATGTGTGAGATATTATTTGTGGAATAGATATCAGTCATAGATATATTTTAAATAAAACATACACCCTCCATTGTATTTTCCCGTCACCATCATTCCACAAGCTCCTTTCCGTGAAAAATGGCAGAAAGCAGATCGTGGCTTTACCAACTTTTACAACTGAATTTTCACTCTTTTCCGCTTTTGCCTTTTTGCTTCCACCCTTTTTCCTCTGCCCTTTTTCTTCTGCCCTTTTGCTTCTACCCTTTGGCAGAATGCAAATCGAGGGATTCAGAATGTAGATTTGCCACTTTTCACGGCCGAATTTTTTCCCTTTCTGCTTTCTGCATTTCTGCTTCCGCCTTTTTCCAGAAAGCGGATCGCAGGTTTCGGAATACGGATTTGCCACTTTTCACGACCACTTCTGCCTTTTCTTGCAAGGTTCTTATGGAGTGTTTGATCCTTTGCAGCTCATATCTCCACTGTCTATTCTCACCAATACTTATCCTTGAAGCGTATTTTTTATACCAGGCTCATTTCTAAGGTCGTTCTTAAGGAATTTTTTCCATTCTCATATTTTAGACTTAGGGATAAGCCTTCTAAACAATTTCAAACCCTTTCTGCACAACCTCTAGGTCATAAGATATGAAATTTTAGACCCCTCCTTAAATTTACTCTAGTCTAGCCCCCTTCCAGCCAGTTAGCCCAGTCATGGTGCTAACACCCACGATGCACACAGAGGTAAATAAAACCATGCGAGCATGTTCAATTTGCTCACATTACTTTGGACTTGAATTCTATGTTATGTCAAATTTGTATATGTGATAACTTGAAACTTCTTAAGCATTGGAAAGATCTTAATATGCCAAATTGTTTTAATAAATGAATGGTTTCAGGCATCCCCGTAGTGTGACTTGAGTGACCTTGGTGTACTTGGCCTTATGTTTTTATAGAATAAGTCATGACAAACATCTTACCAAAACAATTGAGTTTCATCATAATAATACCATCATTATAATGTACTTGTGTAATCTATTCATGAATCATTACATTGAAAAAAAAAAATTGGTTTTCAGGGTGAGAGCAACAAAGGAAGCGATTGTAGCGGTACCAAACAGGTACCACGTGATGGTGGGGAGCTGCCTCATGTTGGTGGCGAGTAGCCTAGCCATGATTCAGGTATGTATGCTATAAAATAGAAGTATTTATTATGATTTCAAATATATAATTTATGACATGTAGTAATAAATTTTATTTTGTGAATGGCAGAGCATGTACCTGCTCATGCTCAAATGGAAAGGGAACAAATGGAAGAACCATTGAACACACTAACTGTCCCAGCTAGTCATCCAACAGGTAAATATCACTGTAATGATCGTGGAATAATGAAATATGTTTCTCAATAATAACTAAACATTTATATATATAACTATATTGGTTTTTCGAAGATTATTCCCCTCTCCAGCAACCTCCACGCCCTACTATTCGATGTACCAGAAGTATGGTACAGGAGAGCATGCCCACATAATCAATAGAAATAAATGGAACAACAATTTCAATGTTAAATGACAACAAATTAGATGTCCCCATCCTGGACTTTATGAAGAAAAAAAAGCAAAACAAAAAAAATGTAGTTGTATACATTTAATATTTGTATTTGTATTAGTCGGTGTGTATCTTATTTTTGATAATGTGTGACATCTTTCAAGGACTATGGTTATCCTCAAGGGTTTGGCTACCCATTCCTGAGTTAACCTAAGGAATATGAGATCACAACATGAGCTTTCTTATCCAGTGATAATGATTATGAGATTCCACTCTTTGCATGAGACACATGAGACGTATGGCCACATAAAATTGAGAAGGTCGAGAAACCTACCCTCACATTGACTTGATGTGCATAAGCCTAGTATGATGTCATGTTGCGTTGTTATGTTATGAAGACTTGCATGCTTACTTGTATGTGATGTTTATCCTTGTGGTGACTCGTGATTGACCCTTACATGGTAACATTGAGCTATACAACCCTTAAATGTTGGCGTCCATCTTGTTGATGACTAGAGTGACCCCTTAAGGGGGTTTTCCACCCTTTTGTTGGCCTTAAGAGCCCTCGTTAGGTGCCATCCACCATAACGCTACCATATGTGAATTTTTTGGAGTAATTTGTTGTCATTTTTTTATTGTGAGTTGCTTGTACTGTTGTGCTGCTACTATTTTTTATTTGTGAGGGTTGGATGATCTATTTTAGGATCTTTTTGGTTCTAAGTTCTCTCCTTTCACAGGTATGTGAGTCTAGTTCAGTAGCATGCAAGTAACCTAACGCTAAGATGTTGAAGTCTGTTTAGAATCATTTTTCCTGAGGATAAGGGAGCTATGCCCTAACATCTTGTTTTAAGTTATCTTATGTTGAGTTTATAATTGGTTCAGATATGATATATCATGCACTGTTATGTATTGTTTCCTTTCATTAACAACTTAGATCTGATATAGATCACTACTCTTATTACTGCTATTGTTTTAAGTACTTTAATGGTTATTGTAACTTGTTGTTTATGGGACGTGTTGGACATGAAGAATATTGAGGTATGGTTTTTCTATACTGGACATGCTTATCTCATTGTTTTAGCTTTGAGTTTGAATATTTGAGAAAAATAATTATAAAATGCAAATGAATCTACCTGAGAGTTTGGAGCTTTTCTCAAAATGAGTTGAAATGTGCATTAAACATTTTTATGGATCTTGTATCTTTAGAGTGGTGCCTTGTGTAGTCCAGTGAATTGACCCTAAGTTAGTTTGCTTTCCTTTTCTATTATGTTGTTCTTTCCTATTTTTTTTAACCCTAATTGAATTACCTTAATTAATATACAACCCTACATAGCCTAATCAACTCTAAAACATTAATTAATCTAGTGGAATTCTCCTCTTAACTTTTATTCCTATCCTCTCCTCCCATGGTTTATCAGTTTTACCCCAAAATGGAGTGGTGACTCTACTGCCTCCTTCCTATTCTAGTAGTGTGGTGCGTCACTCTAACTGTAACACTACAAAAGCAATGTAATGTTAACTTGTATTTTAATTAAACGAGTGCAAATTAGTGAATACTCCATTGTGTTAGTTTATTTCATTATGTAATGCTTGCGATATAAGTTGTAATAAAGGGAAAGATGCCCATGCATTTTACTAAAGAAAGAAAGTGCATCACTGCTTAGAAGGGATAATGGGGGGCATGTTTCACAAGTGGGAAAAAGGAAAAAAAGGAAAAAAGGTAAGTGAAGTGAGTGCTTGTGGGAAAGAAGGGATGACTATATATTGATTGATTTGTGAATACTTTGTGCTTGTGTAGGATCTAGCAGGATTCTTTGACTTGTTAATCGTTACTTGTTCTTGCTCATTTTGTGAGGGTTTGGAGGTTTTGATGAATGTTTTTTTTTCTCAGCAATTGTTTGGGGTTTGGGATGAGTGAGAGAATTGCCCTTGTCACACTTAGGCCCTCAACTTGGGTGTGGATTTGTAAAATGTGATCCTATGGCTAGGTGGAAAACCTCTAGAGGAGAATCATTTTGCAAATTTGATCCCAAATTAAGTATGTGTTCCTTTGTTATTTATGTGGATGCACCCTTTTCTCCCTATTCCTCTTTATTACCACAAGATATCATCCAAGGTGTTTTTGGTGTACATCATATTACTACCTATATTGTATGGGTGTCCACCAAGGAGTTTTGAAGATTTCTAGGCATAAAATAAACCTGTAGCAACATTCTAGGAATTAATTTCTCAAATTTCAGCAACCCAATGTGTGTTAAATAGCAGCAACAAGTATGATCCCTCAAGTCTAGGAAAATCTAGGTGTGAAAGAAACCTTAATTCTCCATGCCTGTGTATCTAACCGTTAATGAAGAGTGATATTTTTAGATCTAGGTTAATTTCAGCAGTAATAGGCCTAATTCATAATTTTGGTTTGAATTTGAGGATTAATTTCCAATTCTGAGCACCCATGCAGCAGTGTGTCAAAGTTTTGGGCACATTGGGAGCATTTCTAATCCCATCTAATAAAAAACTGAGTGTTCAAACTCAATTTATTAACTGTTGATCATGATAATGGCATTTCTTCTAGGCTGGCAATGGTTCAAACTTCAAATTCTGAGGTAGCATAACATGGAGTTGAAATATTGCACTTGTTAAGTTGTATGAGGGAGGAAAATGGAGGTAAGATATGATAGAAGGATGCCATTGAAAGTAGGAGATTTGGGTTGGATGGATGTTTCTCAATCCTTTGAGGATGCATGTGTGCCATTTTCTCATTTTTCTTCCTAATAATGTTTCTCAAGACTTAAATAAATCCTATACTAATAATTAATAGGCTATGTGCTTGAAATATATATGATATCCTATACAGTTTCGAGGACGAAATTTAGCCTCTAATACTCGCTGCCTACCAACATCATTTTAAGAGCCTACAGGTATTCCTATATTTGAAGTACAATCTTTGCTGTGAATTCTAGGGTAAAATAGGTAATCTCAAACAGCTCACCAACCTCCATATGTTACCCACCAACATTGAATTATGATACTTGTGTGGAGCCTGCATGCACATAGTATATAGACCTACATGGAAGGTATACACTATGCACACTTACTAAAGACTAGTGTATCTCTTCTCTGGTGGTGCAGCCCCTCTAAAATGTGGTATCTCTCACCATTATCTAGTCTCAAGAAGCTCACCAACCTACTAGTATTTGGCACAACTAGTGAAACTAATAGATGCAGCAAGTTCCTTATTAGTTGAGTGCATGTGAAAAACTTGTGGCAGAAAGCTACATTTGTGAGATATTACTTTTCATCGATTCTGAAGATATATGTGAGACAAATTAAATATCTTGAGATGAACATACCAACAAGGTTTCAGGGAGATAAATTAGTCTACATATTGATAGGGGGAGTAGTATGGTTAGATAAAGAAAATAAAAGAAAGTGAAGCATCATTTTGATGTTGTCATTGATGCATGCTTACCTTTTATGAATTTACTATATGATTTTTGATACATTCATTATGAGGGCATGTCCTTAGATGTCACGAGAATTTCAATGATAAAGTTAAACACTTGACAGGTACATCTAAAGTAAAGCTGTTATGGGAAGCCTGAGCTTATAAAGATATTCTTCAACTATATTGTAATACCACTCAGATGGAGACAAATTTCCATAAGTCCTTGATTTGTTTCAATTGTATGCTTGATCATGGCATCATAGATGCACTAAAAATGCCTGCATCTAGTTAAATATTCCCACATTTAAGTTGCAGAATACATTTACATCAATTCTCCAAATTGGATAAGTAGTTGATTTGGAAAAATGTATACAGCCTGTTGAGAAATTCCCACATCTAAGTTTGAAAATGCTCGTTGGATTGATAAAATGCTTGCAATTCAAACATATGCACGCAGGTCCAAAAAAATGCCCGCAAAAATGCACAAAAAGTTAAATACGGTTAGATAAAGAAAATGAAGTAAAGTGAAGCAGCATTGTGATGTTGTCATTGATGCATGATTACCTTTTATGAATTTACTAGATGATTGTTGATACATTCATTATGCGGGCATGTCCTTAGATATCACAAGCATTTCAATGATAAAGTTAAACACTTGATAGGTACAGCTAAAGTAAAGTTGTTATGGGAAGCCTGAGCTTATAAAGATATTCTTCAACTATATTGTAATACCACTCCGATGGAGATGAATTTCCATAAGTCCTTGATTTGTTTCAATCGTATGCTTGATCATGGCATCATAGGTGCACTAAAAATTCCCGCAGCTAGCTAAACATGCCCACATTTAAGTTGCAAAATACATTTACATCAATTCTCCAAATTGGATAAGCATTTGATTTGGAAAAATGTTCGTAGACTGTTGAGAAATGCCCGTTGGACTGATAAAATGCCCGCACTACCATATAAAATTCCCACATGCCTCAAACATATGCACACAGGTCCAGAAAAATGCCCACAAAAATTTGAATATGGATAGATAAAGAAAAGGAAGTAAAGTGAAGCAACATTGTGATGTTGTCATTGATGCATGCTTACCTTTTATGAATTTACTAAATGATTGTTGATACATTCATTATGCGGGCATGTCCTTACATGTCATGGGAATATAGTATTCATGTGTGGGTGCTTGCATACTTATGCGGGCATCTCCTTACATTTCACAGGCATTTCAATGATCTGCTAGCATTTCAACGATTTCCCTCTGGGCATCTTTCCACCTCTATTTCATGCATTTTGGAGTTCAGTGGGAATTTATTTATTCCCCTATGGGCATGTTTAACTAGATGTCGACATTTTATCATAGTCTTACATGCATAATGCAATACTTGTGGGCATTATGTATATTAAGTGCGGGCTTTAAATGTCTTCAAAATATTTCACTAACTCAGAGTTATACCTAGAAGCAGGTTTGATAGGGTAGCAATATGGTTAGATAAAGAAAAGGAGATAAAGTGAAGCAGCATTGTGATGTTGTCATTGATGAATGCTTAACTTTTATGAATTTACTATATGACTGTTGATACATTCTTTATGCGGGCATGTCCTTACATATAACGGGAATATAGTCTTCATGTGTGGGAGCTTGTATACTTATGTGGGCATGTCCTTACATGTCACGAGAATTTCAATTATCTGATGGCATTTCAACACCTCCTGCATGCATCTTTCCACCTCCATTTCATGCATTTTTGGGTTCATCGGGAATTTATCTATTACCCTATGGGCATGTTTAACTAGTTGTGGGCATTTTATCTTAGTCTTGCATGCATAATGCAATACCTATGAGCATTGTGTCCATTAAGTGTGGGTTTTAAATGTCTTCAAAATATTCCACTAACACAAAGTTGTATCTGGAAGCAGGGTTGATAGGAAGTAGGTGAAGTATTTTTTGTATAAAACCATCTATCCTAATCAATCTATGGAGGGAAGATAGGAGAAAACCCAGACTGTATCTATCAATAAAACCCTAACTGGAATTTATGGAGGGCAGATAGGAGAAACTCTCATACAAAGAATTATATCTTCTGCTAGAAAACGAGTTAATGGATTAAATGAAAGCAGTTGACTTACAAAGACATCTTTGCAGGGAAAAATTAAAATTATACTGGATCTAATACTGGTTTTTAACCAACTGGTCTTGAAGATGCCTTAGCCTATGTTTTTCCTGATGCCTTAGTGGCCTTCACCTTTGGTTATGGGTCTCGATATCAATCTGCCAATGTCCCTCTGCGTGGATTTTGGAGATGAAGGGGGTGGACAGCCTTGATAATATAAAACCCCCAAAGCTAGGATACCATTAAAATTGAGGTGAAGCTCGATTCCCACCCAATAAAAAGCGGACTGTAGGAAGAACTCATAGTATAAAAATTGAGTCAAACAAGAAATTAATCTCTGTCTAGTCCAAATTAAAGGTTTTTCCACGCTCACAAGCTAGCTTTATGGTTGTGTCAAGGAATGGGTTCGCTGAACAAACAATATTTTCCTCCTCTTCAAACTTGGAACCTCCTCTACGACCTCAGGCCTAGTTCATGGGTGAGCTAACTGAAAAACCTCCTCTGTAACCTTGGAAAATCCTCTATGACCGAACCTAGTTCGTGGGTGAGGTAAGTGAAAGATGTAAAATTTCATTGTCGCGACAGGGGGAGGTAATTTAATGTTTTGTTATTTTTTAATGTTTATTAATTGTCGTTGTCATCGTAGTCATTGGGATTATCATGATCATTGTATTTATGGACATCATCGTTATCATAGAGAACATCATCGTCAATGGACCCTTTCTTGAAAATTATTTGTCATATGAGTGTAATATGGTGACCATTTCAAATTTTGACACACAGAGGATGCTTAATAAAGGGTACAACATATGCCATTGTCAAAGTCCATACTACAACATGAAAAAAAAATAGTGGGTGAAGGTATGAAGGTATTGTGAACTAGGGTGGTTTCGTTTTGTTTTTTGGAGCTATGAGTATGGGAGGGATTTTTTTTTCGTTCATGGGGATACATCCACTATCAAGAAGACTTTCAGCACATTTGCAGGGAGCACAATATGAGTGTTGATGTTTTATCCAAGGAAACACTCTCTCTTAAGATGGGAAAACTCTCCTATATTGAGATGTTGGATGGAGAGTCTATTGGGAGTGATACCATCATGTTCTTTTAAGTTATGTTATTCAACATAGTTGCTATGGATTACTCATCTTAATTTCTTAAAAAAGTTTCAAGTTTTTTGAGACTTTGACTATGCTCTATTGACTACTCCTTTGGATCAATTGTTTTCATGGCATATAAATTCCTTAGTTCGGGGGTATTTTCACTTTACCCCCTAGGTGCTCCCTTGATAAGCCTTCAGGGCTCATTATGTGCTTCTTTTTACTGCGTGGAATGTCTTTTTGGTGTTGGATTGAGGATTTTTTTGTACACCTTTTGATCATGGGTTGTAGGATACGTTTTTGACATAGACTAGGTACTTTGTATTGACAGAAGTATAAGATATAAGATGTTTTTGAAATTACTAAAACCAAATGAAAATGTAATTTTGAAGTTATAGAAAGTGTTTGTTTTTTTTACCAGTTGTGCTTCCACGATAAATTGTTGTTCTATGTATCTTGTTGATTTTGTTTGTTATTTATTATTATAAAAGTGGTTAAAATTGTGAAAAAGGTAACAATACGGATTCACCTACCCACCCCTTTCAGTATTGTCCAATATTGTAGCATTTAAATGATTATTGTTATTAATGTTTTTGTTTTCATTACTTTAATGATTATTAATGTTGCTCTCTATTTGATAGTACTGTGTTGATTAAAACAATTAATATACCTATATTTTTGCTTTTTATAATTTATATGTGAAATGTGTGTACACTTTTGTTGCATAGATTATTTTTTAATAGGTGTGACATATTCTGAGGACTATTGTTATCCTCAAGGGGATGACCACCTTTTTCTGAGTTAACCTGAGGGCATTTTATAAGGTAGTGTTGGTATTTTATCAGTCCAATGGGCATTTACAAACTGGCTGCAGGGAATTTCTCAATAGGATGCAGAGATTTTCCCAAATCAACTGCTTATCCAATTTGGAGAATAAGTGTATTCTGAAAATTAAATGTGGGAATATTTAACTTGCTGCGATAATTTTTACAAGTTGTGGGCATTTTTACTCTATTTCCTTGTGGGAATTTTTATTTCTCTATTTCCTTGTGGGAATTTTTAACTATATGGGGGGATTTTTACTCTCAAGTGCGGGCCTATTTGAGGCTTGAGGATATTATTGAGGCCTAGCTAGCATTTCTCTCCTGCACTTACGGGCATATTGGGGACCCTCCATGCATTTTAATGACATCTCCTTCACTCATGCGGGAATTTTTCTTTTTCCTAGGTGCATTTTTCTTAAGTTTACCCGCAAGTATTGCATTATGCATGCAATACTAAGATAAAATTCCCACAGCTAGTTAAACATGCCCATAGGGGAATTTTGAACTCTTTGTGTGTTTCTGCGGGCATTCTTTACATCAGCTGGGAGGATGAGACAAAAAATGTTTTGAATACTTGTTCTGTACTTTGCAATACCTATCCACATTAGTTGATTTATGCATTCTTGCACCCTTGAGTTCACCTTAAGATCCCTCGTTAGGTGCCATCCACCATATCGCTACCTTATATGAAATTTTTTGGAGTACTTTGCTGTCATTTTTTATTGCGAGTTGGTCGTACTGTTGTGCTGCTACTGTATTTTATTTGTGAGGGTTGGATGATCTATTTTACATTCTTTTCCAATTATGGGTTCTCTCCTTTCACGAGTATGTTGGTCTAGTTGAGTCTCATGCAAGTCACCTAATGCTAAGAGGTTGAAGATTGTTTAGAAGCATTTTTCTGAGGATAAGGGAGCTTTTCCCTAACATATTATGTTGAGTTATCTTATGTTTGGTTTATAATTGGTTCAGATCTGATATATCATGCTATTTTTATGTATTGTTGTCTTTCCTTAACAACTTAGATCTGATTTAGATCGCTACTCTTATTACTATTATTGTTTTAAGTACTTCAATGGTTATTGTAACTCATTGTTTATGGGACATGAAGGATATTGAGGTATGGTTTTTCTATGTTGGACATACTTGTCTCATTGTTTTAGCTTTGAGTTTGAATATTTGAGAAAAATAATTATAAAATATAATGAGTTGAATCCACCTGAGAGTTTGCAGCTTTTCCCCAAATGAGATGAAATGTGCATTAGAAATTTTTGTGGATCTTGTGTCTTTAGAGTGGTTCCTTACGTAGTCTAGTGACTTGAAAGACAGAGAAGGTCATGCTCCTGGTATAGGACTAGGATGGGTGCTACTGAGGTAAGTAATTTTGAATTTTCTCCTATTGAATGCCTTTGACCCTGAACTTTTGGTGAATTTTCAAATATGGAGTGTGACATTTATTTTTCATTGTTTTTCACTAATTTCCCTTCCTCTACTCTTCAAGTATTTATAAAAAAGGGTCAAATTATTAAGTCTATGATCACAAGGCTCCCAGGAAGGGACTTCTCGCCAGCTTTTGGAAAGACCTATTTGAATAACTTCCATCATCAATTGAAGGAATGAAATTTCCAGGATAAGCACTACGACAAGCATCACAACTATAAGTCCCAACAGAACCAGAAAAAGGAGAACTATCTCCCAATAAAGATTAGTTTAATAATATCCTTAAATTAGTCACCATAAGCAAAACTCCTAAATAAACCTGATAGAAGCTTATTTTAGCCCATACACTATGATTACTATGAGCTCTTAACACATTAAACTGAGGCTTGAATAGTAAAATGTATAGGTCTTACATTACCCTTTATTTGATCTAGTTGATAAAAAGAACTAACCTCCTCATGAGTCTTGTAACTATCCATAGATAGAAGAATACTATAAAATATGATGGAAAAGAATTCAAACACTAGAGATATTATTCAAAATTTTACTTGTATAATTTAAATTTGATCTGCAGAACGAAGAGTTACTGGTGAAGTTTGGTTTTCCTGGATTTGAACAAAAGAATACACATGATTAAGAATGCATTATGATATGTATATATCTTAACTGGGAAGACTTACAATTTGAAAACACGGTAGTTGTTGCATTGAAGGACACAAATTTTGTCAAATGTGGTGGACATGATGTCAATAGCCAATTGTTCAAACCTCGGGAGCTTATGGATCCTGAAGATTCTTTAATGAATTATGTTTTTGTTGAAGATAGCTTAAAATTCCCTGGTGGAAGGTTTGCAACAGATGGATGGACTTGTATTTTACACAAAGGAGGAATACGAACAGCTTTAGAGCCAGAAATGTTGATAGAATGTACAAGAAAGGTATAAATGCTTGCAAAATATTTTACTTCATATACAAACAACTAAAATGCTTTTGATGCAGAGTTTTCTTCATTTAGAGATGAGATTGCACTTGAGATATGGTCCCTTGCTGGTTCTGTAGTGGAATCTATTATCAAACAGTTTTCACTTGTGTATTGAATTAGTTTTTGCAATCTTTTAAGCCACATTGCACTTGTTCCTACTGAAAAAGGCATGCCAAACATTGCTGGAAGAAAAGGAGAGAAGAGGGTGCTAACATCATACAGTGAGGCAATTTAATTGAGGGATTGGCCTTTGGCCTAAACATGTACTTCTATACTTGCAAGACAAAATGTAACTTCCCTAGATTTCTCTTGGGGAGCATTGCATTTGCAGAGCCCCCCTCCATTCCCAACAATTCTGAGGCATCTTCAAGTTGATTAAGACTATTTATTCTTATTAAGTGATTTTAATTGAGCTTTTCAATGAATTTGATAATGTAATTTACTGGGACTATTGCAAATTGTTGGGAAAAGTAGTGGAGAAGAAATGTTTGCATGATGGCCTATGATTGTAGGAATGAAGTTTGTATAGGAGGCTTTTGGTGATGTTTTAAAGTTCTTGAACAATATATGGGGAACACTTTCAAGTTCAGGTGAAATATATAACTGCCCTGTCAATTCTTGTGATGGGTAGATGGGTGAAGGATCCTTATTTGTTTAAATATCAAATATCTTCGTTGATGGATTTTTTTGGTGTTGTTGAAGAAAAAGCATATTATCTAGTATACAACAAGATTACCTCAAGTGTCACAGCAAGGGGATAAGGTCTATCTATTTGTGCTTATTTCTATGTAACAATTTCAAAAAATTGGTTTTCTCCATCTTTGGAAGTGCAATTAAAATACTGCATTTCATATATATTTTCAGTCAATTGTGTGGTTAATGACCTAGATAGAATTTTATCCCACAATATGGGTGTTTAAATGTCACAATTTGAATCGAAATTTTTAGGATATCCAGGAATTTTCATACTAGTACATATAAAATTATTATGAAAAGGAATGAAATGAAATAGTTTTTAAATTCTATTGCTGATGGAAATAATAATGTATGGGCCTCTAAAAGAAAAAAAGTGAAAAGACAGAGTAAGGAGAGCGAAGCTTAGCAAAAATAACATAAATGCATTGCTTGTTTGGCTTATTTATCTTGCATTCTTCAACTAAGATTCTAAGGGTTTTGAATTTAGATAGATAGTCTTGAATGGATGAAAAATCACTTGGATTTTCCCTTTCTTCGTGATGTAATGATACCAATGTTTAGGTTGTAAAATTGTTTCCAGAATGCAGGCATGCCTAAATTTGAAATATAATATTTGCTACAAATTTTATATTTATTTGTTTTAAATACATAGTAAACGTCGCTATAGCGACGCACTTCTGTTTTTATACCGACATAGAAACATTACTATAGTGATGAATCAGTTCTTAGTCGCTTCTAAGTTGTGACAAACTCTCGCCGACATAGCGACAGGTTTTCGTCTTTATAACAACAATAGAACGTCGCTATAGCAACGAAAAAGGACTTGGACATTTTTTGGTTGCAACATACTTTCCGACCTATAGCGATGCATTGGCATCGCTATTGCGACCAATGTGCATCACTATATCAATGCAATATGAAATAGTCGCTTGATTTTGTGACAATATTATGTCGCTATAGTGATGCCCAAACATCACTCAAATGATGCAATTTGACTTAGTCACTTGTTTTTGCCACAATGCACCGCTGCTATATTGACACCCAACCACAATACACATAAACATCGCTATATCGACACCTATTGGTTTTTGAAGCAAATACCACAACCACCATGTGTCATCGATGTTCTGTCGCTATACCAATGGAATATTCAAAGTGTGGTTAATGCGACAAAAATTTGGGCTTCTATTCGTCGCTATAGAGATAGAAATGTGTTACTATAGCAATGATTTTCCATGGGAAAAAAGTTCACATGTACTAGTGTTATTTGGGTATCATGTCATGTGTTTTGAGCATCCACTTTCTAGATGCCATAGATTTTGTTTTCCTATTGCACATAGAGCTATTAAACATTCCACATCATCCTTTTTCTTCCAAATCTTCCTTTCCTCATTGTCTTGAGATTTTGTGGCGGCATTCTCCATAGAAATCACTAGTTTATAATTTCTAGCAATGTGTCCTTGATTACCACATTTGTAACATTCTATACTATAACTTTGTAGAGGAGCAAGCGGATTATAGTTTCTTCCTTTTGGATTACTTTTAGTAACATCCTATTTATAATAAGGATTTTGTGATGTAATACCTTTCCTAATAGGTACCATTAGTTTACAGTTTCTAGCTATATTTCCAAAGTTGTTATAGGCATAACAATTTCCTAAAAAGAGGTTGTTGATGTATGTTTGGCACACTATTTATACTGGTTTTATTCTGAGGGAGAGCATATTTTTACGGTATTCTTTTAAAACTGGTCTCATCAGTGCATCATCATAACTTGTTTTTATTTCCTTATTTATTTATGAAGGAAGATTGTTATGTCTTCTTTCTATTGTCATAACCTAGTCCAGTTTTGTTACTGGATGATCTTTGACAACTTAGGATTTCATCCAAATTTTTTGAACTGCTTTTAAACTTTGAATGAATGGATTCTTTATTTGTCTTAAGAAATATCAATTCATCTTCTAAATTTTCTAATTATTGCTCTATTTTCTTTAGTTGTTGTTCTATATTGTTTTCATCCTTTTTGGCTTCTCGAAGCTGATTTTTTAAGTCAGCAATAAGTATTTATGCATCATTGTTTTTCTCTTCAAATTTTGTCCTATGAATTTTTTTATTTTTAATACATCCTTTTATACTCCCTAATTCTTCAAGAGCGCTTACAAGCTCCCATTCAAGAGTTACCACTCCTTCTACTTCCTCTTCAGATATTTCATTCTCTAATACCATGAATAGCACTTCAACATCTTCATCTCCACTAGATTCATTTGAACAGTTATCATCCATGGAATAAAAGGTCTTATTTTTGTTTTTCTTCTTAAAGAACCTTTTGTTCCTTTTTGAATCCTCAGGGTACTCATCATCACCTTCTTTTGTGGGATAAGGGCATTTGGAAGCATAGTGACCAATTTCCCGACAATTAAAACATTTTAAGGGTAATTTCCCTTTTTACTTACCAGTACCTCTTTTAATATTTTTAACAAGATGTGATTCTTCATCATTGAAGTCTTTTGATTGACTCTTTGTATTATATTTCTTAGCTACCTTAGTTTCTTTAAAGTTTGCTTCCTTCTTTTGACAATTATATTGCCCAATCTTCACTTCATAAGCTATGAGGATCCCATATAGTTCTTCCATGGTGAGTTTTTCAATACCTTCTCTATATTCTAGGGTGGAAATATTTAGATTATAGATCATCGAAAGTTATCTTAGTATTTTTTCAACTACTTCCTTTTCTTTCAATTCTGCTCTGAGCCCTTGAATTGCATTAACAAATTCATCAATTCTCTCAAAGTATTCTGAAATGTTTTCTTCTTCCTTCACTTTTTTAGACTTTAAAATTGAGTTTTAAAATTCTATATTTTGGCCCTTTTTACCTTGATATCTCCTTCATATATGGTTTGTAATTTGTCCCAGATATCCTTTGTTGTTTTACAATGCATCACTTTGGGAAAGATTGTTCTAGTTAATCTAGCCAAGATTGCATTAACAGCTTTAGCATTATATCCAAACTATTTTATACCTTCAAAATCTGTGGGAGGAGTTTTTGGATGTGTATACCCTGTTGTTACAGACATCCAAACATATATTCCAATAGACATTATATAGATTCACATTCTAATGCTCCAAAAATCATAATATTCTCCATCGAATATTGGAACCTTGGAAGACGTCTTTACTTGTTGATCCATAGTGATAAAAGATCTCTCTTCGAGTGTTTAAAATTTTAGCAAAGAGCCTGCTCTGGTACTAATTGTTGGAATATCAATCAATACTGATAGGGGGGGTGAATAGGTATTAATCAATTTATTTATATTTTTATCACTTAATACAAAATTAACAATAAAACATAACACACAATATTATCGTGGAAGCCCAATTGGGAAAACCACCAACTCTTTCTATACCACAAAACTATATTTACAAATAGGTTATGCATGTTGTTACATACAAGGATGCTACAACACCCTATTTACCAGCAACTATTATAAGGAGGCTACGACCTCCTTGTATATCAGCTATGACTAAAAGGATGCTACAACACCCTATTTACCAGCTACCACTGGAAGGAGGCTACGACCTCCTTATAGGCCTATTGCCTTCCCTAGCACCTCCCAACATCCCTTATATGATAATTTGATCTCTAATTTCTCTACACCGATTTATCTCCCAAATTAATGTACAGAGACACCTATTTGAATTAAATCGTTGTTTATATACCCTCAAATATATCTCTTCATCTAACAGTCACATACCTTCATCGTAACTCTTCACAAACAAGAAAACTAATTTGAAATTACTTATTTGTTTGTCATTTTTTAACTTTGTTAGATTTATCAGTCGCGACCCCTTGTAGTTTCATTTCTGCAACGTATTTTCTGCAACAATCTCTCTGTAACAGAAAATTTTGCATTAACCTTTCCACACTTCACCTTCTGCAATTAAATTCCTGAAATTGCATATTGCAGATTGCAGACAATCACTTTTTCGTAATTTCCTTTCGCAACAACCTTTCCTCAATTAGATTTTTGAACTGTAATCGGGAATATTGCACCTTCTGTGGACAGAAGTTTTTCCTCTAGTATGAAAGGTTCAAATCTAGAACAAATGAGTGAATGACAAAGGATGAAGACCTTCCCTGAATGTTGTAAACACCTGGAATATTGCTTCGATCATGAACCTGTGTACCTGCAAACATGTCAAACAAACAAGAACATCAAAGCTACCAGAAAATGATCTACATATCCATACTAGTGACTAAGGAATCCAGTAACATATACATGTAAACTCAAAAAAATAGATATGTGGGATGGAAATCAGCTTTGCATTAAGAATGAATGAAGAAGCTTACAACCATTTCCTTATTATTGAGAAACTCCTCCACAAGACAAACACATCATCCCCAAAAGCTCCAACTTGCTCTCTTGTGCTCTCCAATGAATTGGACTAGGTAGTCAATTCAACAGCATAACAATACCATTCAATTCTCCCCCTGAATTATGGATATGATCTTTTATTTATAAGCCTCAGTGGATAGGGATAATTGAGAGAATTGTGGTTGAGGTGGCTCTCAGATCCTACCAAGAGGGATCTCGACTCCAACTAACCCATATTAATAGGGATAAGGGAGGACACGAGGCTCATGATCTAGAAGCCTCGACAAACTTCTCTTTTTCTCATTTTACCAAGGGTGCCACTTTTGTTCCCTTATGACAGAGCGGTTTAGGTGAGAGCCACTTCAAAGACAAAGCACTTCCATGGTGGCACCACTTCTCTATAATAGGACACAGGCAGTGTTGAACAAGGTACCGCTCATCATCCAAAGGGAAAGCGTGATTGTTTTTTTCAAGTAGAATTGATATCCAGACCAAGTTTCCACTCCAAGTTTTGGGATTTAGGGAAAACATAGGGGTTAAGGATCTCATCACATGTTGGTGACAGGATTTGGGTATAACAGAATGACCCCCAAAGCATGAGGCTTAGAGGGATACGATAAGCGAGAGCTTTGAGAGAACAAGTTGTCACTTCGAGGTGAGAATGTCAGCTCGGTCGGAGAATGTCGTTGAGTAGGAATATGTAGTACATCAATACTTTTGACTCATAAACAAATGTAACCAACTCATGGCTACAGACTAATACAAGGCAGATCCATGAGAGGAATAAACAACCATGGCTACTAGAATACAGCATAGATCCATGTGATAGAGGACTCAAACTTGGACATAGCTACAAGACATACAACATAGATCTATGTCATACAGATGAAAATTTGAGCATAGCCATGACCATACAAATGTGGATCCATGCTAGATATACAAAACTCCATCGCAGCCTAGGGAGAGAAATGAGTGCTAAACAAGTACCTAGGGTGTTCATCTCGTTTTCCACAAACTACGATTCTATCCATGTGATAACAATGTTCTGAAGTCGAACATGGTAGAAACCACTTGATTACCATCCAATTATGTGACCATTAACAAGTGCGAGGGAGATCACCATTGATGTCAATGATTCCCAAGGTACCCTAGTACAATCTACTGAGTGTGAATAGATGGCTTGATGTTGAACACCCAGTCGATTCTATTGATCAAAGGCCAATGATGTTAACCTATGCCGAGAGCGAGAGTATCTGTAATTGAGGGATACAGATCTAAAGGTACTAAATTTGTTTCCAATACTATTTACTGGATGATGAGCTGATTTCGATAGGAATAGTCTCGTCAAAGGAGGGCCATGATGAATCCCACATCGATGACATGAAACTCAGAAAAAAGTTCTAGAATGATGTGAATGAGGTAACCATAAGAATGACTCAAAAGTACATACATAGAGGCTATTTTTACTGCAGAGGTAAAACTTCTTCAACTTCCCTTTGAACATCGGGTGGCACGACAAAATACTTGGCAGCATGACCGGACCAGAAAAACACATAGTGCAATAGTGGACAATGCATTTTTTTGAAAGACTCAAAGGAGTGACATGACTCATGAAAGTGGATCATCATGGAAATTAGTTGAATACCCAATTGACTGAAATGATATGCAGACAAGTGCCATGTTCAAAGGTAACGACAAACTACTGCCATTTATTTGCAAACCGATTCTCTTCCCATTTTCCCCATCATGGTTGAAGAGTGCCTCTTTTTCATTTTTACGAGTTCAAAGAGGGTAACAAATACTCGTTATAGCTCATCTGAAGACAATTCCAAACTCATATGTTTTATGAACCTGGGAGAGGAAGGGTTCGTTCCCAAAAGAGGGTCTCTCAATGTTTAATTTAACAAGTCTAATGAAAGTTAACTCAGTACCATTCATGTTTAGAGAGTCTGAACGACAACGGATTAAGACTCCACAGGGTCCTTTTTCATCAAATAGTTCATCTGAATCGAAAAAGTGATAACCTACATTTAGATGAATGACTCTTCAAGTGCTTTAATGAGTGTGAAGAAGACAAGATCACTCAACAATCTTTTCATATTTAAGGAGCCCAAAAAGAGTTTAAAGAAGAATCCACTAGGTCTCTTTTCATAATGAGGCATTTTACGAGTCTGAAAAGAATCGGAAAAGGACTCAGACCTTTGATGCTAAGTTTTGAGAGCATGACCAAAGTGTCGCAATAAATGCTCAAATACTTTTTCCATTTTATGGTAGGGCGAAAAAGTCAAAACAAACTCCCAAAAACGTTTACTACTACCGCCTTTTATCCTGCAACGACTTAAAAAACGACAGTTAAACTCTCCAATAGATGACATTAAAGGATCATGACTAATATATTTAAAAAACTATAACATGCCAAAACCTAAAATGCATATAAAAGATATGTAAATAGTAAAAAATCAAAACATTTTACCATTTACCCATAGTGGAGAGCCTTTGGAGCATTTTCTTGGCCAGATTTTCAACTGCTGATTTCAGGAGCATCTACCGTCGGATTTCCACATCGTCAGTTCCAGGTAATAGCTTAAACCCTACTCTTTAATTTTTTGAATTTTGGGGGTGTTTTTGGCCTATTGGGCGAGCCCTAAAACCATGGAAGCAGGCACTGCTCTTATCCCTTGTGGGATAAGCAGTACCCCACTAAAACCACGCCTAAAACACTGTGCACAGGCGGTGCCGACCGTGGGTAAATAAAAATGCATGCACAAGCCAAACTAGCTCAAATTTTATGATTTGAATGATTGGGAATGTTTCTAATTGGTCTTGTAATGGTTTTTGACAGGTTCCCATTTATAAAAAAAATGGTCATATGGAAAGAGAGGCAACATGACAATGATGATGTATTTGCCAAATGGAACGCGGGTTGTATAGTCGCAGTAAGAGACTGTGGCCTTTTAAAATTTTTCCACACACCCAGAATGCTATCACATGAGTGCCTATTAGAGCATATCCTTTGAATGTGGAATATGAAGCAACAGCATTTTGAGGTTGGTGCTCCTATATTGACAATTGAAGTAGAGGACATCTACTTCCTGGCAGGCCTATCGAGACGAGGTGCTCCCATCTCTTTGACTAGTTCTCATGGAGGGGACACTACTACTCAGGCGTTGATAAAACACCATTGTATTACTGGGACCAGGACATCGGGGAAGAAAATTCCCATAAAAGTAGTGGTGGATGGCCCACTACGGACAGTTTTGTTTACCATGCAAAGAGTGGCAGGAAGCCAAGGGGTACACCAGGAATCTAGAGCGCATATGCTCTACGCCATAGAGGCCATAGCACCCACAGTCTTCAACTGGGTGAAATATCTACTTCCAATCTTCAAAAATTAGTTGACCAAGAGTTGGCAGGGGGAGCTGAAGCAGTTCAGTTTTGGTTCCATTCTAGCGTGTTTCTTTTTTTAGCAGGTCCCCCAGATGAGACCCTAGGCGGTTTTTATAGAGTTGAGGGCACAAGACCCTAGCATGTTGAGATGGGTCTGGATCATGGCCCGTACTAAAGTAGGTAGAGGAAAGGTGAAGTTCAGTGACCCATTCTTCCGATGGTTGAGAGATCAGCTCCTCATGGTGGAGGACTATGCATATGCAGGAACTGACTTCAATGGTGACCCTGACCTACCACTCCCACCTGGTGGACAGTGGGGTGATATCGGTAAGAAACAAAAACCCTAAAATGGCAATAGTGTTTTTATGTTTTGATGTTTTATATTTTTTATGTGTAGTAACGAGACTTGAATGTTTTCATGTGGACATCGAAGCAGCACAACCTAGGGGATCCTCCCCACTAGATAGGTGAGTCGGAGCTTTATTTGTAGCAAAGGGCGATGATGTGATAGGGGAGCTAGAGGAGAACCTCGAGAGGTTGACTCTAGACATCCCAGATGCCTCGATCGATGACCTCCTGCTGACGTACCAGAGGCCTACTGCGGGAGTACCGGGTCATTTTAGCAGACTGCTACGTCGAGTAGCTCAGGCGGTCATGTGTTACCACAAGCATCACTAGCTGATAGATAGCTTCATGACTTTTGTATGATGATTTTTTACCTGAAAGCCTAAGCACTTCAGATGAGGTCTCGTGACCTATTTTTTGTAAAACATGTTTATATATATATATAGACTTCTACCTTGGTGTTTATATGTCTCAAATGGTGAATGTATTTTATATGAGTTTTATGTGTTTTTTACAATTTATTTACAGTGGACCATGTTTGATTTTCATGTCATGAATGGGCAACAAGCCAATCTAGGATGTAATTTTCCAATGAGTCGGTGACTGCATTATGTTCCCTGGGGATATGCCTATAAATAATAGTTTCTAATGACCTTTCTAATAAACGTACCCTCCAGAAGAGACGGAGAAGCACATGATTCCTAATGGTATAGACATGGTTTAAATGACAAACCACAAGTTGTGAGTCCATCAATACTACCAAGTTACGAACATCTTGGGAGGCAGCTTCAGTCAGAAGACCTATGACTGCTCGATACTCAGCAATATTGTTGGTAGCGGTACCATTACAAACTGCTCCTGGACTGACCAAATCATAAGCTGGGGAATAGAGAACCCAAGCAGCTGAGGCAAGATTCAAGGTGTGATGGCAAGCACCATCAGTGAATCCGTAGAAATCCATCTACTCTGCACGACCAAAACATGGTATAAACAGATATGGACACTAAACTCAAAACCATATTGAAAATACTTAAGCACACTAAAAGTCATGTAATATACATATATACAAGGTACTATACAAGAAATGTATAGGAACAGTACCTCTTCAAGTACAACCCATTATGAGGTTGTCCTAAGGGGATTCCATCATAGTCCACGATCTCGTAGGCCCCTTTCTCTAAAACTTTAGAAATAACGAAAGGACCATACCACATGGATTCAAACTTCCCTTTCCCTGTTTTGTCATATCTCTGATTAAAGGTCAAAAATAGGTCACCCTCATTAAAGGAAGGAGGTTGGACATACTTGTCATACTGCGCCTTGACACGTTTCTTGTGTGCCTCATTATCTAAGGCAGCATCTCTTCTAGTTTCGTCAAGGTTATTCAAGTATAGAAATCTCTCTTCCTCTACGGAAGTGTCTGGGAGAAGTTCGACGGCAAGTTTCAAGGATGGAATCTGACATTGAATCGACAAGACAGCTTCTAGTCCGTAGACAAGCTAGAAAGATGTGAAACCAGTAGCTGTTTTCTACAAAGTCCAGTAAGCCCAAAGAGCAGAGCAAAGAATATGGTGCTAGTTGGATTTATGGTCTCCAACCATCCAATGAAGCATCGTTTTCAAAACTTTGTTAATGGCCTCGACCTGACCATTAGCTTGCGGATAATAGGGCGTAGAGTTTTCATGATGAAAACCTAGCTTGTAACTTAATTCCTCCATCATTTGATTATGGAAATGTGATCCATGATCAGTAACTATGGACCGAGAGACTCTGAATCTTGCTATCACATGATTGAACAGGAAGAGAGTGGCAGTCTTACCGTCCTCTGCATATGTAGGTATGGCCTCAGCCCATTTTGTAAAATAATCAACGACTACGCTGATGTAACCATGCCCCTCGGCTGAGGTAGCCTTACAATGCATATAATCGATCCCCCATTTGGAGAAAGGGCCAATGGCAATGATGGGGTGTAACGGAGCAAGGTGGGTGCACTTTTTTGGATAAAAATGTTGACAAGGTGGGCATTTGTTATCAGCCTCGTGACAATCTTTAAAAACTGAAGGCTAGAAATAGCCAGTGTGAAGGATTTTCTGGGCTATAGCCATCCTAAATAAATGACTGCCACATGCTGCAGAATGGCAATCATTCAAAAATTGTTCAGCTTCCTCGTGGGTAAGGCATCGTCGAAGAACAGAATCGATACCATGTCTATACAAAGTGTCATTCAAGATGAGGTAGTATTTTGCATCGTGATGGATATGGAGGTGATCATCACAAGATAGAGAGGGATGAAATATTTGTGTCTGGAGATAAATGACCAAATCTCCATACCATCGGTCAGTATTTCTTATCAGGAACAAGAATTCATCCAGGAATGAATCACTGGGCTCAGATTCCGTCGAAGCACAGGGAAGATCACACATGAGCTCAGCAAAGACCAAGGATTTCTTTGATGTAGCTTTGGCAAATTCCAGATCAAACTCTTGTAGGATAACTATCCATCGGGAATAATTGCCCTCGAGCACCTGACGATTCAGGATGTAATACATAGGGTTCTGGTCTACTAATATGGTGGTTGTGCGGAGGAAAATTCAGTGACGAAATTTCTGAACAGCAATGACCATGGCCAATGCTAATTTCTCCACGCGTGAGTATCGAGTTTCAGAATCCATGAGATTCTTACTAGCATAGTAGATCATGTGCTCCTGACTGTCGGGATTCTCCTGCACCAAAACCATAGCGATGGTAGTAGTGGAGGCAGCAATGTATAAGAGAAAATCCTTTGAATAATCTGGGGGGTGTAGTACAAGTGAATGAGTCAGAGCGTGTTTGAAATTATCAAAGGCTAATTGGGCTTGGTCATCCTAAAAGAATGGAGTGTCCTTTTTAAGAAGATGCATATAACCGTGTGTTTTCTCTGTGAAATTGCACAAGAAACAGCAGAGGAAGTTTGCCTTCCCTTGCAAACTTTGGAGTTCTAGAAGGTTGGTTGGGGATGGTAGAGCTAGAATAGCAGCAATTTTCAATGGATCTATCTGGATACCATCCTTAGAAACCACACAACCTAACAGGCATCCCATCTCAACGCAAAAAAAACACATTTATGAGGGTTGAGTCGTATGTTATAATGACGGCATCTCAGGAAAATGTCTCTAAGATAACCAGGGTGGTCCTCTCGTCACTGTGAATGAGCTAGGAGGTCGTCAAGGTACGGTTCTACAATATGTTTTATATCGTGAAACACATAGGACATAGCACGCTGGAAAGTGGCTCCAGCGTTTTTCAAGCCAAATGGTAACTTCATGTATGCAAAGGTTCCTCATGGGAAAATAAATGATGTCTTGTGCTGATCGGTGGGTAAAATATCAATTTGATTATAACCCAAAAATCCATCCATAAATGAAAAGATGACACTTCCGCCACAGTTGTCGATAATCTGGTCGATATGCGGAGAGGGCAAGTTGTCTTTGGGACAAGCTTTGTTCAAATCTCTGAAATCAATACAGACTATAATGGTGCCCTACTTTTTATTGACAATACCCATTCCATCAGGGGTACGGGATAAATAAACCCTATTTTTAGAAGTTTTTCTATTCCAGCTTTGATAGCTGCGGCTTTCCTTGGATGGACTTGTCTCATTTTTTGCCTGGCAGGTTTTGCAATGGGATAGGTTTTTATTTCATGGACCACAATGGCTGGGTCTATCCCCAGCATTTCTTAGTAAGACCAGGAAAAAACATCTCAGAATTATTTGAAAAGTGCTCGGTATGCTTCAGATTCTTTTGCGGAGAAGTTCTTGGCTAATATGTCAATTGGATTTGTTTGAGTGATGTTGCATAGGTTTCCTTCAGAATCTATGTTCTGCAAAAATATAGGAGTTTGAGGTGTGTTGACAATATCAGTGGAAAAAAGGGATGCAAAATCATGGTCTACCGAACTGGTGTTGGGGAGGAATGAGGATCTATGATGATGATCCTCCCATAAAGGCTCATCCATACTCATGATCTCCATAATGGACTCATCGGAAGGAAAACTCTCGGAGATATAATCTAGAATAGGAAGAGACGGTTCTAACTAGTAGGACAGGTGGTAAGGGTCCAAAGCCACTAGATGAAGCTTATCAGTGTGGTCATCAGAAATGGTTTGGATAACATTGTACATTGATTCATGCAGACTCAACGAGGTGGAATCAACAATTTTTTTTCCCTTTGGATCATAATCAAATGACGAATCATATTTACTATCGTAGTGTCTGTGTTAGGAGGAGTTAACAGAAAAATATCCATAAGGGATGAATCCTTCAGCATGCCTACCCCAATCGACTGGTAAGGAGGAGGGGATTGGCCTAACATAGGTATGTTATTAGCCATAGAGGTAGTAACATCCAGTGTACAAAAATTGAGCTGGTCAATGGTGACAATCCTCCCTAGATGCGAAAATTGGACAGTTTGAAATACCGTCGAAGCGACAACAGTCATGGCATAAAACCAATTTATTCCTAATAGGAGATTGTAATCTAAAAGGGAATATACTACTTCCAATTGAATATAAATATTTTTTCCCCCAAGCTCAACTGAAAGGGATAGTATGAGACCATGGGGCTGGAAACCTCGTCCATCAAAGGCTTTCAGAGTTGTAGGTGATGTTACAAGCTCGGGAGAGCCAATAGCTTTCCAACAAGACAGGGACAAAACTGAAGTTGAAGCTCCTTCATCTAATACAGTTCTAAATTACTTCTTTTCGACTAATTTTGTTATGATTTGGAAAGAGAGTTTGTGAGGTAGTCTAGACTTATAGTTCTCGACATTGAAATAAATCCAATTAGTGTTGTCTGGGTCTAAATATCCTAACGCAGTTAACAAGTTTTTGCGCTATGTAGGACAACTTTGGAGTACTTCCAAGGTAGACATTGCACATGGTTCCTGAGCAATATCTTCAACTACATTATAAAATTGGGAAGCTCGGGCATTCGGATTAAAAATAGCCTTCCTAAGAGTACTCTTGGGTGGACACAAAACCATGTCGAGATTAGGTTTCTCGATGGTTAGGGGAACAGTAGACGAGGACTCGGGAGAACCAGTAGAGGGAGATTTTCCTGAAGAAGAATTGTCTTCTTTATTGTCTATGGGTTTGTCATAACTCTGACTTCGAGTGTGCAAACTAATAGTGTCCGAGGACATCATGCAAATTTCCTCTGAAGAACTAGAGTTTCCCTGATTAGACATGTGGTCTATCAGCTGTTGTTGAGAGGAAAAAGGATCCGTGAGAACTGTGGAAGCGGGATTACTTTTCAGAAATTGAGTGATTTCTTCACGACAAGGACACTCTTTCGTGAAGTGGTCACCTCTGCATATCAGACATGGATATTTCTCTTTTCTTTTCCCTTTATCATTCTCGTTGATATTTGGTTTTGGATTCTCCTGCTGGTTTCCATGTTTTTTGTTTTTAACTTTACCTTTCTTTTCATTGTTGCTGGTAATTTGAGTAATTTGAATGGAATTGACCTCGGTGGAAACCTTGGGAGTTGGAGTAGGGGTGGAAGTTTGGAGTTGCTTGGCAGGTTTTGTTGTCGACGGGGACTGGATTGAACCAACAATCCCATCAACAAGGGTTTTCGCTGGTGGTTTAGCAAGATCGATGCTTGGGTGAGGAGCTTGAGGGATCAGGTTATACAATGTTCCAGACTGGGAATAGACCAAGTCTAGATATTGGGCTCGACTAATGGCTTGCTCTTCAATAACGGCACCGCCCATAGCCACATCTTGGGCAATTGGAGGCAACAAATATTTTTTAAACCAATCAGCTAACAATTGATCCAGAATAGGAGCCTTAATGAGTCTTCTCTGCCTTCTCCACTCATGGATATGATCAGATATGTGGGTGGAGGTGTTCTGTCACAGAGAAGTTAAGAGATATGTACCCATTTCATAACAGATAGGAATATAAAAGTGTGTAAGAAAGACAGTTTCCAAATAACCAAAATCCACAAACAAATGTTGTGGAAGTTCAATGTACCATTTCGTGATGATACCGGTCAAAGTTCGTTGGAAGAGTCTTAAACAAATTGAATCATCCATAAGGGAGTTCGAAGAACACCACAAATTGAATGTCATGACATGGTTTTTTGGATCATCTCCCTGCTTCCCATTGAACTTTGGAATGTCCGATGGTAACTTTACCAAAATGGGAGGCCACGAGGGGTTATGTCGAATGGGATCAGTAATCAACTTGGATAAATCAGGAAAGTCTAAAGTTTCTAGGAAAGGTAACTGGCGATTAGGTTGCACGTACTAGTAGTATTGATATGGCATATAAGTACTAGTAGGACCGTAAGTAGACTGATAAACAGGTTGTTGTGATGAAGAACCATCGGAAGATCCACCCATGGGGGGTTGATTTCTGGGATCAAAACCGTTAGGACCACCGGAGCCTCCAGGAGGAGGACCACCCGACCCTACGAGACCCCAGGGAGGTAAACCTTTGGAGCCTCTGGAACCACTAGGAGGAGGGCCACCAGACCCTCCAGGACCATTAGGCCCCCCAGGGGGAGGACCTCCATAATATATTCCTTCGGCACCCCCCACAGTGTGTATAGGTATTCCTCCCATAGCTAGCATGTAGGACCAGTTAGGCTGCCCCCATGGCATGAAAGTATTAATAGGATATGGAATTCCAGCATACGGCATTCCTGTAGGGTTAGGTTGGTAATGAATATTTCCTACAGGTACTTTATTTTTTGTGTAACCATACCCCCAAGATGTTTGATTGGTTATAGGTTGTGCCCCCAAGGGCTGACCTGAACTGGATGCGGGGTTAACCACATTCATGTGGGTAGGAGCGACATAAACTATAGATTGCTCTATACTATAGGTTTGTCCATGAATAGCTACAATTCCAGTGACAGGTAACATAGGTCATGCCAGGGGTTTCCCCTCAACACTAGAAGGTATTGATGAAACAGGAATTGAATGTTGTTCCCCAGGTGTGGAAGACCCGGGAGGATTTGGAACATACATAATATGGCAGGTGGTGGGGTTGGTAGTTTGACCTGGATTATGTGGAGTCACATTGTGATCTAGATTAGGTTCAATGGGTCTCATAGAATCATCAAGTGAGTGATATCCCGCGGGCCAAGGGTCCGGATTACGAGAAAAAACTACTGAACAAGGTGGTAGTGTACCCAATATGCTATCTATTTTCTTATCTAGTTCTATTGCACAGTGAATAGCTTCCTGGTATTGTCTACGTTCTTCTTCATTTGGTGAAATATATTCAGAAGAGGTTGGATGGGTGCCAAACAAAGCAATGGCCTATCCCATAGAGGTATCCCAAAACGAAGCATTAGGACCATAATCTGGATGGGTAGTATCATCAACATGACCTTCCATGGGAGAATGGAACAAGATATTTCCCCTAGAAGGTTTTTGGACCAAGGGAGGACCTTGCGAAGAATATGGATCTCCACTTTCTGCAACCACATTTTCTCCCACTTGGGAATTGGTAGCAGCTCCTTAGTCGATAGCTTCCATAGTATTTTCTCCTAAAACAGGAATAAAATCAAGTGGCAAGCCCCATACTCTTCCGAATTGTCTTAATTTAGCCAGTTTGTATAGTTCATATCTAACTTAGGGTCTCAAAACTAGAAAACACAGCAAGATTAAATGACATGAGGTGTTTAGATAGTCAGGTCTCTCACCAGGATTGTCAAGAAGGTGCCACTCGCGATATACCTCAAGGGTACGTGCGTAGTAATCTCCCCGAATGTTGTTTTCAGTGTATGGATCCAAGCAAGATGGCCAAAGGGCTTTTCTCATATAGATAAGGTATCCTAGTGGGGTCTCCCGATATACTCAAGGTACGTGGGAGCTCAAATCGGTAGTAGTGATGTCTCATGCATAACCGTACACAAGGGGCATTCCTATATACAATCGAGTACGCGTAGTACCTTTCTATATACCTCAAGGGTCGTGAAAGGATGTTTGATATACCGACGGTACATGGAAGAACCGGGTGAGTCCCAGGATGTAATGCGGATGAGTAACGATAGCTCCTACGCTTAACGAGCCCAAACACGTCTCTAGCCTATCACTCAAATTGCTATGTAAATTTTAGGCCTATAACTACCGTTAATTTTAAAGTGGACGGTTAGGTGAATGCATGGAATTTTGACAGAAAAGTAAAACCATGCAGATATGTAGATGCAAATATTTCACTTTACCGCTCGTGGTATGCGTACTTACGGGAGGGAAAGAGAGTATTTTCTTTTCGTTTTGAAAACCAAAAATTCCCAAACAACTACTTTGAACAAATCAAATCCAAATACAAGCAACACATTCCAAACTCATTTTCCTCTTTGAAAGCAATCAAATGGGTAAGAGTCTCTTTTCCTAAAAGAAAACAACAAGCACTCTACATGCATATGCACTCTATTTTTTCGATTTTTCTTTTAAACATAGATAGATCTAACTAAAAACTACACTATTTTTTATTTTGATGAGATAGTACTAATGCAAGAGAGACAAAAGAACAAAGAGAAACTGAAAGCTTGTGAGGCTAATCAGAGATCCAATGCCTTATGCTCAATAATGATAATGACCTAATCTCAATCAAAAAAAATTCTTTTTAAAAGCAAAAAGAAGTCCTCTATGGAAAAAATGAAAATGAGATGATAAGCAAGTGGTTTTTCTTTCCATATTTATAAATGAAACGAAAAGAGATCTGATATGAAACCTAATCTTTCAAAAATTCCTTCAAAATCACAACCAACAAGCATGAAAGCAAACACATAATCAACAAGCCTATTCTAGATTTTGAATTCTTCAATCAAACCAATTTTACCACAAAATTTTCAACCATGAGCATATAGATTCAAACACACAAGCCTGATAGTGCAAGGCTGAAAGGAAACAAAATCCAACTTTTTGCAAAAAATGACAAAAAACAAGTTCTGTAACAAGGCCTACCTGGCACCACGCTGGAGGGGTCCTTACAGAACGGTTCTGGACAAGCACCGCTTCTGGCTAACGAGGTTCAGGCGGTAGCACCACTTAAGGCTAACAGATTTGAGGCAGTGGCACCGCTTGTTGACAACAGTACATGTGTGGTTCCCTGAATAGATCCAAAACACAAGGAGAATGAGAATTCAAGTTAAAAATTGATCAAATCAAGGTAAATATTGATGAATTGACAGTAAAAAAGAGCATATAAAGTCGAAATAGTTCAAATCTAAACAAATCTGAAAGTTTCAAACCAAAATTCACTAAGTCAGATGGTAGATCTGACTGAAGAGAGTTAGGAACTGGAGCTTGGATTCGGACAAGTGTTCAAGGACTAAGGAATATCAGATCAACTGAAATTTTCTTTAATCTCCCCAGCGGAGTCGCCAAATTTGTAATCAGGAATATTGCACCTTCTGTGGACAGAAGTTGTTCCTCTAGTCTGAATGGTTCAGATCCAGAACAAATGGGTGAACGACAAAGGATGAAGACCTTCCCTAAATGTTTTAAACACCTATAATATTGCTTTGATCATGAACCTATGTACCTTCAAACATGTCAAACAAACAAGAACATCAAAGCTACCAGAAAATCATGTACACATCCATACTAGTGACTAAGGAATCCAGTAACGTATACATGCGAAATAAAAACAACAGATATGTGGGACGGAAATCAGCTTTGCATTCAGAATGAATGAAGAATCTTACAACCATTTCCTTAGTGTTGACAAACACCTCATCCCCAAAATCTCCAACTTGCTCTCTTGTGCTCTCCAATGGATTGGACTAGGTAGTCAATTCAACAACATAACAATACCATTCAATTCTCCGCCTCAACTATGGATATGAACTTGTATTTATAAGGCTCAATGGATAGGGATAGTTGAGATAATTGTTGGTGAGGTGGCTCTAATATCCTACCAAGAGGGATCTTGACTCCAACTAACCCATATTGATAGGCATAAGGGAGGACACGAGGCTCATGATCTAGAAGCCTCGAGAAACTTCTCTTTTTCCCATTTTACCAAGGGTACTGGTTTTGTTCCCTTATGACAGAGCGGTTTAGGTGAGAACTAATTAAAATACAAAGCACTTCTGTGGTGGCACCGCTTCTCTATAATGGGACACAGGCGGTGTTGAACAAGGTACCGCTCATCAGCCAAAGGGAAAGTGCGGTGCTAGGTTTTTTTCAAGTAGAATTGATATCTTGAGAAAGTTTCCACTCCAAGTTTTGGGATTTAGGGAAAACATAGGGGTTAAGGATCTCATCACATGTTGGTGACAGGATTTTGGTATAACACGAACAAATCTTTTCACAATCGGAAACTCCTTCCTTTTGCAATTGCATATTGCAGGTTGCAGGTATGCATTTCAACTTTTCTCAAAATTTCTTCTGTAATTCTTCTTCTTCAATAATTCTTCCACAATTTACAGATTGCGGATGTGCCTCCCAACATTTCTTGAATGAGCTTCCGCAAACCTTTTTCGCAACTCCGTTGAACTGTCGATTTCTTTGTGTAATCTACTTCATCCGTTGATCTGTTATCAAATATGAAACTTCACTTTGGAGCTTCAAAATGTTATATTCCATGCACATTTTTTTTTCGTATCCTTTTCTTGACGTCGATCTATTCTCTTGATATAATCTAATCCTTCCAACCTCTATTAAATAAGTTGACCGCAACTCCACGATTCTGTGTTGATTGATCTCCATGATTCTATGTTAGGATCGATCAAGCTTGATCGTACTTTGTTGGACTTGATCCCCTCACTAGATCCATTTTCATCACATATTCCATCGCTTTCCCTGCCATCGTGTCATTGCTTCCTTTGTTATTACTGAACTCTTTTGACATCAATGACAACTCCATTTCAACAGAATGGAGTAGTATTTGCAAAAAATTTAGTGCTAGGGCCTCCATACTTCTTGCACAATTTCAAAAGAATATATTTCGCATGTGATTTAACATGAAACTTATCTTCAATATTTGAAATGAATATGTAGGCATCTCCAAGATTATTTACTATCAATATGGTGAATGGATCCTTCCTATAATTGTAATAGGGGCATGTGATAATTCTGGAATTCATTTAATGTGATGTGAACTAGGTCCACCATATTAGTTATTATTGCATAAGTCTCATTAGGCAGTTATCATTGATTAAATGTAGTGGACTCATTAAATAAGGCTCACTATTTATTTAGTATTTGGTCATAATTAAGGTTTGCTATAAATCTATCAATGTCACATACCTAGTGACCTCATGGTGAATTTGGGGCCATAGGGTACTGAATATGCTGGTTGAATTTGCCTATGACCATTAAAATTTGTTTTTCTATTGATTTGAATTAAACATTTACAATGGGAGAAAAAAATGTATATAATCACCGCTAAATTAGATATGAAACTCTACATCCTATTTCTAAGGAAATGCATTCACCAATTCCATTAGTTATTTTCAATTAATTCATACAATGGTAGTAATTAATACAATCATAAATAAATACCATTCATTTATATATACATGGAACTTATATGCAAATATAGCCAAATGAATATAGACCAAGGATGTTCCTCCTAGTCATATGCTCTTTCAAGCCATATATTTCTTTGATTAGCCACCCTCAAGTTGGGGCTACCATTCCACAACAAGGTACTGATTTTCTATCTATTGTTATTCCAATCCATTTTTCTCGGTATGGATTCAGTCCATAGTTTCCCAATGATGGTAGTACGGGTGATGGTGGTATGGTCAATAATGGTTCAAGTATGACATCCAATGACATCTCAATCATAGGGGAACGAACGGACAAATGGAATAGTTTTCCATAATTATATGCATGTGGAGAACTAGCCAAGTGGCATGAAGGACGATAGGAACTAGATACTTGGCATACTTGTGGTTGGAAAAAAAATTCCCTTCTAATCTGAGGATTAGGATAATTAACCCAAGATTATGGTTGATGAACTTTAATAAAGAGAGGTTAATAAAACATAGGAAAAAAATAAATAAATAAAGGTATTGAATTAAATTATAAGTCGCTAGGGTAATCTCCCTTCTAACCTCCTTCTCAATCCCCCTCTTGTGGAATAACATCCCTCCAAACCTTCTCAGTCCTTTAGTCTAAATAGTCATGGTTTTTATATTAAACGTAAAATGTACATAATTACATCATTTTCTCCACATTGGACCATTCATGTCTGGATTCTATCCATTTCATTCATATTTACATGATTACATTTTGGGGTGAAAATGGGGTGTTACATTCCCATCACACTTAATTTATGCATCGTACTTGGTGCATCATAAATTTTATATATATAAAGATAGAATTTAACATGTATTAATACATGTTGAATATCCCACTACAGTGAACTCTTTAGTTCTTAGGTTATCTCCTTGAGCACATTTTCCATTGCATTCTTGGTCCTTGTACTATGGTATAGTTATTAGTTGTCTCTTCCACAATGCACTAACATTGATCATCCACTGCCTTAGTATTCCTTTTAATGCTCAACACATCCACTTATACCTATACCAATCATTAATACATAGTGTGCATGGTATAATCCCTCTTATGATATAATCACAAATTCCATGGTAATTTTACAATAAAAAAATGTAAGAACACATTTTCATGTCATTAAATAAGTATGGAAATATCTATCCAATACTTATCGACATGCTTATTTATTTTCTTTCACAAGGTTTCCATGGGAAATAATTAACTGACTGCTCCCCTTGAAACATTCACTATAGTTGTCCCAATCCATAACGCTTCTCCCCTATCATCCTGCACAACACAAGGAATGGGTGTCCCTTCTCTGATTTAATAGTCCCTCAGGACACCTTCTCTGAGTTAACATTCCCTCAGGTTCATTACTTCAATTCACTTCTAGTTCTACAACACATGATAGCTAGGGAATCTTTGTGCTATGACTCTAAATGTCATGAATCACTCATAGAATATTCATTAGGTTTTCCTCTTATTTGTAGTCACTCACCCTACAAGCTCAAGAATCCTCGTATTTGAGTTGACAGTGCCTCGGTTGATCCATCAATCACCAAGGATTTCTTACGTAAGAAGAGTACAACTTATAGGGTTCTCATGTCCTTACAATGGCCTTCTTCTTGGGCTCTTCAATTTATAGTTTTCATCATGGGTGCATATTAGGTATCTTCTCCATCCTCCTATGTCGTATACATAAACATATATGTATTAGGATTCATACTCTTATATTTCAATCAAACTTGGAAATCATTATTAAAATAATTAAATTCCTAATAATAACATGAGTTCCACACATAATCCTTAGATTTTGAAGGCATGAGTAATAATACATCTCTTTGTTATGGCTAACTTTTACTTCCATATCCAATACATCTTCTTTTATACAACTATGTTCTCCAAACATAACATTATTATAGTCCATCCCATGTGACTATTTTTTCATGCATTCCTTTCACTACATTCACAACAGCTCCTGAAATAATCCTAGAACTATGCATTACCAATCATTTCATCATTTTAGGGGTTAACATAATCTACAATGGAAGATGTCTTAACATGTATTCTCGTAATGCATTCAACATATATTCCCACATGTATGTACATGTAACCACAATATTTATAACATCTAATAATTCATGCACATCGTTAATGCACTCTTTCATATATTCATGAACACCAGATCAAATTCACAAACATTGATTTGCTTTGGTTATTTTACTCATAACTAACACACACATAGAATGCACACTAATGCATTTATGAGAATGTTAGTCATATAGGTATAAGACTTCCTATCTCTACCACATCATTTACTATGGAGTAACATCAAATTAAATGCATTCAAACATCATATACGTACCAATTCATGATATTGCAATATGGATGAAGGGACTCTTACCCAATCCTCTTTTTCTAACACTGGTACAATTGGCGTAAATAAATTCATTACTTGCATGCATGCCCTCAACACCTTTGATGCTACATGCTAAGCTCGTCTCTTGCAAGAAATTGTTCCATCCTTTCACCAACCTATTGATCATAGATTTATTATCCTATTCTTTTCTCATAAGGTTACATGACATATCCAACCACACACCAACACCTTCATCCAAATTTCAACTATTTTTGGTCATACGGTCATCATCAACTACATCAATTATCATTAGTCGTTCATTGGATGTGTAAAACCATACTACTTTTACCAATACGTAATATCACATATATGCATAAGAAAATTCTCATGCATCATGCATATATATTAGTATTCCTACTAATGCATATGCATTTAAGGGTTTGAATATCTTTTGTTTCTTGTTTCCCTATTGTCCATCTTCATCATTTGTTTTTTTTTTTTTTTTACCAAAACTGATGGGTAGATTAAAGAGCCGGAAAATCAGCTTCCGGGAGCTTTGTTACATTGGAAGAATCCCTGAGCAAGACAAGGGATAAGACAAGAAAAACAGAGACCATAGTTGACCAAGTGGAGTCCAACTGTTGCCAGGACTTTCCCACACGAGTTAAGCCCATCTTAACGGCCAGCAAATGAAGGACACAGAGGAAACGAGCTCAGAAACACTGGCGTGAGCTTCAGAAATGAAGTTAAGATTCTTAGGGATCCATCTTGGAGAAGAAATTTTGACAGACGAGCTCCCTTGCTTTAAATCTTTGGCCAACTTCTCCAAACTGGTTCGCTGCCTCTTGGAACTGGTAGAGAAGGTCTTCTTGGACGGCAGCCAATCCTTCTGAGGCGTTTTCAAGCTTCTCTTTGCACCCATTCGATCCAGAGGAAAGCAATGGCAGTCTGCTCCAGTCTTTATGTTGATGCTGGGACTTCCCTTAGTATTCCAGCTTGCCCATTCGATCTTCAACCGACATAGCTCATAGAGGGCAGCCACTGTGTCACCACCGAGAGGAGGGCAGTCACCAATGAAATCGTAGCTTCTAGCTGGGAATGAAATGGAGCCGGGATAATCAAGACAGCCTCGAATTTCTCTAGGAACACAACCATGCCTTTCTAAGGTCCAAAGGGCCACGAGAAAGAAGCTCATAAGCAGGTTGCCAGTACAGAAAATGCAGATATCTCTAAGGTCGCGTTCAGGCAAGGAAGAGTCACGGGAGATTGCAGATAGAAGCGTTTCCATTGATAGAAATGATGCTCCTGCTCAGGACCGTGGCGTGATTGGATTCAAGATCAGCTGCCTTGTTTAGATGGCGCAGCACGTGAAAGAAGCTTATGGTTTGGAACTTGCCCATTAAGATTTGATTTTTCTGGGCTATCCTCTTCATGTGGATGCTGGGAGGACTAGAATTCGATCTCATGGCCTGAATCACCATCTTGGAGTCCCCAAAGACTAAGATATTCCGGATGTTAAGGCTTAAAGCTTTCCTGAGACCCTGCCACAGAGCATGATATTCAGCAAAATTATTAGACTCCACTCCTAGCCCCCAAGCAAAGGAAGAATGAACGGAACCTGAAGGCAAGAGGATCACTCCTCCCCCTCCGGATGGACCTGGGTTTCCCTTAGAGGCACCGTAAAAAAATAGACAATGAACTTGCAATGAGAGTCTCCAATTTAAGAAATATGCTTCTTCCATTCGAATTTCCCAAGCAACAAGAGTTGGAGGTCTGGTAATGGAAGTTTTATGAGCACTAGAGGCGAAACCAGCAAGCCATGAAGCTTCTCTGTCCTCTAGAGGTCTAGTATTCCAGAGATCAGGTTTGTGGTCCAATGCTTCTCCAAGAAAAGCTTTGGATTTCATCGCTATCCTAGAAGGAGTGCTCTCCACATCTCTGAACAAGCGATTGTTCCTTTCGAGCCATAGTTTCCAGAAAATGAACTTAGGGAGGAGCATCCACACACATTTGAGAAGGTCTTTTTTGGAGAGCTGGAAGGGGGAGCATTCAGCCCATCTGGTAAACAGATCTGTTGTTAACTCCGGCAGATTAAAATTAGGAGGATTCACCGGAAGTGCTTCTTTCCAGACTTCTTTGGAGAATGAACAGGACAGCAGAAGATGATCAATATTTTCTTCATCATTCTTGCACAGGGCGCACCTTGAGGGACCTTCCAGGCCTCTCTTTCGTAAATTTTCCATTGTGAGAATACTTCTATGAACCACATTCCAACAAAACAGATCAACTTTCGGAATGGACTTGGAAGACCAAACGAAATTCCACTGGATCGGATTTGGGGCTACGTGAGGAACCGTCAAGAAGGACCGGTAGCCTTCAGCTGCTGTATAACTTCCAGATTTGGATCCCCAACCTCTCTTATCATAGGCAGCTTGATTTAATGGTGATTTACCTTGCAGAAGCTCGGACAGAGTTTTGGCTTCCTCATCAAGATCGTTGGGGAGGTCTGCATACTTCCAATCAATCCAGTGTTTTTCATTGTCCCAGGCTGAAAGGTCCCATAGAGTGAAGATATGCTGATCTTTGAGCCACTGTTTGATATTCTGAATTTCTGGATTATATCCATCTTCATCATTTGTTGCTACAGCAACACTTGCATCGTTATGTAGATTCATTTATTATGATTGGAGTTTCTTTTGTTCCCTTGGGATAAAATCCAAACCCAACTGCCTTAACCACAATTATGCTTCTTCAGTCAGTGAAAAAATGTATCTGATTTACCTTGTACTGCTATTTAATTTCCCTGAGAAATGTTTCTAGCCAAACCCAACTTGGCCCTTTTTCTTAATTTCCAAGCACTCAAGTAATTTCCTTCACTGATTCCTTTCCTAGCCATTCTAATTCTAAGTCTTAATTTACCTACCATTATTCTTCAGCACTCATATAGCTGCAACTTTGATCACACCAAATTCATATGGAGTATTTTTCATGGTCCATTATTATTGCAGTCTATAGAAAGCATTGGTATTATATGACCTATGTATGTTTCTTCTTCCATTTTTTAGTGTTCACACTAGTTATGTATAACTAAATTTTCTACTCATTTGTTCCTTTAAAATGCTATTAACATTCTCTATGTTTCCACATTTGGACATTTTCCTCTTGTGTTGAAATCACTTTCTTCATTCTTTTACATCTATCATTGACTTCAACATCCATCATATGACATATCATGCTTTTGTCTCTGATTGTGTGCAAGCTTTATTTAATTCTGGATTTTTCTATGCGTCTCTTTAGATCACTTCCTATAAGCTTTTTTTTGTTTTCCATGCCATGGATTGTTTAATTATTATGTTAGCATCTTTTATGATTACCTTATTTGTAATCATGGCTTATATTCATTCATTAATTACTTGTCTATCATTACCTTAGAAGGTTAAGGAATTGAATCCTCAATTTATGCATGATATTTATGTCATATTTAATCTGCTATTTTGTTCCATGTTCCTCATTCATATCACTGTTGTTGTGCTATACACAATAACCAACTGGAAAAACCCATTTTCCCATATTTTTTATGTGCCACTGAAATTGTTATGTACTATCTCTACATACACTAGGAACCTTTCTATGTTATTCCTTAATCATGATTGATTATAGAGTACCAACTACAACAACTCTTAGTGATCCCCATGAAAGGTATATAATCACTTGTTAAATAAATAATCATAACTCTCTATCCCAAATTACAGGTATTTCGGTTTTCAAATACCACAAGATTTGTCTTTTCCAATCAAGCTTTAATGTTCTACTCTCCTCGCGTTCCGAAACCACTAGAATTATATTTTCAACAATAAAAAAACTATCTATCACTTTATCTTCTAAATCATATTTATGATGACTATAGCCACAACCCATTATGAGCTTACCATGAAAATTTGCTTTTCTCCAAAATTTGTAAATTCACCCAATTTGTATTATTTCTTACCTAATTAATCCAAGAGGCTATGTTTTGTGCACTTTCTCAATTAGATAGAAAAATATTTCAAAGGTTAGATATTCATGTTATATTCTCATATATATTACCTTTAAAACAATTCTAGATAATCTTAATTATGGGTTCTAAGCTAAAAATTACATTTTCCCCAAAGTTAACACTTTTGCCCAACACTGCCTTGTTCCTATAGTTGCTTTGAATCTCAAAATACCCACTTAGGAGATATATACATGATATATTCCATAAGTTCCTACATCAAATCTGTTGGAAAATCCTATTCCAAAATTTCATGTATGCATAAAATTTTAGAAACTACCCATTTTACAATTCTTGACAATTTAAGCTACATGCCCCTTTTCGTTCGATTTATCGGAAATATAAGAAAAAATTATTTGTAGTCAAATTCATTTAAATTAAGATCCTATTGAAATCTTTCCAATGACCATACCCCTATTCAATTATGATTTCACTACTAGAAGTTCTTTCTCTCTAAAATATCAAAATTTTACCAATTTTACCTTGTTCCTGAAACACTTATTCTGAAAGACCAACTTCTGAGACCTATAGAAGAAAATATGTAAAGAATTAGAAAAAAATGATATTGGTAGATGATATATTGTATCATTTTGAGTACTAAAACTCCTTCATCATTCAAATTTGATGATCCCATCAAATTTTATAAAATTATGGAATCATCAATTGTTTTCACTTTTCCATTAGAATTTTCACTGGAAAATGTTATCTCACAAACTAATCATTTTTGGAAAAATGTTCCTAGTCAAATTTGTTCATCTTGAAAAGTATACCAAATGTTTAAATCACAAAAAAATTTGGTTATGAGTTCTTGGCTCACTTTTGTCTCCTTCAAGTTTTCAAAAATTATCCTTTTGCGTGCGCAAATAGTGGATTTATGTCTTCTTTTTCATCCCATATACACATATTTATGAATTTCACCTCAAGGATCCATATTTATCTGTGTCTATATCACAACTACACCATAACATTTTTGGCCTCAATTGGGCCCCCGTCCATCCTTGGGCTACTCACCTTCAAAACACACTAAATCCAATTTTTTGTAAAAATTTAGAATGGGGCCATGTCTCTCATCAGAAAAACTGTATATTTTATTAATGGCATCAAAATTATATGGGCCTCATCTATTTCTAAGTTGATCTTCTCTTGTTATGGCCAAAATAAAATTTTGTCTCCAAACTTTTTTTTAGCTTTTCTATTTTTTTGTTGACATGGGATGATACTTACATGGAAGAGTGTTGTTCTCTCATGACACATGCATGTTGATGTGTCACGAAACATGTCTTATAATGTGTCAAAATTTCCTACATGTCACCCCATTATCCACTTGGCCTCTATACCACTTTCCCTTCAACGGAAGTACATGAGCAGTATTCCCTTACCGAAGGTGGTAACGGCTCGCGGGGAATGTGGTTTTCAAAAAATATTTGTTGAGTCGTTATCAATGAAAAACCAATATGTGGATTTTTTTTTCACCCGATGGCTCATCCATCCTTCATTAATGAGTTTTCATGTTGTCGGTGCACTATGCACCACAATCATCAATCGTGACGCCTCTGATCGATCACATCCATCTCTAGGTTTTATCTGCTTTCCTCCTAGATCTTTTTTCACGTACTTCGATTGTATGGTTCGTTGCTATAGCACTTAGTTTCTAAGCTCCAACAAGGCCTCGGATGGATTTTAATGCTAGGGCACTGCTAATTTTCTTAACGCCTAGCTTGTAAGCTAACACCTGGCTAGTGTGGCTTATCCACAATACTTTCTTCATCCAAGTGGTTGTTCCATTTTATCCTAGATCCACATGGCACCTATGGGGTCCACATGAAATTTTTAAAAATTCAACTTTTTACAATTGACTTATGAAAATTACGCTTGGCAATTTCTTCATACACAGGTGGCCAACCCACACTAGAGCTGACATCTTTCATTACCAAAAAATCATTATGTTAACCATCATAACTATACATTCCTAATTTTTCTTCTTACTAATAAGTTTGCGTAAGCTACTAAAACTGTATTATTTTTCACTGATGCCAAATTGCACCCAAATTTTGAATTCTAGAGTCTTCCATTAGTGATTTTACTTTTTACCAACTTCCATGCTAATTTTGAAACCAAATTTAAGCACCTTAAAGCGATAATTTATACAAGGAATTTTGTCAAACAGATTATGTGTAACTTGTAACTTTGCCCAAATTTTCCTCCACTTCTCTATAAATTCAACCCAATCGTTCAAACAACCATCCAATAATTTATTTGTCGCTTTGAATTTCAACAATCGAGGGATTATACATTGCCTTCCAAATATTTCCCCATGTAATTTATATCATACACTTCGTGTGCAACCTATAATATGTCTGTAAAATTCAAATTCGGCCCATGTTGTCCCAATGCTACAACCTGGGCTCTGATACCAATTTTTCATGTACCCAATGACCTCATGGTTATTTTGGGGCCACAACAGACTGAATCTATTGGTTGAATTTTCCACTTCCTTCAAATTTGTTTTTTATTGATTTTAATTAATCATTTACAATGGAATAAATATGTATATAATTTCCCCTATATTATGTATGAAAACTCTACAATTTATTTCTACGGAAATGGCTTAACAATACCATTAATTATATTCACTTAATTCATATGATTGTATTAATTAATACAATCAAAAATAAATAGCATTCATTTATTCACATGGAACTTATGTGCAAATATAGCCAATTGATTACAGGCCAAGGGTGTTCCTTCAACCCGTAGGCTCTATCAAGCCATATCTTTATTTGATAGGACACCCTCGAGCTAGGGTTACCATTCCACAAGAAGGAGTTTCCTAGTACAATTATTCCAATCCATTTTTCTTGGTATGGCTTCAATCCACAGTATCCCGGTGATGGTAGTACGAGTGATAGTGGTCTGGTCAATGGTGGTTCAGTTCTGATTGTCGATGACCGCTCAATCATGGGGGAATGAATGGACAAATGGACTAGTTTTCCATAATTATATGCATGTGGAGAACTAGTCAAGTGGCACGAAGGATGATAGGAACTAGACACTTGGAATACCTGTGGTTTGACACCGTTTTCCCTTCTAACCCCAAGCTTAGGATAATTAACCCAATATTATGGTTGAAGAAATTTAATAAATATAAGTTAGTAAAACATAGGGTAAAATGAATAAATAAATGTAGTGAATTAAATGATAAGTCAGTAGGGTAATATCCCTTCTAACCCCCCTCTCACTACCTGTCATGTGGAATAACATCCCCCCATATATTCTTCTTCCTTTAGTATGTAGTATTCATGGTTTTTATATTAATTGTAAAATGTATATAATTACATAATTTTGGCCACAATTGACCATTAATATCTTGATTCTATCCATTTACATCATATTTCATAATTACATTTTGGGGTAAAAACGGGGGTGTTATAATAAATAAAGATTGAGTCATCATTTACTAAATGTGTTGGAATATTATTGCATTGAAGTTTTTCTCATTTGGATTTCCCCTCAAAGAGGCAAGTATATAGGAACCAATTCTCCAATAAAAGGGTCATTATAACGTGTTACCATAACTTTAGGGTTTTCTCTACAATCTATGTGTTTATTATTGAGTGGGATCATTTGTTATTTTGAATTTTAGGGGATTTATTTTGTTGGAATATTCACCAATACTGAGAGGGGGGCGAATTAGTATTGAGCATTTTTACCATTTTTAACCTTAAGCACTTTTACCAGGAATTCTCAACCAATGCGGACTCTGCTTGTTCCTTTGTAAAGTAAATCACAAATACAGAACAAAAAGACATGGAAACATATCCTCTACTTAAATGATTAAATTGACTAACATGAAATAACATACCTCAACCTTAGAGCTACTTGTCTTCTTCTCCAAAATTCCTTTCAATGGTTCAATACCTACAATATAGATCACAAGACAAATAAACAAGATCAAAGCATCATGATAAAATAATCATTCATATTGGTGATCAAGGAATCCAATAACATCTAATTACAATTAACACAATTAAATATAGGAAAGGGAAATGTCTTTGTATTAATAATGGGTGAGAAAGAAGTACAACCAAAATCATTGATGTCGATGGCTTCTTACTCACAACAATGTCTACAATCTCCTCTAACTATGAAGATCTCTCCAGCTATAAGCTAACTCTACTTTGCCTCTATTTCAGACTTCAAACTAGCAGCATAAGGATGCTTTTCTGGTTCCCCCCCTATCTTCCTCATGAAGGATTCCTTTATAGGCCTAGAACTTGAGAGATTGGCTTGGAAATGGATAGAATAGGATCACATCAAGTGAGGGAGGCGAATGCCACCTCCCCTAGGCATATAGGAACTAACTCCACAGAGGCTTCCATACGGAAGCTTCCAGAAGTTTCTTTTTTCCCTTCCTTGGACCACCAGCGCTCCTGGAAAATAGGGTAAAGGTGTCGATTTTAGATTTTTCCCAAAGCAGGAGGGCTACGACACTCATTGCTTCATTATGACCAGTTCCTTAGGCACTCTATACAAAACCTAAGGAAGCACAGCTTCTTCTAGGTAGGGACAAAAAATGGCTAAGGAGGCTCAAGCAGGCTCTCTGGAAGACATGAAAGGGCAAAGTGGAATTTCCATAAAGGTTGTTCATGCAGGGTGGAATTTCCAGGTGCAACAGAATGCCCCCCAAATTATGAAGCTAGAAGGAAGTCATAGGTGAAATAGTTTGCAGGTTTTCCATCTGATACAAAGGAAAAGAGAGATAAACTCATACAAGACTAGTAACTGACTTTATCCAAATCGATCATAGCTGCGGACCAATACACTACAGATCCATGATGATGACTATGTCATGGCTACCAAAGATACACTGTATATCCATGAACAAAAGATACAAGAGACAAGACATAGCTACGAGACATACAAAGTATATCTATGTCATCTGACCTCGAATACTGAACACAGCCACAAAAATATACAATGTGGATCCGTGTCATAGTTGTAAATGACTCCAAACGCAACCTGAGCATAGGCAGATATAATGATAAGTCCTAAAAACTCAGGGTATTCATCCCAGTTCCCAAATGATATGAATCTAACCATGTGATTACAATGTCTTGACATCAAACATGGTAGAAACCACTTGATTACCAGTCAATAATGGAAGCTGTTAACAAGTGCAAGGGAAATCACCATTGATGTCAATGATTCCCAAGGTATCCGAGTACATATCATCAAATGTGAAAAAAGTACTTGGAATTGAACACTCGATGAAATCTTTCAATCAAGAGTCAATGATGTAAAATCATGTCGAAAGTGAGGTATCCTACCATTGAGGCATGCAGGACCAAGGTATTGTCTGGGTTTCTAGGTCTAATCCCTGGATAATGATTTGAAGTTGACAGGAATAGACTTGTCACAGGAGGGCCATGATGATTACCACATCAGTGACACGAAACTAGGAACAAAAAGTTGTGTTGAAGTAATGGATAGCAGAGTGATGTACGAGACTGACTCAAGGATGATCAACATGATAGAACGTAAACTGACTGCATATAGTGGATTAATGACCAAAATTCTCTTGAACATGGGCATGGAATGACTTGGAAGTATTGACACGAGAATGATACCAATCCCCCAATGCAACTGACGGTGAGAGTATTCTTGGACAACTCAAAGGAGTAAGAAGACTCTAGGAATTAGCCGGAATCGAAGATAAACGGATTACCCAAAAACTGAAATGCATATGCAAGTGAGTGGCATGTTCAATAGTGACTATGTACTACCATAACAAAATACAAACTCTTTCCCTAATTTCCCCATCATGATTGATGAGTGCCTCTTTGCTTTTTAATGAGTTGGAAAAGGGTAACAAACGCTCGATATAGCTTGTCCTTCGGATGAGTCCAATATCATATGTTTTATGAACCTGAGAAAGGAGGGTCCTTCATCGTTTAATTGTACGAGTCCGATGAAAGCAACTCATTTGTCGTTTCATGTTTAGAAAGTTTGAAATGACTAAGGAGACTCCAAAATGTCCTTTTTCGTAAAAAAGGCTAGCCGGTTCGAAAAAGAGATAACCTACCACCGACTAGTCTACCGTTCTGATTCTTTTACAAGTGTGAACGTAACAAATTCGCTTGACAATCTTTTTGTGTTTTGAGGAGACTGAAAAGAGCTTAAATATAACTCTCGAACTAGGTCTTTTTCATAATCCAATTTTAACGAGTCTAAAAAACAGTCAAAATATACTCGATACCTCTTCATTGAGTTTTTAACGAGCACGCTAAAAGTATAAAAGGCACTCGAAACCTTTTTCATGTTTAAATCCAGAGCACGAAAAAGTGATAAAGTAAGCTCAAATCAATTTTCATGTTTTAACCAGAGCACGAAAAATGAAAAGTAAGCTCAACACCATCTTACTGTTTTTAACGAGCTCGAAGATTAGTTCAAAGAATGCTCAGGGTATCTACTTCATTTTTTAATGAGCTTGAAACATAATAAGAACTATGCTCAAAACATGGTTTCATTTTTATGCAAGCTTGAAAACAAAAGGTAAACTATGCTTAAGGAAACCTACTTCATTTTTTAATGATCTTGAAATAGAAAATGAACTATGCTCAAAAGGCTCTCCATTGATGGGTGATTTCCCAACATGGTGTCCAGTGGTTGGTACTTGCCCCCAGTATAACTGTCAAGTAGCTTAACACCAATAAAGAGATATGTGACATGCCCCCCAAGCTTCATTGTGTCTTGACACAATGGAAGAATCTGTTTCATTTTTTAAACGAGCTTAACACGAAAAAGGAACTTTGCTCAAGGTCAGTTTTATTTTTTAACGAGCTTGAAACCAAGAATAAACACTGCTCAAGGTGGCATGTTTCATTTCTACACAAGATTGAAACAGAAAATAACTTGCTTATGGGGACCTGTTTCATTTTTACACAAGCTTGAAACAGAAAGTAACTATGCTTGAGGACATCCGTTTCATTTTTTAACGAGCTTGATACATAATGGGAACTATGCTCATAAGCATTTATTTCATTTTTTAGTGAGCTTGACACAGAAAGGGAACTATGCTCACCATGTCTGTTCTAATCCAACATGATGTCCAAAGGTTGGAAGGTTTCCCCCTTATGTCCAAAGGTTCTAATCCAACATGATGTCCAAAGGTTGGAAGGTTGGAAGGTTGGAAGAAGCTAGCGACTTAACTCCAGTATGATATCCAGAGGTTGGAGCCATGCCCCCCATTTTACCTATGACAGGAAGAAGCTAACTAGAAGGGGAAAGAGCCACAAGAACATGCGAAGCATTCAGGGAATTCTGATGACTAGGAGTCACATGATAATCAGGTTTAATGAAGGAAAGTTGATCAATGGTCACAATATTCCCGTCATGGGGAAAATACATCACTCGAAAGAGTGTGGACACTACAACTTTCATGGCGTAAACATAATCATGCCCAAGGAGCAGATTAAAATCTAAAGGACCTTGGACTACCATAACATCGATACAGACAATGTTTCCTTCCAAATTAATAGGTAACTGAAGAACGATCCCTAAATGCATTGTAGTTCTTAGATTAAAAGCCAGAATCTGATTGGTAGCTAGCACAAGCGGAGGAGAACCTATGGCTTTCCAAGAAGTAGAGGAGAGAATGCTAACAAAATCCCCTCCGTCAACAATAGTGCGAAGTATACTCTTAGCAGCAACTCGCACAGCTATCTGGAAAGGAACACTCGAATGAAGACGATATTCTGTTAGGTTACTCCAGTCAAAGGAAATAACCTCACTACTTGGAGAGAGTTTTGTCGAAAGAGACAAAACTTCTTCTTGCATAGAATAATCAGAACTGACTACGAAAAATTCAGCAGGATGGTTTTCACTCTTGATTAGAAGAGAGCGAGAAGACGAAGACTCTGTTGAAGGGACTACTTCAGTCTCAACAGTCTCTGATGAAAGAGTGGGATTAGGTGGAGATGACATCAACTCGACCACTTTAACTTCACTCTCCAAATGAAGAGTGGGATCAACCAAGGATGGACTTGGATAAAGCTCTTTGACTTCACTCTTCAACGGAAGAGTGGGATCGACTAAGGATGGACTTGGATCGACCAATTGATCAACCAATGGGATGTTAAGAGACATCTTACGATAACTGGTTGGAAGTTGTTGCTGAGGAACAGTAAGTTCTTCCAAAAACTTTGAAGCTTCATCCATACGAGGACAAAGGTAAGTGCGGTGCATATCCTTACATAGAAAGCAAGGATATCTGACCTTTCCTTTTCAACTCTTAACCAAAGAGTCGCTGGTTGACGGGGCATCATCAGCATGATTATCAGAGACTGACGATGCATGATGTTTAGACCACACTTCTGAAACAAGGGAAATACCATGATAGTCCTTGAGAAGGTGATCACCCTTGCAAACTATACAAGGGAACTTAACTTTATGAGTGCCGAAAACAAGTACATTGATACCACCAGCATGATGACCAGTGGCTGGTGGGATTCCAACATGAAGGTCAGAGGTTGGAGGGATGACCTTCTTCTTAGTGTTCTTCTTCTTAGCCTTCCTTTTCATCTTCTTCTTACCCACCCATTTACTAACATTAGAGTTTTCAAAAGGTGAAGAGGAAGAAAGGGATGTTGATTTAACATCTGAGGAAGAAGATGAAGGGTTACCATGAGGTTGATTCTCATGCGGTAAAGGACCAAGATCCGACACAAAGGGTGCATTTGGTATGACAGGATTGGAGAATAACCATACAGGTAATCCTATAGTCAATCTGAGAAGGTTCAAAGTGGCCATGAAAGGAGGACCAACAGCTCCACAAGGGGGAGAAACAAAATACATACCTTGAAAATGTTTCTCTTGACTGGTGGTCCTAGGAGAGTACCCATATCTGAACTCTCTAAGAAACTCTGAAATACCACACAAGATTAAACACTACTCAAGTCTAAAAGCCACAAGAAAACTATGTGAATAGGATTGGATCAAAGTTAGGAACCTCACAGGATAGGACAAAAGGATAACTCAGTTTTTCATAGGAATCCTAAGAGGGTCTCCCAATATACGCTAGGTATGGGGGAGCTCAAATCGGTTTAGTGTTATCTAATGCACAACTATTCACAAGGGGCCTTCCTATATACAATCAAGTACGTGAAGTACCTTTCTATATACCTTAAGGGTACATGAAATGTCGTTCGATATACTGACGATACGTGGAAGAACCGCACAAGTCTCGGGTTGTAGTGCAGACAAATGAATGACAAGTACTATGTTTTACGATGCTCGAACACGTCACTAACTTACACGCAATTACTAAATGATTTTAAACCTAAGCTAGCATTAATTTTATCTTGAGCGGTTAAGTGGATGCATGATGTGTAGACAATAAATGTAAAAAGAATTCAAATCCTAGCTACATGGTAATGCACATTTCTCTTTCAATGAAAACTACCTAAGGTAGGGAAAGAGTTTTCTGTTAAAACAAGACAAAAATTAGAGATCTAAGAAAAACAAGTTCTATTCAAAGGAAACTATGAATATTTTAAAGATCAACATCAAATACAATTCTTGTGAATTCATACACGATCAAGGGGGGTCCAGGGGTTCCCCCCCCCCCCCCCAACTTGAAAGTTCTTTGGAGGTTCGGGGGCATGAACCCCCTTAAGAAAAAAAAATTGGCTTTTTTTTTTTTGCTTCTCTTTTGATTGAGTTTCCTATTCAAAGATGAATCTAAACAATAAAGAAAAGGATAATTCTCTTCTTATATCTACAAACAGAAAAAGAGATAACACCTACAACACACCATTCATTCAGAAATCAAAAGGAATATGACAAGCACCCAAACAACTCCAAAACAATCAAGAATTGCTCCAAAACAACCAAAATGCAACCAAGACTCAATGACTAAGGGGAGGAAGAGATAATGTTGAATCTAGGGGGTCTATGACTATCACATGCAGCCTAAAAACCAAAATCCATCAAACCAAAACCCAAAAAATGAAGGAAATTTAAGCCAAAAGCTGAGTTTCAAAGGGCAGTGCGCTTTCAACACTGCACCAGAGTGCCTATGAGGGGACCAATGCTCCTATAACACTACAAAGAAGCACCTATGAGGGGATCGACGCTCCTATAACACTGCATAAAAGAGCCTATGAGGGGACCGACGCTCCTATAAGGTTGCACAAGAGCACCTATGAGGGTAGCGGCGCATTTACAACACAGTGTAAAAGCATTGACGGTGTCTTTTCTCCTAAGGCAAAGGGCACCAATACTGTCAACACTTAAGACATTAAAAATGGAAACAACGACGCTCTGTCTACATAGCCCAAGCGCATCGGTGGAGAAACAAAACAGAATAAAAGTTAGATTTCCTATGGAAGAAGGGCAGAAGCTTTGATAGTGATCCAAAGAGCATCAAGAGGATGCAAGACACTCTTCAAAGGAAAAATACAAAGAAAGGAGGGTCTCTAGAGGCTATCAAAAGGATTCATAAAGAGACATGAAATCAAAACGAAAGAAATCAGATCTATGTACGTTCCCCAGCGGAGTCGCCAAATTTGTTATAGGATAAATCTACTCAATCGAAATTAAGCTAGATCTCCCTAGTCCAAGTGGATCTAGAACAAATAAAATACAGAATACAATCTACTTTCCTTTATCAATCAGAAATGCAAACACACAGATAGATCACTTACCTGATATTCACAGATCCTCTTCTCTCTATTGATTCAAGCTCTAGAATCTTCAGATCTTCAGCTGCAAAACCCTGTCAAGCATGTGGAAACAAGCAAACAGCATATGCGAATCCAAACATATAATTGATCTAAGCTAACGGTTAAGGAAGTAAGCTATAAACATCATTAACACAACAACGTTTATGGAAAAATATTTGTATTAATGTAACAAGGAGATACATAGAATTACATAGGAGAGAACATTACAACCTAGCCTTAACTCTACAATATTCCATCCAACAATCCAAGCCAAAGCCTCTAAATCAAGATAGTAAGCCACCTAGAAATACCACCAGCATAAAAGTACCATAGACCTTCCTCCCTTCCAAATGGAGAGAGTGTTCAATTTATAAGGCTAAAGGGATAGAGTAGGTTGAGGATTAGGAGGAGGGATCTAAGGGATCTTTCCTATAGGTTAGGAAATGAAATACCACCTAACCTAGATAATAGGGATAAACCACCACCTCATCTACCTTCAAGAAGGGTCTCGAATCTTCATTTGTTTCCCTCAAAACGCCACCAGCGCTCTTAGCAGGAAGGGAAAATGCGTCGTCGGCACTCCTAGCAGTGGGAGACAAAGCATCGGCATCGACGCATCTAGTATGAAGGAAAAAGGCACCTTCGGCGCTCCTAGCATGAAGGACAAGAGCGTCGACCTTCCTAAAGAGGGAAAAAAGCAGGTAAACCTCAATCTCAGTCAACTTTAGCAGAGAGAAACTTGGGGATTAGGCAAAGGGTTAACACATGGATCAAGAGTGCAATATTTTGATGTAACAAGCACATCATGTAACATGAACCATTAACAATGTCATTCATCATCATATAAAACCATCACATAAGATCATACACAGTGCACAAGATATTGTACATGGAAACCAAAAAGAAAGAAAACCACGAAATGATTTTCTTATATCATGTCAATATTACATTCAATTGAATTACCAGCACCCATTGGAAGGAATCACCCACTCCTTGATTTCTCTAGCACCCACTAAAAGGATCCTACAACCCCCTAGCTTTACCATCTGCAAATGGAAGTAATCACCCACTCCCTAAAGCATAGGATCCAACCTGTAGAGAGGACACCAATCCTCAATGAGTTACGACTCACCCTAGCACCACCCTGCCACCCCGATTCTCCATCACCAACTGGAAGGAAGAAACAACTCACTTTCCTTGCACCACCCAGGTTCCACCTTGATATGAGTAAGAGTATCAACTTTCACTGTCACTATATTTATAGTGTCATTGTCACTATCACTATCACTATCAATGTCACTTTCATTGCCTTCACACTGTCACTGTCACTGTCACAATCATTGTCACTATTATTGTCACTAGCATTTTGCTTGCAACTGTCGTTGTCATTGTATTCATATTGCCAGTGCCATTACTATCACTTGTATTCACACTATCATTATCAATATTATCACTTGTATTCACATTGTCATTATCAATATTATCACTTGTCTTCACATTGTCATTGTCGTTGTCATTTGTCTTCACACTGTCACTGTCAATGTCATTGACACCATCATTGTCACTATCTTTATATTATACAAAAACCCTTAATTCCAAAGACCATATCTCTGAAACTGTAGAAAAACAATATTTGAAACTTATACCCCGGGTAATTCAATATCTCTGCTTCAACTCCTCCAATGTTCACTATTTGAAATGTCCTAGAACAAAATTTATAGAGGAAATACCAAATTGACCTGTTTAAATATGATTTCATAATCATTCAGAAGCCCTAAATTCCTAAGGTCATATCTCTAAAAATATATAAGACATTAGAGGAAATTTCAACTCAAAATGGGCCTCCTAAGAAAAATAATAAAATTATAGTTAAAATAATAAAATAATGTTTATTAATTTGGAGGAAGAAAAGAAAAAAACTACTTTTTTTGTTCGTATTTTCGACATATCTCCCTGTGATTTTACTCAAATTTCGATTGATAGAGCTCATTGGATGCGAAATTAAATTCCGCATCCAACGAGTACCCACTCGGCATACATTTGACGGACCTCGCTACCCCAAAAACAAGAAATACCTGGGGGGGAAACATGATGATGATGTCATCATCAAGTTTTTTCAGGTATTTCTTGTTTTGGGGGTAGCGGGGTCCATCAAAATTATGCCAATTGGGTACTCATTGGATGTGGAATTTAATTTCGCATCCAGGGAGCTCTCCCGATCAAAATTTGAGTAAAAAGACAGGGAGATATGTCAAAAATACGAACAAAATAAGTAGTTTTTTTTATGATACCTATCCCCAAATTTATATTAAAAATTGTTTAAGACCTATACGGTATTTCAAATTTAAAGCAATTTCATTGGCTAACACATGATGACATGGAATTTAAATTATGGTTAAAAGGCCCATTTTGAGTTGAAATTTCCTATAATGCTAGCATCTGAGACTCGTACGACATATTATTTAAGATCTTTACTTCATCTCCTCCAAGGGACACTATCTGAAGTTATATCTACTGAAATATGTAGTGAAAATGATACACTGACATGTTTGAGGTTGCTTTCCGGACTAGTCATACCCTAACTTCCTGAGATCATATCTCCAAAAATATAGTGAAAGCTCATACCATAGGTTTTTCAATATTTATGATTCATATCCACCATTTTTCATGTTCTTAAACATCCCATAACATAATTTGTAATGAAAATTCCATACCGACTTGAAAATATCCCATTTTTCCTCATCATCTTCTTCAAATGTTGAAAGCCTTTCCACAAATTCTTCTCTCCTATCATGTATCCATGTATTGTGTACAATAAAAATGAATTAGGAAGTGATCCACTTATTTATACCCTTTTATGGATCTCCTAGGGGCTCCCTCTTCTTCTAGGGCCGACATGTACAAGATCTTGGTAGGGATGACCTATCATTATGGTTGTGTCATCTTTACGAATCCTTTCATATCTCCTCATTCTTATGTATTTATAGGGATTTACATATACCATTGGAAAGGTATCAAACTAATATTTACAACCATGCAACCCATACTCTCATTTTATCTTATTATATAGAATAAAAATTCCTTCAAATATAGCGTATTCAAACTAGGCATCAATGACAACATTTCCAACAATATTCATATTCCTTTGGTTTCTTGTCTCCACAAGTGGGAAAGTGAGGTGTACATTAATATATTCACTTGGGAATTATTATTACATGTATTTTAAGTGGGAAAACACCAATATATTCACTTGGGAATCATCATTACCTATGGGATCATATCAATATATTTATTGGGGCTTCCTATTAAGGTCATCTTTCATCATTAAGGATGCTTCAAGGTATTTCATATAGACACATAATCATCACTTTATGGGATCTTTACACTTCACTTCATCATGTTTATGTGGACACGTCATCATCACTTTAGGGGATTGTTTATTAGCTTCTTCGACACTTCTTCAAGACACTTTATATGGACATACCATCATTGTTTTAGGATCTTATTTAATGGATTTAGGGTAATGCTCCATTTGTATACAATTCAAAGTGGTCATGTGGAACCAGCCTCATGTTATATCATTCCATGGGGGACATGCTTAATAGCTATGTCATAAGGGGACCACTTTGTATTTATATACACATGTCAAGGATCTTCAAGGATTCAAACAATCTCCCTTTATCATTGTCGTAACATCATCATCATCGCCACATCATCATTACCATTGCAATATAATCATCATCACTGCCACTTTGAAATCAATTCCAACATAACTAAACAATCTCATAAGCTCATGATGTAGGTTACATAAATATCTTGACCTTGTGGACATCAATGACAACTTCAACCAACAATATCCCCCTTTGTCATTGAAGGAAACAAATTCGACTCTCTTTCCCGCTTTTACATTAATGACAAAGGGGTGAAGTAAATTTCGTCACCTTCTGTCCCTGGGCTTATGTTGGTTCCCCATGTCAATACACTTATTTTTTGTGACTGTATTTTGTTGAACATTCTCTTCCCCTTGCAAAGGATAACTTTGAATTCCTTCTGAAAATATATTTCCTTGTTGAGAATGCTCCCCCTTTGATTGTGTTGACTACCCCTTAGACTAGTCCTTTTCTTGAATCTTTCTAAAGTAGCTCACCATGTGTTCCTATATGATTTACCAATCCACTATATTTTTCTTTGTACAATCCTTAATATGTTTTCCTTTCTTTGGTCTTCCTTTACCGCTACTTAGACTCCCCCTCAATATTATCCATGATATTCGAAATCTCTATGCCACATTATTTAGAATAATTCATAAGACTACTTTTATGCAGGATAATCACTTGTAATCCTGATACCTTCCTTTTTACTTATTGATTTTTCAATATTACTCAACTCTGCAACTGTTATGGGTATGTCCTCTCAGAATTATCCATTTACTTTGTATTCCTATTTTTCACTCAAATCTTTAGAATGTAACATTAATTCCTTTTTGTCTTCAATCTTGAGACTATTTATAATTTCATTCAACGTGCTACCTAGCTTGCTTTGGTTTCCTACATTGAGCCTTGAACCTTCATCGCATTCATAGAGGACTAATCCACAAGCTTCTTCCTCCTGTCCTTTAGAATTTTCTTCCAAACCTTGTTCGAATTCTTCCCTTGATTGATTAGGACATTATTTTTCTCATTTATTTTGTAGTTGTTTTTACAAAACCTTGAAATGTTCCTTTAGTTGTAACATGCATAACATTCAACACTATTCAGATCCATGTAGATACTATTGTTCCTTCAATATTCTTTCCATAAGCTCTACAATTCATAGCATTATGTCCAAAATTATTACGTCAAAAACAATAATCAGTAAAGAAACCTTGGTACCTAGGATAAAAGGGTCTTCTTTGTGATGTATTCCTTCTAAATTCATAATTTGCATCTTTGTTGTTACTAGAGATTCTTCGATATCCAACAGTGCTTGATTTTCCTTGAAATGGAGTTCTTTGAGATGCTTGTATGTCGTTCCTTGATTGATCATGGTCTTTTACTCTTCTACTGGAATCTTTTGTCTTCATTTGGGTAGCTTCCTTATCCAAATATTCTTTTAGTGAAAGGATATAAAGATCTTTCCTTTGACAATATTATTTCTTCTCTTGAAGTTGACTTGTCAGTTCTTATTCAGTTTTCTTGTCCTTTTCTATTTGACTTCTATTAGCAACAATGGTATTTTCAGCTTCTTCATCGTTCTTATGTATTTCTTCTAGTTTCCTTGTCAACCTTTCTTCAACTTTTCTTAGTGGTGTCTTTTGTTCATCAATGGCATTTCTCACTTCTTCAATACTTTCTACCATTTGTATTTTTTTAATTTTGATCATCCTCTTGAATATTCTGCAACTGTTCTTTCATAGGTTCTCTTTTCTAAGCTCTATAAGTTCTTCAACTTCCTTACCAATGTCAGAAGCAACCTTTCTCATCTTCTCAAGTTCTTCTTTTAAGGAAATGATTTCAACCTCCTGAGTATCACAAATATTTTCTTTTCCTTTTAGTTGGGTCATTAGGACTTGTTCAGCTTCCAAGACTCCTCCTAGTTGTGCCTTTAATATAGAAACTTCTAGTTTCTCAAACTGTTTTGCTTCTACTTCTTCATACTTTAGCAGTATTCTACTAAGATGCTCAGCTTTCTTACTTTCATCTCTAAATAAGAAAGAGAATAAATTAGTTCTCCTTCCCATTTTACTTATGTAGTCTCTTCATCTTCAACTTCGAAATATTATTCTACATCACTAATAGTATCATCACCTTCATTTGAAGAGTCATTGTTGCTTGTTCCTTCCATAATTTCCTTTCCATTGAATGATCGGTTTCCTTGGAGGTTTTCCTGAGTAGGAAACTTGTAGTTTGACCCAGATTTCTTTGGATGAAGTACACTTTCCAATCTTCCTTTTCATAGCTCGGATAATCCTTCCAGGATGGCACCCATTTCCAATTGTTGTTTATTTTTAATTCTTTCTTAGCTACAGAATTTGGTGGTATTTTTGAAGGGGTATAACTAGTAACAAATGATTTCCAAAAATTATATCCCATTTCCCCCAGAAATATTTTCATCCTTATGCTCCATGCTTCATAATATGTTTCATCGAATATGGGTGGTATTCTAAGATGACTATACATGAGTGCTACACAGATCTTCCTTCCAGTGGTTAACTTGTTCCTGAAGGAAACCTGCTCTGATTCCAATTATTGGAATATTCATCGATATTGAGAGGGGGGTAAATTGGTATTGAGTAATTTTTACCATTTTTAACCGTAAGCACATAATGTAACATTAACCATTAACAAATCCCATTCATCATCATATAAAACCATCAATACGTAAGATCATACACCATGCACAAGATATTTTACATGGAAACAAAAATGGGAGAAAACCATGAAATGATTTTCTTATATCATGCTACATTCAATTGATTTACCATCACCCACTAGAAGGAATCCCCCACTCCATGATTTCTCTAGCACCCACTAGAAGGAGGCTATAACCCCCTATATTTATCAATTGTAACTGGAAGGAAGCACCCACTCCCTAAAGCAGGAGATTCAACTTGTAGAGAGGACACCAATACTCCGTGAGTTCAAACTCACCCTAGCACCACCCTGCCACCCTGGTTCTCCAACACAAATTGGAAGGAATCAACAACTCCCTTGCCTTGCACCACCCTTCCACCCTAATATGAGCAAGAGTATCAATTGTCACTATCATTGTCTTAATATTTCCATTGTCACTATCACAATCATTGTCATTATCACTTTCATTATCATTGGAACTAGAATTGTCTTCACATTGTCACTTCCTTCACACTTGCATTGTCACTGTGGAATTATCACTCTCACTATCATTGTGTTCACAATGTCACTCTCACTATCATTGTCGTTGTTATTGTCTTCATACTATCACTCTCACAACTGTCACTTATCTTCACATTGTCACTATTGCCACTTGTCTTCACACTCTCACTGTCATTGTCATTTGTCTTCACACTCTCACTGTCATTTTTCTTCACATTTTCATTGTCATTTGTCTTCACATTGTCATTGTCACTTCCATTGGCATTGTTTATATACTATATAGAAACCATTACTTCCAAAGGGCGTATATCCGAAACTATAGAAAACTAGTATCTGAAACCTGTACCTCAGGTACTTAAATATATATACTTTAAATCCTCCAAGACTCACTATTTTAAACGTCATAGAACAAAATTTATAGAGGAAATACCAAACTGGCCTATTTAAATATGATTCCAATATCATTCAAAAGCACTAACTTACTAAGGTAATATCTCCAAAAATATAGCATACCGGCATCTAAAACTCATACCACTAATTCTTCAATTTCTCTTTCATCTCCTTTGAGGGAAAAATTATGAAGATTTATATAAAAATATATATATATAGTGAAATTTCCATACTGACCTACTTGAGGTTGATTTCAGGACTAATCAAAATCCCAAACTTCCTAAGATCATATATCTAAAAATATAGTGAACCGGAATCTGAAACATGTACCAAATGTTTTTCAATATATCTACTTCATATCCACCATTTTTTATGTTCTGAAACGTCCCATAACAAAGTTTATAATGAAAATTACATGTTTACTTGAAAATATTGCCTTTTTCCTCATAGTCTTCTTCAAATGTTGCAATGCTTTCCACAAATTCGCCTCTCTTATCATGTATCCATGTCTTGGATAAAATGAAAATTAACATGAAATTGATGCACTTATGTATACTCTTTTAGGGGTCACCTATGGGATCCCTCTTCCTCTAGGGCTGACATGTTCAAGTCTTCGCAGTGCTTACCTATCATTTGTGTTGGGTTGTCTTTACAAATCCTTTCATATATCCTCATTCTGTTGGAGTTAGAGGGAGTTCCATATAGCATTTGAAAGGTATCGGAATAGTATTTCCAACCATGTAGTCTATACTTTCATTTTATCTAGGTATATAGAGTAAAAATTCCTTCAAATATAGGGTATTCAAATTGGGAAGAAATGACAACATTTCACTTGGGAATCATAATTAAATGTATTTTAAGTTGGGGCACACCAATATATTCCCTTATGAATCATCATTACCTATGGGGGAATATCAATATTTTTATTGGGGATTCTTGTTAAGGTAATATTTCATCTTTAAGGATTCTTCAAGGTATTTCATGTGGACACATCATCATCACTTCAGGGGATTGTTCACACTTCTCATATGCATTGTATTTAGGGGATTATTTAATGACACCACATCATCATCACTTTAGGGGATTGTTTATTGGCTTCTTCAACACTTATTCAAGACACTTTATATGGACATATCATCATTGCTTTAGGGATTCTTTAGTGGCTTTATGGGAATGCTCCATTTGTGTACAAATAAAATTGGGCATGTGGAAACAACCACATGTTATCTCATCCCATGAGGGCCATGCTTAACAGATATACCATAACTAGGAGACCAAATTGGAGTCATATACACTTGTGTAAATTCTCTTAAAGGATTCAAACAATATCCCTTTATCACGTACATATCATCTTCATCATTAGCATCGGCACATCATCATCATAAATCTCTTGACCTTGATTACATAAATGACAAATTCAACCAACATATATCTCATTTACTAATCTTATTTATAAGTGGTATCAAATCTATTTCTTGGGAAAAAGAGAAAGTTAGTGTCTTTTGTTTTTTGTCGTTGCTATTGTCGTTTTGTATTTTTAGGATTTTTTTTTCTTGTGGCATGATTTTTTCTCTTAATTTATTCACTAGATCACAACCAAACCAATGGCAATAGAGGTAAAATGGCTATGGAATTTAATAATTAGGGTCATAATAGAGATTCAAAGAAGTATCGCAAAATTTATACCCATTTCATGTTGAAGCCTGAAAATACTCAAGGGAAATCCCCCAAGATACAATAGAAAAAATTCCTCCATGTCTGGATATAGATATGTTGAAAACTATGGTACTTGGAAATATCATTGTGCTTAGAATCTGAGATGTTGTGTCACACCATTATATTATGAATTCTGTTAATGTATTCATAGATTGTTTGATCATTGTATTGGCAATTGGTGTATAATCTTTGCATTGGCACAATTGTCATCACTCAATATTTCAATGGTTGTCCAATACTTCAAAGGGTAAATTTTGTTGTGTAATTCCTCCAAAATTTGCTCAATGTTTTTATCAAATTACCTTTCTCCTCACAATTTCTATTGTGTGATGTTTGACAACAAAGTGTGGTTAGTGCAAAATTTAGTGTAGCAAATAAATATTTCTCAATGTGAGAAACAATTTATCATAAATTATATTTCATCTTGTTGGGGTTAACCATCCAATGCTTCTAGATAGATATTTGCCTTAAATTGTGGAATGTAAATATCATTTTGCACCTTGAATGGGGTGCGTGCATTAAACAAATAATTTTTGGCATCAAAGTTAGAATGAGGGCATGAATCTTCAAGATTTGGGTGAATTGGTCATATATCTTTATTCTCTCTATCACTTTAAGGTATTGTAGATTATTCATTAAACAATGCAAGAGGGTGTGTTTTAGGATTAGTTCTTGTGTCTGTATACATTGCCATTTGAGAACATACTAAGTACTGAGGAAGGTTGGCCCAGTGAGTTTTTAGTTGAAGTCCATGCTTCTTGTAATTGGATATCATTCAACTAAGAATTCAACATAGAATTGTTATGCCACTAATATGTATTCCAAGATATCTCAGTGAGGCAACCTCTCTTGATGAAGCTTGAGATTTCGATGAAAACTAACAAAAAACATGAATAGAGTTGTGCAAGAAAATCAAAGATATATTATACCATAAAATAAGAAAATGTTGTGTTAATAAAAATAACAACTCCATAGGAATACTTATAAAACACATACATGAATCTAAGAAAACATAAGTTAGACTAACTTGGATTCTTAAAGACTAGAACCAAGTCCCTTATATACAGTATTTGTATAAGATGTGAAAGATAAGATTCCAGTGACAAATTGATAAAGACCCATAAGCTATTATTGAATCTATAGGCCAAAATCATCGAGGTCTAAATCATGTTACCATTCCTGGTCCTAATATTTAGAATGGTCATTACTTCACGTGTATAAGAAGTGGGTTAAAAGAGTACTTCACCTCAAATGTTGGCACATTCACTTGTCGGGGGGTGAAAGGGTTAGGTGAGGAAGTTGGGATGATCGTTATTGTTTCAAAGAAAGATAAATAAGTAGAGTGAGGAATTTGCATTATTGTTTTGAATCAATATAAGTAAGTAGAGTGGTAGAGTGCCAAGAGTTGAATAGCTTTATGTTGTTGGAAATGGTTTTGGCATTAAAGCGTTAACTTCCTTGCTTAAGGGAATAAAAAACTTCCAAACCAAAGAGTTTGAGGATGACACTTTATTCTTCTAGAGCATTACATTGCTACATGTTGATGTACCTCACCTTTTAAAATCAAAAGTTGTAACACTTCAAGAACTTACTTTCTATGATTTTTCTTGTGGCTATTGTTGGTAAAAGTTGTTTGTTGTTTAAGTCTTAGCTTCTGCTTCTAAAATTTTGGTGGAGGTTAGAGATTAGTATGCTTAATAGGGTACTAAATTTATTTCTAAACTTGGGATGGTTTAATAACATAAGTTGACAAATATACATATCTTTGATATATATTACAAGTTTTGAGCAAAATATTGAAGAAATTTTCTCAAAGTGTAAAGAAGGTTATCATGCGATAACATTAACTATTTACAGGGTGATTAGAATGTTGAAAATTACATGAAGCATCATATGTTGATAATATATTTGAACCTATCCTGGGTAATGAATTGATGTGTTCTTTATTTGTAAATTATTTTAGATATTCCAATGGTCACTTTACTAAAACAATTATTACATTGAGTGTATGCTCAATTGTGTGGGTATATGTTTGTATTTGCATTACTTTAATAATTATAAAAACACACCATTTGGATTCTTTAACTACTATGACATAGAAAAAATGAGTCCGATAAAAACACACAATGTATCACAATATATACCCTAAAAAACCTTGTGTGGGAAAACTCACAAGAAATAATAGATTGTGTATTTCATCTTTTATATAATGAAGGTTACAAAGTGGTTCAGACTCATTGCAACGCTATGAGACACTATTGTTTTATATAATATTCTGCATATTGCTTATGTCTCTTTTCTTTGTTCATATCTCCTCTGCACTCATTGCGTATACTATGGAAGAACAAAAGTTTCCAAAATTCATAAACCCTTTTGCCTTCCTTTGCTAGGTTTTTTATATCTATAAATAGTGCTAGAATTAGGGTTTCATAACCATATTAGAATATTCATTATGCTTCTATAAATATTGAGTGCATTTCCATAAGTTACTATCTCCATATGTGTGGTATACTATGGAAGAACAAAAGTTTCCAAAATTTATAAACCCTTTTGCCTTCCTTTGCTAGGTTTTTTATATCTATAAATAGTGGTAGAATTAGGGTTTCATAACCATATTAGAATATTCATTATGCTTCTATAAATATCGATTGCATTTCCATAAGTTACTATCTCCATATGTGTGAATTATAGTGAGTTGGCATTGCTACCACTTGGACATAGGAAGGATAATTGGACCATTACCTTGTCAAAGGTATAACTTTTGCATACAAATTCTCTTTAATGAAAATGAACCATTTTTGTGATTCTATGAACTAGTATAATGCATCGTGGACCTCCATGGTGCATGTACATAATGCCTAAGACCCCAAAATATCACCCCTTTGACCTCAAATCGAAATGTTTTCAATTTTGGTCCATTGTTACAATTACCCTTCTAGGTCCCAAATTCTGTATTCATAATTCTAGAGCATCAATAAAGTCATAAGATATATTTGTTATCATCCTTCCTCGTTTTAATCTTATCAAATATATTTATTTTTGAAGGAGAAGAGGAAATAATTTCGTAGTGTTCTCACTAAGTACATTTTGACTTTTATTGATAGTGGTCCCTTAAATCCCACCTAATAAAGTTCTTGTTGACCCTTCTTGGCATTTATGATGTTATTTTGTAGAATGATGTCCTTGGTAATTTTTCTATGCATCTAGTGTCAAATATCCCATATAATGTAATACTTGCCCTTCCTAAGTGTTCTCCTTAAAGCACCATTTGGCCTTTGTTGATAGTGCTCCCTTCAATCCTACCTATAAAAGTTCGTGTTGAGACCTTGTAGTCATTCTAATATTATTTTGCATGATGATGTCCTTTGGTAATTTTCTATGTACATTTGGTGCCAAATCTCCCATGGAAGGAAATACTTGGCTCTCTTCATCCTCATTAAGCATGGATGACACATAGAGTTTAAGGTTGTTTACATTTACTATAGATTAAATGAGCATATAAGGTAGAACATTGAGTTTATAAGCATAGTTTCCTACCATATACCAAATCCTTAATTTTATTTCATGGACCTTGTAATATTTTCATATTAAAGTGAAACCAAACTATATCTCATACTTGGAAGATATTTTCAACTTAGGAACTTGAATTGATCATCCTTGGCCTTGTACAATCCCTAAGAATTCTTCAACATATCTTAAACCTATAGGTGTGTTTTCCCAATCCTACCTATTAACTTACATTTGATGCATCACTTGACACTAATGCCCCTATTTCAGGTGTCCATATACAATATCCAATGGTGATGGCAACAAATACCTAAATTAGATTTTAGAATGGAACTCATTTATGGAATTGTGACAATGTTGTTATATGAACCTTGTAAGTAAATAGAATTTTCATTATAGGTTCTCGGATACCTTTGGTTGTATCCTCTTAAAAGTTGAACCAAATTCCTATTCACTACCTTCATTTTCACATCAATGTGTGGTGAAATGTGACAAACATCTTCAGTTTAGTATCCAACTTATCCACAAAATGAAGTCCAGAATTCATTGAGATATCTAGTTTATTTATTGAATGTTTCTCCTTCAAATCCCAAAGTGCACCCAAACGCTTTCAAAGAATAAGCTTGCCACTTGTCCTTTGATGATCTTATGATAAGCCAATAGAGTGCACATCTCATAAAACCTATTGATTGCCACTCATTGAACCTATTGACTATCACATACATGTAATCATTCCCGACTTCTTTTCCTTAGCAATTGGATATGATTTCCCACAACCTTGTTGGAACTACAAGAAACAGTATAGTCCTTGATTCTTGTTACTAGGTTCATTGTTATAACATATATACAACCTACGATAAATAACGCTGCTTCTTCTACATATTAGGTCAGTAAACATGCCTCTAGAATTTAGCCATGATCTTATCAACACCAAAATTCCCAACAATAATATATGTATGAGCATGATCCCTTCTTAACGATACTTTTTCCTCCTTTGGCACATAAAGCTTCCTAGCCTTGGAGATGGTAATTGACATATGCTTATTCCAAATGGCATCACAATTATTCCAAATGGCATATGCACACTCCTATCTATATATTTCCTGGATAAACTCCATGTGTGTAATGGATCCCAGAGCTATGGGTTTTGGGTTGGCGATCGTGACAACATATAGGCTAACTTGTTGGCAACGACCTTATATTTAGTCACTAGATAAATTTGTTGTAGAAATACCATCCATTTAAAATGTCTTTCTTGTTGGAGGTAAGTTCACCTTGGATATTCCAATGGTTTGCTCAACAAAACATATATAAAACTTACAACAACTATAGTGAACATATGCTTGATTGTGCATTTATGTTTTTTGTGATTCAAGTGCTTTAACATATATAAAAACACATTATTCGTGTTCTTTAATTATTGTGACATAAAAAACAAAGCTACATAAAAAAGACACATAATGGAACACAATATTTACCTCAGGAAACTCAATATGGGAATACCCAACAAGAAATTAAGCTTTGTGCCTTTAATTTTTAATATCATGGAGATTACAACACATATTAGAAAGTGATCCAAGTTTTTTGCAAATTTGTGATGCATTATGGAATTCTATAGTCCTTTGTAGATTCCTACTTTCTCTATGATTATTAGTATCTTCCCCACACTCATTGCTCATACAAAAGAAAAGCAACCAAAGTCACAAACTCTTTTCAGTCATTCTACTAGTTTTTTGTTATCTATAATTATGGTTTTAGAACCCTATTGGATTAATCATGATGCATCTAGAAGTCTCTAGTGAATTCCCATGTCTTATTAGTTCCACGCATTGAATTATGGTGAGCTAGCATCACTACAAATTGGATATACTAAATATAATTAGAGCTTCACCTTGTCATGAGCATAACTAAGAATGTGAATCGATATGATTATACTTGCAATAGTTTCAATGCTTGGTATTCTCCAACTAGTGATAAAATATCTGCCTTTCATGAAGGAAATGTTTTATTCATGTAGAACAGGAGTGAGGATGAGTGGATGAAAAAAATCAAATAGAAAATATGTTGAATGTAACAAAGGTCGAAATCTTAGCTAAAATAATTGATAAAGAGTTTAGATGTCTTGTGGTATTTGTGGTATTTCTACTTGTTTTCAGTTGAATCCTAGAGTTGTGTGATTATTTCTACTAAGTGGTTTATTATTGTGGTGTATTTATGTTTGTTAGTTGAATTGCAGATTGTGGTGGTTGTCTATTTGACACTAGAATTGAATTTGTTCATATAAATTGTTGAGAAATTTCATTATGTTTGATATTGCAGAGGTTCATTAATATTTAAACGTGGGGCTTATATCATGCATGCTTCGCCAACATAGATCTTCTCCATAAAAGAAATCTGGTCTTTGTACTTGGAATTATGAAGAGGTCTTTGTCTTTAGGAATAATTTCAAGCCTTTTGTTTTTTGTTCTTCTTTGTGGAGTGAAAACCTCATTTTCAGCTTTGAGTGTCCATGCTTAGGTTTTATGGACGACCAAGACTATTATATTGCTATGCAAGGATGGCAATGTTGTTGTCTAAATGTGCATATACAAAACTTAGTCAAGGTTACACTTAGTCATTTATACTAACTTTGGTAAATTAATAGCACAACATGGATTTATTCTTGCCAAGGCTTCTCAATTAAGAAACCGCATTAACACAACGTTCGCGCTTCCTATTTTAATAGAGGATGAAATCATTTGATTGTACATATGAGATATATAAGTGATTGTGCTAAGTGACATTTGAAAAAAGATGGTTATAGCTCAAGAGTGATATGCTCAAAAGTTAGGAAATGACACACTTTATGCCCAAATGCATGATTATATAATGTTCCAATGGCACAACCCCCAATTCAAAGCAATCACATGTAATTATATGAATATAAATGTGTAATGAATGTGCAATCACAAAACTTTCTAATCTATTTGCACTATCATTGTCAAGCAACCTAATTCAATTTCCCATTCATCCATTTGTGCATGTGCAATCACAAAGCATTAAACCATAAATAAAATACTACAAGTGCAATGCCCCACATTTTGATGGGATGGCTAAACAACATTTACGCCTAGATTGTATTTATTTTCTTATTATCTTTGGACTCGGCTTGATTGAGTAAGTTATGCTTGTATATTTATGAACCTACTTATATGATTTAGATATGTTTTAAGTTATCGTTTATTTGATTAATTATGATGACAGTAATGTGATTCACTTCCAATATGAAAGATGTAAAAAAATGATAGGGTATGTGGATACCAATGTATATTACGATTAAATGAATGAATGGATGACATGCACATGACATATTAACTTGTTTATATTGATTGTTGGTTGATAAATTGGTAATTGACTTGAAAACGGTGAAAGAATATGTATGATCTTATGTTTTGGATGAGACTAGCCCAGAGGTTAGAGGGGATAAGCAATAGCCAGATATTTGTTATTATGTGTGGGCTAGTGCAGTAAACCAAGTTGCCCAAACTAGTCATTCGATGACACAACTCTAAGAACCACAATAGAAGCACAATGTGATTACTATTAGGTTGTTGACCCTAGTGTCATTAGGAGAGGTGGAGGTATTGTCCAACGTGTATCCTCTAAAACTTGGGGTTATTGGAGGGTCGTGTTGAGTCATGCTCCCCAAGTTGTGCGATGACGACTATCGATTGTTTGCTAGGAAAGTTAGGTTGATTTAATCGACACTTCTGCTTACCAGTTATATTTGGGGTTAGGTCAATGTAGTCGATGCAATCACAAAACTTTTAAATCTATTTGCACTAGCATTGCCAAGCAACCTAATTCAATTTCCCATTATACATTTGTGCACATGTATAATGGTTGATGAGTGTATTATATTAAGTATAGTTTTACCTTGTTATCATTTAAATTGTAATGCATTAGTTACATTCTATAGTGTCAGGATCATTTACATTGACTTACATTTATCACATTTAATTTGTAATTGAGTTGATTTCCTTTCATTTAAATCTCATTAGCAATCACAATTTGATTAAGTAATATTCTCAATACATTATTTAATTCTAATTATTATGCATAAACTATTGATTGCATGTCATAATATTAATGGTCCAATTAATGTTTACCAAACAAATATGATGTGGTTGATAATGGTCTGTCAAATCATAAACACATTGGAGATATTTCATTATTTAATAATATTTGGCCTTATAAGATCTAGTTTGAATAAATGTGTTAGACCCAACTTCTTAGGGAGGGTTGCCAGATCCTTAAATAGTTAGGTGACCTTAAGTATTAGTTTATTTTATTTTGGTTGACCTTCCTAGGACCCTTCCCGAGAAGGAGGGAGGAAGGGAGTGGAATGGGGGATAAAAACAAAAGTTAGGAGGATGAGAAGGGGGTTGTTTTGGGGTATTGATGTTTTGATGATCTACTTGGACTAGTTATTGGTGGAAGAGGGAGAACTAGTTATTGACAGGTAAGGAAGAAGATGGTGTTGTAGTTATTAGGGTTGTGGGCACGGAGAGCTAGGAACCCCACAAGTTTCCTAGAACTAACAACTTAGCTGCTAGTTGGCTAGGAGTAATCCCAGTTTGGGAAACATAGTTGGTTGGAGTTAGACCTACATGATTGTTAACTCTAGTATACATTGAGGTATTTTATTTGATCTTACTCAATCATTTTATTTATTTTATTATTATCGCATTTTAATGTTACATATGCTCTAAAATTGTAAATTCACTATTGATTTTGTTAATGATACATATGCGATGAAATTGTATATTTTCTATGAATTTGTTAAATAAAGGAAACACACATAGAACTCAACTTAGACAATTCGCACAGTTGGTGTTGCTACCTTTGTCTTTTTTGTAGTTGGTATTAGTTTAACACCCATCACTAGGAATGGGTGTTACAACCAGAATGGTTCTAATGTATGGTTGTAGCTTAAGGCAACATTTGAACAGAGTATTGTTGATGAAATTGTCATTGATGCCAACATGGACTTGGAGTGGCCCCTCAGGGTGTCATTGATGCCACCAAGTCCCACTTACAGTGCCTTGGACCCCTTTCAGAGTGGGTTCGTACCTTGTAGTGCCTTAGACCCAGTTGACAAGGTCCTTGTACCCACAAGGCTGGATCTTGATGCCACCACCTTGCTGGAGATGTTGAAGACTATGTTGATGGTGTTGAAGACCCTGGGGATGGTCCTGGAGCCTTGATGGACGTTGGAGAAACCCTAGATGAGTTGGAGAAGCATTAATGACCCATTTTCTGGTCATTCATGCTTTGATAGTGTCATGGTACCCCAAGAGAAGACCAAGCTACCCCATGGGTGATATCATGTTAGATCTTGACCTTTGGTGGTATCCTGGTGTGGCTGAAGTGGTTAAAAAAAACTATGAAGCCTCTTGCTCGATGAAGAATTCGATGAAGACTTGAAACCCCTAATGAAGACCTTGATGCCCCTACAAAGGTCATGGAGTCCACTACTTGCACTTACATGGTTAGTTGACATGAAGATATGGTCATTGATGACTTAATGAATTCATAGAACCTTTGTGAAGACCTTGATGCCCATTAATGTGGTCAAAACACATATTGGATTGATGATGAAGTTGACAAGGGTCCATGGTACCATTTGGTACAGCTTGATTGGACAAGTTATTGGTTCAGGTGTGGTGCAGTGATTAGCAGTGATCAGTTGATAAGAAAGTGATGAGTTGATGAGTAGTGATTATTTGATGAGCTATGTGATACAGCAAACAGTGATCAGTTGCCGTGAGCATGTGTAAAGGGTACAGTGGTATGTGATTGTGCAAGAAGAGTACAAATGCATGTACACTATTGCGCTAGTGAATACAGTGTAGTGTGCAAGAATATACAATGATATGTAATGTACAAATACAAGGGGTATGAAGTTATAAGGTGATGATGTGCACTTTATGTTTATGTATGCTATGACATGATACATATTGATGTGATTCGATAATACATGACCTTGATATGATGATGAACATGCATGCTTTGATATGATGACACCCTTCTATGCACTATGATGTATGCTTGATATATACACACTACATGCGTGATTATGATTGTACATGGTGCATACCCTAAGACGATGATGCACCACCCATGATGTACACTTGATCATCATCATCATCATGCATATCCTGTGATGATGATGCTTACCTATGATGATGCATGATTATGCATGCCTTCATTATGTATGACAATGATGTTTTGGAAGTGATCAAAAAGCAGAGATTATCAGCAGCAAGTTTAGTGATCGGTTTGACTCAGGTGGATTGAGTTTAGTGTGCAAACTCGGATTAACTGAGTCGAATGGTATGAGCAACAACAATTTAGCATGTACTATGTTCAAATGTTATCTTAAGCTACAACTGTGGGTATGTTTGTAGCTTGACTTAATTATTGTTGAGGTATTTCTACTAGTTTCCAATTGAAATGCAAAATTGTGGGTATTTCTACTAAGTGGTTCATTATTGTGGTGTATTTATGTTTGCTTTCAATTGAATAGTAAAATGTAGTGGTTGTTTGTTTAATACTAGAATTGAATTTGTTAGCAACAATTGTGGACAAATTTTGGTGTAAAATTGCAAAGGATGGCAACCTCGTTACGTCGAGTGAAGACCTCCAAGATTCATGTCGTTGAGGCTTGAGACACCAAAATTTCACTACTTAAACCCAAAAACAAAGGATTTTCGATTTCATACTATCAATTAGATTTTAGGGTTTGACCCACACTAACCCTTCTAGGCCCCAAATTCATTATTCTCAATTCCAAGGCATCGATAAAGTCATAGCAACTATATACATCCATGTTGTATCAACTTACAAGTGCACCATGTGAATAGTTGCATAAAGAGATTCTTTGTTGTTTATACTTGGATAATGATTTACCAATTGGTACACAATGTGCTTCCAATTGATGCATTTTCTACTAATGCTTGTATCTTAATTGTACTTTAGTTGTAAACTTTATCTATATTTACAAATTATAAAATTTTACAATTGTAACATATTAATAGTTGTACAAACAAGGTTTTTGGTAATCATATCTAATACTAACACATCCAATTAATGTTTTTCAACATTTTAATTGTACTTTGGTTGTTAACTTATCCATATTTGCAAACTATAAAATTTTACATCTATGATCAATAAATATATTATAATGCATTAATCATATATATTTATAATATAAAAACATCCCATACATTACTACAAATTTGGAAAATCAAAATATTTTATCATGACGGTTTCTATTCTATTCAGTAAAGAATACATCAATTATGATTATAATAAAAAAAAATCATATCCAATACACTCGGAAATTCAAAAATCATTATATCAATCTGCTATCATAAATTGAAAACCAAAAGTAAATCAAATCCATTATCAAAATTTAAAAATCAAAATATTTTCAAATGCCATTTTTACAAGAATATGTCAATAATATGCTAATTGAAAATCATATGACGCTATCATAAATTGAAAACCAAAAGTAAATCAAATCCATTATCAAAATTTAAAAATCAAAATATTTTCTCATGCCATTTTTACAAGAATATGTCAATAATATGCTAATTGAAAATCGTATTCAATTCATATATATATATATATGACGAAGAATGTCATACTTCTAAACAAAAAAATATCATGCTGCTTAAGGGTCACGTAAAGCAATAATCTAAATCTCTTCAGGGATGTCATTTATGATTCACTTTGTAGTGTTAATTATTTTAAAAATCAGTATCTTCTAAAATTGTAATTATAGTGATTATAGAAAGAGGGAAAAGTTAAACTCTTTATAGAACAACAGAGATGTCTAGAATCTAAGGGAAAGTTAAAATTGATTGATGTTGAATAGATACCCTCGCTTACATAGGGACAATGGAAAAGTCTAAGAGGGCAGTCACAGGGGAAGTCAAAATTGATTGATGATGAATAGATACCCTCACTTACATAGAGACAATGGAAAAGTCTAAGAGGGCAGTCCCTTTCTTTCAGTAAAATTAAGAGGGCAGTCACATGGGGGAAGCCGGTTACTTATACTCTGGCCCATGACTGCGACAATTATAGGGATGTCAATTAACAAAATGTTTGACTAACGGGAGTTTCCCTCAATATGCATAGGGTTGAAAATACTTGATGTTAAAAAAATAAATTTGTTTAGGCCCCCAAATGTAGCAACAACTTCAATGCTTTTTAACCGCTCCAATTTTTAACAAGGAAGTTGCCAACTGCAGCGTAGACATAGTTACATGTCATTCCTCCAATCCCCATCGCTATATTTTCAGTTGAGATGTTTAAACATGGTTGTATATTCCAGCATCCCACTAAAATTTAAAGTTTGTGTTTTATCTATTTTCCTCTGTTAATAGCATTGGAATTCTACAATTTCAGGGCGAAGCAAAATGTTAGTATGTAGATATTTTGCTTGGTCCGTCGTACCACCTAGGACTAGAAATTAGGTTTCCTTTGTGAAGGGAAACTTCAGAGCACTGGACATGTTGCTTATAGTACGCTTGAAAAGGACATGTTACATCCTAATGAATTAGATCATTTAATTAGGGAAGATAAACAGAAATATGATGTGTGATTGTGGCACAAAATCTGGATTTCTATCATCTTCCCTGACTCTTAGACTTAGCCATGGATATGACAGATAAATCCAATAGGACCATTTTTTCAATTATTTAATCAAAACGGGAGACCATTAAACACACCTGGCTTTTCAGAAAGCAAATAGGGTGCAACGCCATTTTTTCATTAGGTAGTATTTTTTTAAACCATGGGAACAGCAACCTCCCAAGAGTATATATACCAATAACTTGTGACTTAACAGGGGCCAAGACATCCCGAAGCCCACCAGGGTGAGCTTCTATCCAGGGGTTGCCTACCCTTCGAGCCTTGTCACAACAGACCAATGAGCAACCCTTACCCCCACCGGTTTTGAACCTATGACCTCCAAGGAGATAACACATGTTCTTAACCATTAGACCCACTCAAGTGCTCATTCATTAGGTAGTATTTGATTACAAGTGTCCGTTCACCCTAAAAGGAGTTACCTACGAAAGATGACCTCGAACCTAGCAAGTGTCCAATTCCAAATAATTGCACTGAGAGAAGCAAGGTAATTCTCCAACACAGTATGGGGGAGATCTTGTCACGTTAGTCACGTTGTGCTAGCCGACATAAATAAAAAATATTAAAATATAAAAAATCAAAAATATAAATTACATATCGACTGAAATAAAAATTAAAATATAAAAAAAATTAAACTAGCATAGATCCATTTTAAACCCAGATCATCAAGTATAGAGAGGGATCCAAATGGTAAACACAAATGTACACCTCAAAAAATCGGATCCCTCTCGGTGCTTGATAGATCTGGGTTTAAAATGGATCTAAGCTATAGTCTTCACCAGTCCTACACTCTTAAATCAGATGTCTGACAGATATGTTCAGCTGACAGTGAGGACAGGACGGATCTGTGATGCTAGATTATTAAGGTCATTCTTTCACCAGTAAACCTCGGTAGATCACCAACAAAGAAGGTATTCAGTTTATAATACCAAACTTTTTACAGCCTAGGAATCCAATTGTTTTCTTAGCCATTGACTCCCCCACATCTTATTCAAAATTAGAACGAACCGAGCTCTAAAGTGAAGGGTTTTTATTAGTTATGACTGCCAAAGACATAGAGGCTCGTCAAACTTTCATCTCCAATTCCTCCATATGGGCCCTTCTCCTAGGTCACCGATCTTAAACATATCCCCTCCTTAAGTATAAGATTTTGAATATCAATGATAGAGCTTTATCTAAATTTAGCTAGCTTTCTCCCTCGCTAAAATACACCATTCTTTCTATGCATGATTCTCTCTATATATCAAAGACTCCCACACACAGCTACTTATGATTTGCCCAATCTCTTAGCTTGGTATCTGGGCTGATGAACAATTCCCTGTTGTTTTCCAATACCAGATTCCCCTGCAAGGAAGGTTCCAACCACGCCTAGCACCTGAAAATACCAATTCTGAAACTTGGTATGCAACCCCTAAAGACACTTATCCCATGTCTCTGCAGGAGAAACACCATCACCAAAATTAATGCAAAAATACCTGACAAACTCCACTTGTTTGATCCTTTCCCATGGCCTCACCAGCCACTCAGTCGTGTCCTCATCTCCTATAATCTGGAAATCTGTTTTGTGATCACTTACAACTGCACCAAAGGCTTTTATAGAATTATTGTAGAAAAACCATTGTTCCTTCAACCAAATCTTGTGTAAGCTGGATAGAAAAAAGAAAGTCCTAATATCCTGTTTGTTCGATAGACACCGACTCCACAAGACACCGACAAGGTTCGATAGACCTATCTTTTTGGAGAGTACTCAAGAGATACACTGAAGATAAAGAACGTCTCTTATATAACAAAGATGCCAGTTTTAAAACTTGCAAATCAGGGGCAGCCTGCAGGGCATTCAACACTTTGATGGTAGACAATCCTCTGTCTTAAAGTAAAACTTATTGATCACTAGGCACACAGTGATATAATTACAACAACTAGCACTGGATCCAAATTGCAGCTGTCCTGGTTTTGCCTACAGCCAAGAATGAGCTTGAATGGCTTTGCAAATTGACCACATTGCAGTGTCCAATAGACAATTCCTTGTGTACGTAATTTTGAAATACAATTATCTTAAGGAATATGAATGGCCCTAACTGGACATGAATTTTAGTTATAATTTCTACGTGGTGTATTTAAGCTATACGGGATGCTCCTAACCTCACACATCAGGGGGCATCTGTTAGACAGTTATTGTGACCAGTTACCGCGATTATACAGACCAGTACCAGTTAACCAGATTGACCAGACCAGTACCAGCTGACCAGTTAAGGTGATTAGAACGGATATGCCAAGTTCCGGGACTAATTGAATTAAATCATTTAATCAGGTTAACATTAAGCATAGAATCAGTGAGATTATAGCTCCACCCATTCCAGAGATTAAGCATTGAATCAGGTTGATAAGATAGAGCAGTTGAGACTAACCTTACTTGTCCGACTGCTTATCCCAGTTAATCGGTTAAAGAGTTAGAAGTTAAGTACACACTTGGCCTTCTCGAGAACACAAGTATCAAAGCTAATCCGTTAAAGAGTGAGTATGGGGCACCCTAAACTCCACTCCACTCACTTATTAATTTAAGCATACCAACAACAAGATTAAACATCAGCCTTCTCCTTTTATTTGCTTCATCTTCTCGTTCTCACATTAGCCTGGCTTCACCTACTCTCCTCTTCTCCTTCTCACTCAATTGAATAAAAGCATGGAATCAGGGAGATTAACTCAATTAATGGAGACTAACCCTGGGGCCTTCTTGCTAAACTCATTCGTTATTTTGGCTTCATCTTATCCTTTTCTGTATTAAGTTAATTGGTTGAAGATAGCTTTAGATATAGAGGATAGGTAGGAGGAGGAGGGATTCTACTCAGAGCAAAAACTACTCAGGTTTTCTAGGCTATTTCACTCTAGAGCGGAAATGCAGAAGTAATGCTCTCTTCAGTTGGTAAGAGCCCACAGTATCAGGTCCTCTGTCTTTTTAGATTGATTAGAAGTCAAATGTCTAACTATTCTTCTCTCATCTCCAAGTAGCTAAAGAGTGATAGATCCTTTATTTAGGACAGGTTATCTCTCGTGGCATTTCTTTGGGCTCTGGCCATGTCTCTAGATCGAGATCACTCCATTTCACATCCTTCAGTTGCAGATAGATTCCCAGGGTTTCCTTATCCTCCCGTTGCAAAAGCAGGTGACCTCGCAGCAGATTATCTAGGCAAGGATTCGATGTCAAGTGTAGAGCCAATTGAATTGATCAAGTTATTGATCCGATCAAGCATACCTAGTAATCCAGACCCTAAAGCGTAATGTAGTGCTTATACACTCCGTTGATATGATACACCATAAATACGGGACAGCATATAGATAGTATCTGAAAGTGTCTCTACCAGTCCCAGCATGTGCTTCTGTTCTGGGATTAGCCAGGTAGTGCACATCTGCATGTGTTCCTACATTCCCGCTTCAATAAGTAAGTGATGTTCCAATATTAGCTATTATTTATACTTCAATATGTTTGTTACACCATTCCCTGTAGTTCCAAGCAGTGATGTTCCAGCATTGATCCGTGTTCCTAGATCTATACACATTTTAATAAGAACCCGTGATTTACATTATTTTGGCAACGAGGGACCTAAACCAACCCTTATAATAAGTACATCTCATCCAGAAGACGAAGCACGAAAGTACACAGCCTTCCTTAACTTATAAAGAGTACCATGATGATAGGTGGGGCCACAAAGATAACATGATTCTAAAAGCAGGCGTATTAGTATAATTGATGCAATACAGGCTAATAGCAAATGAGAGCAGCCACCAACTAGGGTGTGCTGAAATTACTATTGTCCTTTTTTTTAATTGGATCCCACGGTATGTCACGACCCATATTTCTCTTCCCTTCACGTCATTCCTCATTCTGAAGCAAAAAAGGCTTCTGGAGAGAGGGGCACCCGTGGGCCAACAACCAATCCTATACAAAGTATAAAGAGGGGGTTAGAGGGGGCTAACACATAAGGCTGGTTCCCTTTTTCAATCTGTCAACTTCAATGGTTAAATCCATGGCATAGTGAGTAGATCCACATCCAGAGTAGTGATCAAGCAATTATCACATTCGAGATTAGCAGGTAGGAATGGATAGCTGTGTTTGCAACCAATTAGAAATAGAGAACGTGAAGAAAACCCTCTTGCAATGTGATTTTGCGACTCACTTGACGCTAGACAATCTATCAATATAGCCAGAAAGATGCCTATCAGGATCCAGGGCTAGATCTAGAGGAAGGCACTAGAGGTAGACTCCATTGTGGAGAATAGAGCCAAACAGCTAGTCAAAAAGGGATTAATTAGGGGCTCGTTGATAGCAAGCATTCCTCTATCTTACTAGCTCTTAGATATCCTCTGGAGCTTCCCACTTTCTAGTCTCAATCTCCTCAATAACTTGATATGGAAGCTAGCACTGACCAAGGGAAAGTTATGGGAAGCAAGAGCTTGCTTGACCGGTAGTAAGGGAGAGTCATATTAGTAGTCAGCGTAGTAGCGTTAGCCAACGTAGTAGCGTTAGCCAACGTAGTAGCTAGTTTTAGTTAGTTAGTAGCATTGGAGGTAGAGTTCGCAAGGCTCTTGTATAAATTCCAGTTCTGTACCACTCCAAGTAGTAAGAATCCGGATGTGAGTGATTGCTTCAAGTAGTTCAATAATATACTATAGTTATAGTAATGGGAAAAACTAAGAATTCTACAAAACCTTCTTTTCGTTTCAAGTTGAGATCCTTTTAACCTAGGCAGAGCACAGCAACTGGGGGCAAGCTAGGGAGTGCCTAGTAGGCAGGGGATTCAAGAGATGGAGATCAATACCAAGAAGGTGTAGGATTGGAATGGGACTAGGGTTAGGAATTCTGAGCTAACCATGGAAGAGCCATATCAAGGAAAGTTGGATCTGCGGAAAAACAGATTATTAGCATGCCTATGCCAAAGGAATGGAATAGATCAAGAACAGGATCGATACTGGGATATAGATCAAGAGAAAAAGCCCAAGGGCTTCCTGAACCAGCGGGGTTGGCTCACCTTTCGGTCAATAAGTAGTTTCCTGGCATCTGAAAGATATAGCCTGGTAGCCATTTCTGCTTCTGGAAGTGGGCGGAGTAGTACTACTCCACTAGTAGTAAGGGGGTGAAGGGATGAGACTAGCTCGGAACTAGAATGAAAAAGGTGAAGGTTTATAAAAAGCTAATCGTGAACCAACTAGACTGGGCTTAGGACGCTACTCCTACTTGAAAATCAGTATTTTAGTAGCGTAACTAACAGAATGAAATCGAAAGTGCCCATCTACCAAAGGAGAGAACCTTGTCTGGTATGAAACAATGCAAGTTGAAAGCAAAGTTGTCTCCCTTGAGTATAGGGATGTTGTACAATACTTATACAGTTTGTTACACCGAGCCCAATGCATTTGAATAAAGTTAGCAAATAAAGTCAGTGTTGGTTGGCCATCTCGATAATAGCATGGTATCGTAAAGAAAGCACGCCAACTAGTTTACAGGTTAAATAAAGATCTGTCTCCCCTTTCTTCATTGAATTCAATGGACTGCCTATTAGCTGGTTCCCTATTATTTTAGTCTTGGTGGTCGAGCCATTCCGGCTACAAGACCGAAAATTGCCAGATTAGGATCCCAAAGCACTTTCCAATAACTGAACCCCATTGTCAACCGAGTTGCGAAATCCAACACTTAAAGCCTAGTGCCCTTCTCAAGTAGTAGTTCCGGCTTTACGTAATAGGGACATCTCCAATCTTATAGGCCCTTCTTTCATAAAATGTACTTGATCCAAACTAGTCGAGTATCATTTTTTCCATATGCATATAAATGGCTGGTCTTTCTTCGAACTGAGCAAATAAATATAGATTCTATTTTTTTTACATGCATAAAATCTCCTCTCCCTTTGGTCGAGCATGCTTGTGCATCCTCTTTTTTTATTTGCATAATTACATAAATAATAATGCCATTCACCCGAATTGATCATTGAAAAAGGCAAAGCGTAATTACATATATAAAGAACAACCAACGGATACGATTGAGTCGAGAAGATGTGGCTTTGCAACTCCGTTGTTTTGAATCACATCAAATCTAGTGTTATTACATATATAAAGTATTAACTACGGATACAACTAGATTCAACTGGAAAAACCCGACATATTCCAGTTAGAGAAACCGCTTCCCAAAGTACCTAATAGCTCAATAGGTGCTCCGGCGAGAGTAACAAATAGGTTGCTTCACACTTGTACCTTAACTCACACCGAGTCTAGAATAATGACATATATAAAGAATGACGAGCCCTAAGCAAGCTACTTCTTATCTAATTCACCGAAGCTAAACGCATCCTCGCTCCTTTGACGAACACCAAATTGTTGTGTTATTACATATATAAAGAATTCCTAGAATACGACTAAGAAACATTGAATCGCCGTTTTATTCCATACTAAATCGTCGTGTTATTACATATATAAAGAATGACTGGAATCTAGCCATTCTATGCTCTAATTGAAAAGCATCATACTCAAACACCAAAGTTTTATCCTAGCTCATAATGAACACTAACTATATGCTTAACACATGCAAGTCAAACATGGATTGCTTCCCCATCTATCCGTGTGGGGGCAGAAGGACAACAATAGCAATAGTAGGAGTTGGCCCCCCTTAGCGTGCGCAATCACAATGATATGTAAGTGGGCGTGGGACAAAACAAGCAAAGTGGCGAACGGGTGCGTAACATGTGGCAATCCACCGAACAATTCACTCCAAATACTGAATAATTCATAAAGCGAGCTAATTCATGAGATGTTTGGTTAAGTCCTATAACAAGTGAAACCCTCATCTTGTGTTGCAGAGACATGCACCAACGGATCAATTTCATCGCCCCTTTATCAAAGGATCAATAGGGCGAGGGAATTGAACCGAACTGCTCGCCCGATCAAAGTCAGGGTGGGGCACTTACAAGAGACTACCAGTGATATGCTGGAGGAAGGTGGGGATGACATCAAGTCTGCATGGCCCTTATCGACTGGGCCACACACGTGCTACAATGGGAAGTAAGGTTGTAAGGCAGAGCAAATCCGAAAAGATTACCTCAATTCAGATTGTTCTCTACAACTCGAGAACATGAAGTTGGAATCACTAGTAATCGCGGATCAGCATGCCATGGTGAATATGTACCCGGGTCCAGTACACACCGCCCATCACACCCTCGGAGTTGATTTTGCCCGAAGCATCAAACCAAGGATCACCCTCCCTATCTATAGATGTTCCACTAGTGTGGCCCACGAAAGTTGGGGTGGTGTAATTGGCGCATACCACAGTGGGGTCTTCGACTGGGGTGAAGTCGTAACAAGGTAGCAGTAGGGGAACCTGCGGCTCGATCGAATCCTCAAAAGGGGGGGGGTTCTATGAAGCAACCGAGGGCCTACGCTTGAGTTCACACTTTGCTCCCTGTTGCACAGTGCTGAATCCATGAATGGTCTTGACAACTAATGTCGTGATACCACAAATATAATAGGCAAGTCTTCGTACAGAAATAGGGCACCTAACTGGCCTAAGTCAAGTTAGAGTTTTTTCCAGTCCAATAGGGCGAGAAGGAAACTACTGTTTCAAGAATTGAGTATTCGGGTTGCTGGAGACACAGAATGTAAGAATGGCACGAGTAGAAGTCTGCCTGGAAAACAAGCTCTCAACTATCTACTATTATTGAGAAGGTCATCACTGTTATTATCTCAGAAGAGGGATCTGCCCATATAATATTTACTAGTGATATATTCTAAATATTTTTGGCTAATGTTTAACAGTTATTGGATATTTATATATATTGATATATTCTGGATACTGTTTTATTTGGCGTTGATAAGCTATAGACTGAAAATACGTTTGAACCTTCTAGGAGCATTGAGCTGGGACCCAGAATATTTACTAGTGATATATTCTAAATATTTACTAGTGATATATTCTAAATATTTTTGGCTAATGTTTAACAGTTATTGGATATTTATATATATTGATATATTCTGGATACTGTTTTATTTGGCGTTGATAAGCTATAGACTGAAAATACGTTTGAACCTTCTAGGAGGATTGAGCTGGGACCCAGAATATGAAAACAATGGTATTTCTTAATATGCTGTTAGGATCCTAGTCTATGGATAGAATGTGAAAAGTTACTGCTGGGTCTACCCAGTAGTGGGATATCCCGTGTTTTTTATCCTTTATGCAAAAAACATGCCGACGGAGAATCTGATAAATGTAGCTTTGCTTTTAATGAAATAAAATTACAAACCTTTTTCGCAAGAAAAAAAGCCTGCCTGGAAAACATCTAGGATGGTTTGAAAAGAAAAATGAATTCATTGGTAAGATGATGCACAAACCATTCAAACATCTTCAAAAACCACGACACAAGTTCTTGTACTTTATCTGCAAAGCTGATAGGCATTACAAGGAAGTTCTTACAGCATTGTTGGTGACACTATAAAAAAGAAAAAATCTTGCACAAATTGTCCAAAGCTACCTAAGCTGATAGCTGGTTTAAAAACTTTGAATGTATAAATATGAACAAAACAAATTAGCATCCTTTAACAGAAGCACGATACATCACAAGTCAATATATATCCAAGTCATTAAAATACAGACCACTGCAGTTGACCCTCAATGAAATAATAATTTTTGGCACATCTCCAAGCTTTTAGAATAATGCAAACCACTGCACCACTGCAGTTGGTCTTACATGGCTAACACCCGACTTATATATATATAATGAGGTCTTAATCGTGAAGCCAATAAGAATTACACCACAAGAAAGTTCTACCGCCATAGTTGGTCACACTCAGACAAACAATTATAGTCGGCACAATTAGAACAATTACATTCATTGTATAGTAAAAGAGAGGGCAATAATTCCAAATAAATTAGCACATTACAATCTAGCCTATGCTCTAATTAAACAAATAAAACCAATAACCAATTTTATAATACATGGAAAGAAAGAACATAAAATCCAACAACAGAAGTAAGACGCATCACAACTTGGAATAGTTTTGCATCTCAATTTTTGGGAGTAATGCAGACTACTAGATTCGACCCTCAACTAGGTAATCTAAAACTCAACTTTTGGCCCATAAATGAGGCCACGTGATATTTATATGAAATAATAATTTTTGGCACATCTCCAAGCTTATAGAATAATGCAAACCACTGCAGTTGGTCTTAATATATATATATATATATATATATATATATATATAATGAGGCCATTTGATATCCATCCAATAAAACATGGGCAATTAATTGTGAAGCCAATAAGAATTACAACACAAGAAAGTTCTCACGCCACAGTTGATCACACTCGGACAAACAATTATAGTCGGCACAATTAGAACAATTACATTCATTGTATAGTAAAAAAGAGGGTAATAATTCCAAATAAATTAGCACATTACAATGTAGCCTATGCTCTAATTAAACAAATAAAACCAACAACCAATTTTATAATACATCGGAAGAAAGAACATAAAATCCAATAACAGAAGTGAGAGGCATCACAACTTGGCATAGTTTTGCTCATCTCAATTTTTGGGACTAATGCAGACTACTAGATTCGACCCTCAATTAGGTAATCTAAAGCTCAACTTTTGGCCCATAAATGAGGCCACGTGATATTTAAATGATAAACATCCAGAAAGAACAAGCAAAAAACAGTTAAGAATAGCTTCTATATAAGGAATATTATTCAAGAAATCAATTCGATTTCGATAAACAAGTTTATCTTCGAATGGAGAGAGAAAAAAAAATGAAAAGAACATGCCTCAAACTTCAAACATGTACATATCTCAAAACAATGAAGAACAAAGGTCCTGCAAATATGTCAAATCCTCTATTTCTAGTATTCCCATTTAACTCTAAAGAAACTTAATCCTGGGATGATGTTGATGTCGGAGATGAGATCCAATACTATTTTGTTTTCATAGGAAAGAAACAATGGCCAGGTACATCAACATGACAATAAGTTAAACAATATCTGAGTAAAGTCCAGCAAATCTAGATAACAAAATGCCAATCTACCTCCAAATTGAAAGAAAAAATAGCGTGCAGCGTCATCTTTCATATTTTGATTCCAAAAAACCTGAATCAAGGAGGTAGAGATTGGACTCGCAAGCATCTAGTTGAGCCTTCTCCTTTTCCTGGGATGAACTGAACAGCCATCTACATCCACATCCAGAGAACCAGAGGAACTATTTAGTCTTTGGGGAGAAGGTGATCTCACAGATTCTTGCTCGCTTCCTGTTTGTATGACTGCGTTTGTGCTTGAAGTCGAAGCCCTCGGCTCAGACACAGCCGTAGGTGCAGGTGGCCGTTGAGCACGCCGTTCAGAAATTGGAGGGGTGGCAATTGGATTGTTGGTATTAGCCCTAGACCGAGCAGCAAAAGTATCGATTATACCTTCCATGCTTGAAATCCTAGCCCTCATGGCAGCCAATCTCTCAGATCTAGCCCTTGTGGACCGAAGCCCGGTAATTTCCTGGTGAGCCTCCCAATTATCATCTCCTCTCCCCCGAATTCTAACTTCAACATCCAAGTGGGATGATGTTGCTGTAGCATTTTGGGGGTCATAGGTGTTGGATCTGGATTCTGCTCTAAGGAAATTTCGTCTTCGCTGCATCTGCCATCTATCTTCCAGACCCTCTCTCTGCAATCTCTGAGCAGTCCTCAAACGATTCAGTATTTGATCAGCTGCAGCACCTAGTAAATTCTCAACACCATTGTCCCTGGGGGCTGCTTCCCGCCTATCTCCATGGCCATCTCCATCTCCAGCTGTTGCTCCTCTGTTTTCAATTTGCGCCCTTGACTCTTGCCATGACCTAATTGCCTCCGCTAGCCTCCTGGAAACGGGTCTACCGATCCTCATCCTCTGTCTCAAACCCTCGATTCTATGTGCCCGGGGTCGGGGAGGAATCTTTTCAACTTGCTCTCCTCCATTCTTGCTCTCATTATCTGCTGCGGGATCGGCATTACCCTTACCCCGGCCGTAAATCGGAGTAATATTCATCTCTGTAACCTCGCCTTTACAAACAGGGCATTCTTTAGTATTGGAGTGCACATGAAGCCATCGATATAGACAAGCCCAACAGAACAAATGCCCACAGGAGGTGACCACAGGCTCCCTGGCCATCTCCAAACAGATATTGCATTCGAAATTCGAAACGCTATTGCTCCTTTCATCAGCTTCTTGTGCGGCCTCTGAACTATTCATATTAACACTGTCGTTATTATTATGGGGCCCGTTCAAATTTTGCTTGTGGGTTTCAGTGGGTCTCTCAGAATTAGAGTTATCGATAGCATTACTGTCGATGTTAGGCTCTTCTACAACAGTGCCAATTCCACTGCCGTTTGTGTGAACAGATCTGAAAACAAAAAGAGGAGAAACCGAAGACTCGCTTCTTCTAGAAAGAGAGATGGGGTTGGGATTAGAATCTAAAATAGTCGGTCTGATGCGTCTTACATGTCTTCTCCAGCGATGCCTGACATGGCTGGATCTATGACGCCCAGCATGATCGGAATGCCCAAATAGTTCATGGAACACCGCTTCCTCCTCATTCAGGGATTCCCGAACAGAACGCTGAGGATCTTGAAACCCCGGATAAAGGTTAAGCAACTCAATCGTCGGGCACACTCTTTCGCGAATCAAACCCTCGCCGATGGATATTTCGCCGTTGTTGGCCGTTGCCGTGGATCCTGATCCCGATCCCGATCCCGATCCCGATCCGACTTCTAAACCCATGACCACCGGAGGCGCAGGACTGAGGTTCGAGCTAAAATCCATAACCATACCCTCATTCTCTCCACGATCTGCCATTCTATTCTATTCTAGGTTTGATCTATACCTTCACTTCATTTCAATTGCCCTAATACTGAAAATTCATAGATCTCTCCACCTGCAAGAAATTCCAATTCTCAGCCCGTGATAGCACGCAATTCCACTTCTATAGCCCAAAATTCACGAGTTGCTGTTTAGTTAATAAACCTAACTGATGAATGTATATATCCTTCATGTGAGGCTTATGCGCCTCAAAAGAGGTTATAAGCCGACCACTCAATCAAATCCATTATCAAAGGCTTAAGCGCTTCGGTAAAAACGACTTTTATATATAGGATATCATGAGGTACTTGGTCTTTTTTTAATATTATTTTAATAATTAGGGACATTAAGTTAAATAATGGACTTTTTATAAAATGAATTTATTAATAATAATAATTTAATTTTAGTCTGTATGTGTCTTGCTGGGGTGTGGGGTACCTAGGGGTATAGTAGTAGCAAGAATGAATCCCTGGACCGCATGTCACCTGGATTCCCTAGTTACAAAAATATAATAATGATAATAATTATTTAATTTTAAGATGACTTTTTGTTTGTGGGATAAAAAACACTTTACATTAAAAAGATGTGGATGAGATATTTACTTTTTATATTTTTTTAATATTAATATAATAATAATTTATTTTTAGGATCATTAAGTTAAATTAAGTTAAATTTTAAATTTAATATATGAGACATTTTCTTTTATGTAATAAAAGATTTCCTTTTATTGCATAATTTGATTACTTTTAATTTATCAAGGTTAACCAAAACATCACATTAAAATGAAATCTAACTAATGCAGAAGAGGAAATAAATTACCTTCGTGACTTATAAAGGTAAACCAAAACACCACATTAAAATGAAACCTAACTAATACAGAAGACCTCCATAGTCATGATGTTGTCATGATGTTGATTTGGTTGAAGAGGGCTAGTTCTTCCTCCATGTAAACTAATATAAACAATCCAATACCTTAATGGAATCCCAAAGACTATGAATAACCCACACTTTGAAGGTTTCATCCACTTGCCATAAATAGTAAGTGTTTAAGTTGGTAACTTAGTTTTTAAAGGTTTCATTCACTTGTTACTAGTTGGTAGTGTTCAAGGTCTTAACTCTTTTTTTAACTAGAATGGGTAGAAATTTATATTAAAACATTGATAGAAGCAGCCAAACAAGTACAAAGAGATTCACCCTACTTATGAGCGAATTAAAAAAAAATTCAAACCAAAATTTCCCCATCCCAAAACATGAACAACAAAGTAATGTCTGCAATCACAAAAGTGTACAAATAATAGATCAATGCTATGAGCAATGATGCTAAGAAGAAGCACATGAAATAGATCTTGCTACTAAGAATTCTCACAAGCATACAGAGGAAAAATAGAGAACAAAAAAGAGATTGAATCACATGAATGAAGAGATGAATATTGGTGTGTATCCTTTCATTGAATAATGATGAATAATAGTGTACATAAATAGTACATCCCTCATAGGAAAATCGAGTTGTATGGAGACAACTCATAAAGCTCAAAAGGGCTGACTTACCAAAATACAGCAAACCCCCATAGGTGGCTAAAGCACTTCCAAATCTATCAAGGACCTCACAAATTGGCAAAAGTATGAGTGAGTTGTCAAGGGAGATGAAAAAACATGTTAATGCTAGAAAATGGAGAGAAAGTCATAAAGGATGGGTTGGCAACAAAGGGACCCAGTTTCCTAGTTTGACTAGCTTTACCTTATCCACAGAAAAGTTGGAAAAGCTGAATAAAGCAGAATCTGTTGTAATGTGTTGTATACTAATTTTGGACGGTCAAAAGGTGGTCAAGATCAACCCAAAATCAGAAATAAAGCATTCCTGGGATATAGATGGCATGTATTGACTTTAAGGTGCAAGTGGATGCCAACTAATTATGCTAGTGGGTGAATAATTAATCAAATAATGATTAATTATTTTATCATAAGTTATGAGTGGGTTTAATATATTCCAACAAAAAGTTCTAATACTATACAGGCGTACGTATTGGCCCAATATAAAAACATAGAAACGATACATAAAAATAATGTAACATAAAGAGAAGTAGACTGGAATTTCAAGATATAATTGACCTTCATCCTTCTTGTTTGCTTGACTCTAGTTCTATTATTTCATTCTATGGTTGTAGAATCGAGTTCTCCTCGAGATCCCTTGAAGCATTGTAATGTTATGTTTGTAACAAACAGGGAATTGACAAATGGTTGATGCCACGTGGGATAAGAACAACATAAGTAGTGATATTAAGTCGTTAGTAGATAAAAGAGGGCCACCGGAGCATTTATCAACTGGCATGCGAAGCATGCGGACCATAGCTCAATTTGCATGTAACATGCATCATTTAAGTTGCTTGTATGCAAAAGCAAGTCATGCAAGTTAAGTTGCATGCATGCAAAAGCAAGTTCATGCAGTCTCAACTCTATAAAAGAAGACAAATTGAATCCTTATTCATCCATTGTTATTATTCATTATTGAGGATTGGTTTGAGAGCTCTGAGAGGAAATCTATCCACCCTAGACAATTACTTGGATATATCATTCAAATCTATCATTTTGGACTTCATTGTGAGAGGGTTTCTTGACTTTATGAGCGGGGTTCAAGTCACATTGAAGCTGGGTGGATTATCATCACAAAAATTTGTTATTGGCAGTGATGTCTTGATAAATAAAGGTGTCTCCCTTTCTTAGAAGTCAAAGTACAAGAAAGTGTGACCAATTGGCTGGTATCATTGTATTTAGGAAGGGTGTTTTAATTAGTTAGGGGAGAAACACCTTTCTCTTGGACAGTTGCTTGACCAATCATTAAAATCATAATAGACCTAGGAAACCATTTAGCAATCTTGGAGGGCGTCAATCCATTAACATAATCACCAGTCAAAATTGCGATTAGCCTGGGCATACATTTATCAATTCTGAAGGGCATCAATCTGTTGTTACAATTACCAATAAAGAAGGACAACAATCCTCTCTTAAATAGTGCATGGGCATCTATTGGAGCTTGGATCCCTTGGGCCAAGATTTACTTTACAAGGGAAACAACTTCTAATATATATAGCAGCACCTGACCTCTATTAACACCAACTCTTCACAATAGTAACAGTGCATTAAATTGGGAAACCAAATTCGTTTATAGGAGGGGAGTGATAGTTGTTGAAGGGTGTATCTCCAAGAAGAGCTCACGAATTCATGCATGGAGGTTGTTTGAAGTCTGAAATATATCATTTTGCGATATGTGAGGGTTGTACTCCTCAAAAGAAGAAGATATTTGCTTATTATATCCTTTGTTCCACCTATTTGAAGTTTATATCAGACAAAACACCTACATCCCACTCTCTACATCACTTCTAAGTGTTATCTACAGTTGCTACATACATATTTATCTTTCTATGAGCACGATATAAGGTCAGAATTACTCCATCTTTGATATACGGTTGTGATTGATTAATTTAAAGTAAATTGTATTACCAGACTTTAATATTCATATCTTCGTATTCTATTGGGGTTTCCACATTTGATATGGTTAGATATATAACTATTATTTATGGTCTGCAAATCTTTTTGGTTAAGTAAATTATCACACAAACCCTTTCAAACAATCAACAAGCCAAGAAATAGCAGTGATATTAAAACAAGGAAAGGAAACACATACAAGTGGAAGAATCCACTACTTAGCATATTACAGTGCTATCAAAGCATGATCCTTGCCAACTATGGGCACATAGCAGGCTAAATAAAGGGGCATGTTAGTGCATGTCAATGCATGTTGATGCATGGTAGTGCATGTTGATGCATGTCAGTGATTTTGAGGAAGTGCATGCCAGAGCATAGGTTTCTTTCCAGCCTGTGAGAGCATGAAGACAATGAGAAAGATCTTGGCTAAAAATTTGCAGAGGTTAGCAACACCTCAACACTTGCCTCGATATTAGAACTATCTAGATTTGGTTGATGATGTGTGTGTAACACTGTCCTTTCAAGACTATTACACCATCAAGTTCGGGAGTCGACCCAAGGATTTGGATGAGGATCTCCTTAAAAGCATAGTTGGAGGAGTGGAGAAAGATGATCATGAAGTACAGGATTATGGTGAGTTTGATATGGAGTCGATAGTACATGATGAGGAGATGCAAGAGGAGGTAGCATTAGAGCTATCTTATTAGTCGACAGACACCATCATATTTGATAGTCATATTGTGGACAAGTCATGTGGTTAGTTGGAGTTGGTACACTCTTCATCATCTACAATAGAATTCCATACATTTATGATAGGCGAGATACATGAGGACAATAGTATTGGTGATACGACGGAGGAGGATCATTTAGATTTACATGTACAAGAGGAGAGACATGACTTGACATGGTTGACTCTATACATGCTAGGTAGTATGGAGGTCATGAGTCACTTCTTATGGAGGGGCCATTAATGGCTCCAGTTGTAGTTGCAGATGTGTTGATGGGAGACATACTCTAGGGACTAGTTGATAATGACATGGATGTATCCCTTACTTTTGGAAATGGGTATAGTGTATATATGTGGGATCATGGTTCAGATGACACCAGTAGAGTGAGTGCACATGAGGATATTGTAGCCCACATAGGATACATGACAGTTATGACCTATGAGGGCATGAGTGGCACTCATGGTTTGAGAGGAGAGTCTACAGTGACTATTCTGCATGAGGAGTACTTAGAGTTGCAAGTGACCGAGGAAAGATTTGACACAAAGGGATTGGATCAGGCATGGGATCATGAGTTGCCTCTGTGGGAGCGTGGTTTAGACATGGAGGAGGTATTTGAGTATGTTCCCTGTGTACCAACCAACAGGGAAGTATATGCATACATAGATTAGGTGGACAGATATATAATGGATACAGAGACACCTTGGGTTACATGCTTAGTTGACATCAATGGGTATTGGTTACAGTAGCAGGATACCTGATGACACAAGAGGATTTCCTTTCGAGGGATTGTTTCATTGAGACTTCAATGATTATCAGCATGACACAACAACAAACTGTAGGATTTGGGTTTGGTAAAATTCCCATTTGGTGGTGGGAATCGGGAATTCATCATAGTGATGGATTGCTTCAGATTATAGTGATGATCGATAGGGATTTCACGATGATCATCCTATTATATTATGATGAACATGGAGTAGAGAATGATACTTATTATTTATGGCACTACAAGTTTTCTTCCTTGGTATGCAAGATTGAGACTGGCAATGGAGTTGCTACAAAGGAGAGGGCCAGTCTCCATTTTCAATAACTTATTCGGGGGATGCTTAGGTTTGGAGGCATGACGGATCAATTTTCTGAGGAATTTGTGTAGCTTATGATTGATTGGCTCATCAGGGGTAGTCATATGGATTCTAGTGTTAGAACCAGGATGAAAAGCGCTCTGGGTAGAGGGTTCTTCACATCGTACAAGCTAGTGGGGGACCCGTATTACTATACATTTTATAGGAAGATTTGAGGTAGGTTATCATGGGTGGATATTAATCTATTCAACAAGGCATGTCGGGACCCACTCATTCAACAACATTGATGCATCTTTCAGCCATTTCTGAGTAGCCATGGGGAACATATTGTTAGATTGCGTCACAGGTTTACTGAGGATGTAAGGCATCGAGTATATATGTTCAAACATTCACCGGTTATCAAAGTTCATGCATGTTTCGGTGATTTCCCCGAGGTATAAAGCAAAACGGGTGATAGATCTATCTCTTGAGGAGATGATTAGAGTCCATGAGCATCTCAGAGTCATTGCCAGTTATCAGAGCAAACTTCCTTTGTTGGTATTTGAGATTGAGTATGACAGCAGACATTA
>LPNX010715263.1:40862-171948 GCA_001517045.1 Pseudotsuga menziesii | reverse complement strand
TGAAATTCTATTGGTTCTTGAATTCCAACTCACAAAAACTTATTTTGGCACGTTTTCTTATAAGGCCCATTTTAGACCCCAAATTTCCTCTAATGTTTGCAAACTTCTCTCAGTTTCCTATGCACTATACTATTCATAGTGATGGGGTCATCTCTTACAGGTATGTTCGCTTAGAGATCTAGGATAGGTGGATGTTTATAAGGCATGACAAACAATTGGTGATGATTAGAGTGCCACAGCGGCTATATGATAGTTTTTGTTTGAGATTAGCTTGGGATCCAACAGTTTACATGGAGGTGAGAGTCAACTATCACGTTCAGGATTCGATTCATATGGAGCAGTGAATTATTTTTTAGGTGGGAGACCTTATGAGGGATGGATATGGCATTTAATGGCTTGGTTACTTTGTTGATGTATTTGTAACTTCAAAATGTATTCACTTGTATTTCTTATGTATTGTACCACGATGTTTATTCTGGGATGTGTCTGTAATGTATTTGAGTCATGTCATGCCCCGAGGTTCCTATCGGTAGGTTCTATAATGTAAACAAGTCATGTCAAGTCATTGTGGGTAACCCTCCTATTGATCAAGGGTTAAAGTCCCCGCAGTTCTGGGGTACTAGGGTTATTAGACTCTCCTAGAGAAGTCGACCCTAGTAGGTTATTGTCAAGTCGGGAATTAATATAAATAGAGAGTGAGTCTCTCTATTTATCACACACTCACTCACACTTAGTTTTAGCACATAGTTGAGGAAGAAGAAGCTACTGGGGCTAGAAAGAAAGAGGTTACTGCTGTCGGGAGATCATCTTACTGTTTTGGGTTTTACTTTTGGTGTTGATTCTTTCTCTGAGGAAGTTGCAGGGTTTTCTCCATTCATGGTTTCCCCGAGGAAAAACACTGTGTTCATTGTCTCTTGTGTTTGATTGTTGTGCTTGTTATTCTCTCAGTTAAAGATCCTAATATAATGCTAGCTTAATGTTAAAAATCTAACATGGTATCAGAGCTAACCTGAGAAGAAGACATTGTGCAGCTGCAGGAACTAGGGCTTCCTACTTTTTGGATCTCTCTCCACAAATTTTCAGCAAAAGAAGGTTGGACTAACTCTCCTCCCCAGGGTGCATCTTTCTGTCGAAGCAGAACCTGATTCTGAGCATTTTCAGTTTTTGACCCGACACTACTACCGGAAATTAGGGCTTTCCACAGAAGTGGAATTTTTGAGTGAGCCCAGGCCTGGATTGATCTCCTCCTCAAAATCGAAGTTTAGAGATCAAGAACAAAGCATTTGGTTGGACATAACTCCGGAAAAGTCAAACCCTAATCTGCTCCTGAACCAGCACTGCAGAAATTCAACTCCAAATCCAGATCCGACATCTTGACCTGGTAAGATCTAAATCTTTTGTATTTCCATTTGAGGTTCTCAGTTAAGATGTCTCATCATACCAAGCTTGATGAAAAGCTTGAGGGAGCTGATAACTTCTGAGCCTGGAAGTATAGGATCTCCCTGGTCCTGGAAGAAAATGAGTTGGACTCCTATATCAATGAGGAGGTTCCAATTCGAGAGGGAGATGAGGCTAATGCCTTACACAAGAAGAAGTTGGTTATGGCTAAGAGGATTATTGCTGATTCAATCAAGGATCACCTCATACCACAGGTGTCCTCCCTAAAGACACCTAAAGCTATGTTTGATGCCCTAACCAAACTGTTTGAAGGGAAGAACATAAACCAGAAGATGACTCTGAGAAACCAACTGAAGAATGTAAAGATCCAGAATGCAGAGACCATCCAATCTTAATTACAAGAGTCTCTCAGATCAAGGAATAGTTGGAAGCAGTAGATGAAGAAGTGGAGAATGCAGAGATTGTAATGACCACCTTGAATGGTCTCCCTAGATCATGGGACTCCTTTATTCAAGGAATCTGTGCCAGAAAGGAGTTAGTCAAGTTCAACAGACTATGGGAAGAATGCTCTCAAGAAGAAGCTCGAATAGCAGCTTGAGAATAAAAGATGGGAAGTGAAGATCAAGCTCTCACGGTACACTCCAAGAAAACCAAAAGAAGTTCTCATCACGCCAGAGGTAAGCACTCTCACAAAGATAACACTAGAAAAGATTTGTCTAGAATCAAATGTTATACATGTGACGAGAAAGGACACTATGCTAGAGAATGTCCTAGAAACAAAAATGTCTATCATAGGAAGAAGGGAAACAAGAGAAGGCATCATGCTCATGTTGTAGAGGATGATGAACCTTCCACAAAGAGAATCAGACATGAAAGTGATGATTCCTAAAGTGATGAAGAATATGTTTTGATTTTCGCTCTCACGGGAAACATTACACATGGAAGCAATTATTGGCTTATTGACAGTGGGGCTTCCAAGCATATGATGGGATTCAAAGAATCCTTTGTGAAACTATCACAACATGAATCACCAAACAAGGTGAAACTTGGAGATGACTGCCAGTATCCAATAAAAGGTAGTGGGGAATCCTCCTATAAGCTAGACTCTGGAAAGTCTATGACAATGAAGGAAGTATTGTTTGTACCTGGACTAAAGAAGAACCTCTCCATATCTGCATTAGATGCAAAAGGCATAAGGGTTGCATTTATAGATGGCCAAGTTATCATGTGGCCAAAGGGAAAGACTATTAATGATGTAGTAGTGATTGGGGAATAAGAGGGAGGTCTATACAAATTGAAGGGCCATTCAGAACAAGCCTTGGTCCATGACACAGTAGAGCCAAATGAACTTTGGCATAAAAGGCTTGCACATGTGCATTACAGAGCACTACCACTTGCAAGCAAAGCTGTTGAAGGTCTTCCAGAAATTCAAGCAAAACATGATGGAGTCTGCAAAGGATGTGCGAAAGGAAAGAACACAAAGAAGACATTTCCAAGTAGCGAGAGCAAGGCAAAAGGAATCTTGGAAATCATCCACTCCGATGTATGCGGTCCAATGTCATCAAGTTCATTAAGCGGGTATGTATACTATGTTTCTTTTATTAATGATTTTTCTAGGAAGACATGGATATACTTCATGAAGAACAAAGATGAAGTTTTTAGCAAATTCAAGAAATTCAAAGCGTTAATTGAGAACCACACTGAAAAGAAGATCAAGACCTTTCAATTAGATAATGGTGGAGAATTCACATCAAATGAATTCAAAGAGTTATGCAAAGACTCAAGGATTAAGAGGGAGTTATCCACTCCATATAATCCACAACATAATGGAGTTGAAGAAAGGAATACTAGAACTATCATGGAAGCCGCAAGAGCAATGCTTCATGATCAAGATCTTCCCATGCATATATGGGCAGAAGCATCCAAAACAGCGGTGTATGTACAGAACCGTACTCCACGTAGAGTACTCGAGAACAAGACACCTGAAGAAGTCTTTTATGGCAAGAAACCAGAAGTCAGCCATCTCAGAATATTCAGCTGTCTAGTGTACATACACATTCCAAAAGAAAAGAGGACAAAATTAGATCCTTCAGGAAAGAAGGGTATATTTGTGGGATACTCTGAAAGCTCGAAGGCTTACATAATATACTTCCCAGGATTCAAGAAGACCGACATTAGCAGGGATGTAACATTTGATGAAGACTTAGCTTACAACAAATCCAGAAAGAATCCTACTAAAGAACCTGAAGAAACAGAAGCACCCAGAATTCATGACACAACCATGAACGAAGAAATTCAAGAAGAAGATCGAGAATTTGAAGAACCTCAAGAACCTGTAGATCCACCTTATGAGAAGAATCCTCATAAGAGGAAACTTGCTTGGGTACGAGAAGCTATCCAAGGTGCAGGAAGATATGGGGCTCCATAAGAGAATCACAGAGAAAGAAAGAGGACCAGGTCCTGCTCCAGGTATGTAGCATTACATGTGATTTCATTGATAAAGAACCTTCCAATTATGAAGAAGCGGTAGAAAGGAAAGAATGGAAGGATGCTATGATTGAAGAATATCAATCGATCATGAAGAATGATGTTTGGGATGTTGTCCTAAGACCAGAAGGGAAGTCGGTTGTAACTTCCAAATGGATCTACAAGATCAAGCATGTTGCAGATGACAGCATAGAAAAATATAAAGCAAGATTTGTTGCTCGTGGCTTCTCCCAGAAAGAAGGAATAGATTATGAAGAAACTTTTGCACCTGTAGCCAGATACACTTCCATCAGATCAGTACTTGCTCTGGCTGCAGTGATGAAATGGAAGATACACTAGATGGATGTCAATATTGCTTTCTTGAATGGTGTAGTGGAAGAGGAAGTGTATGTGGAGCAGCCACTCGGTTTTGAGAAACATGACAGGGAGTCTCATGTGTGTATATTGAAGAAAGCTTTGTACGGTTTGAAACAGGAACCCAGGACATGGTATGGCAGAATTAACAACTTTCTATCCAGTTTGGGCTTTACTAAGAGTAAAGCAGATTCCAACCTTTACTACAAGGTTGAAGATGGAAACCTAGTGATGATCCTACTATATGTAGATGATCTGTTTGTAATAGGTATGGATGGGTTGATTGCTGATACGAAGAGGAAGCTTGCTGCCAAGTTCAAAATGAAGGACTTGGGTATGATGCATTATTTTATATGCATGGAGGTGTGGCAGAATGTAGATGGAATTTCCCTGGGACAGGGGAAATATACGATAGAAATCCTGAAGAGATTCGGGATGATGGACTGCAAGGCCATGACCACACCTATGGCATTAAACCTGAAGCTATTGAGTGATGCTTCATTAGAAGCGGTTGATGCTACGATGTATTGTCATATGATTGGGTCCTTGATGTACCTGACGAACACGAGACCAGATATTTGCTTTGATGTGAACACCTTGAGCCAATTCCTAATAGATCCGAGACATGTTCACTTGATTGCTACAAAGCATATTCTGAGGTACCTGAGGGGTACAATTGATTATGGGCTCAAGTATGAGGTGAATCAAAAGATTAACTTGGAAGGTTATGTTGATTTAGATTGGGCAGGCAGTGCCATCGATAGGAAGAGCACTTCAGGGTGTTGCTTCAGTATGGGATTAGGTGTGATCTCTTGGTTTAGCAGGAAGCAATCCTGTGTGGCACTAAGTACACCTGAAATAGAGTATGTCGCAGCTTGTTCAGCTAGTTGTGAGGTAGTATGGCTGAGGAAGCTACTGTTTGATTTATTTGATCTCCAGTTGGATGCTACTTGTATACATTGCGACAACCAGAGTTGTGTGAAGTTGTCGAAGAACCCGGTGTTCCATGAAAAGTCGAAGCATATCGAGATCAAGTATCACTATATCAGGGATATGGTGCAAAGAGGAGTAGTGAAGCTCCAGTATGTTGTGGTGGACGAACAGATAGTTGATGTGTTAACGAAACCATTGGCCAGAGTGAAGTTTGAGTACTTCAGGGAGAAGCTTGGTGTTCTCCAGATCGAGGTTCCCTCTAAAGGGAAGTGATGAGTCTATGAGCCATTCTGACATGGTGAGAGGATTGGTTCCTTCCATGGTCAGATGTAAGGGTTGATCCATTCTATCATGGTGAGAGGATTGGTTCCTTCCATGTCAGATGTGAGTGCTGAGCCATTCTGATATGACTGTAGGATTGGTTCCTACATGATCAGATATAAGGGCTATTGCCATTCTCTGAATGGAGGTGCTCGGTCAGTTACTAGGAAAGCTCAGTCTGGGACTGAGGGCCATTCTGATATGACTGTGAGATGTGTTTTCACATGATTAGATATGAGTGCATGGCCATTCTGATGTGATTGAGGGATGTGTTCCCACTTGATCAGATATAAGGGTTGCTTCCATTCTTTGAATGGAGGCACCTGGTCAGTTACCAGGAAAGCTCAGTCTGGGACTGAGGGCCATTTTGATATGATTGTGGGATGTGTTCTCACATGATCAGATATGAGTGCATGGACATTCTGATGTGATTGAGGGATGTGTTCCCACTTGATCAGATATAAGGGTTGTTGCCATTCTTTGGGAGAATGGAGGCACCTGATCAGTTACCAGGAACCCTCAGTCTGGGACTGAGAGCCATTCTGACATGGTGAGAGGATTAAGTTCCTTCCATGGTCAGATGTAAGTGCACAACCTTTTCACAGATGGTAGTAGGTGTGTCCTACCATGCTGGTGATTGTAAGTGCTGTGCCTTTCCACAGATGGTAGTAAGTGTGTCCTACCATGCTGGTGGATGTAAGTGCTGAGCCTTTCCATAGATGATAGTAGGTGTGTCCTATCATGCTGGTGGATGTGAGTGCTGTGCCTTTTCACATATGATAGTAGGTGTGTCCTATCATGCTGGTGAATGTAAGTGCTGGGCCTTTCTTACAGGGTTGTGGGATGTGTTCCCGCATGGTCAGATGTGAGTGCTGGGCGTGCCTTTCTGACATGGTGTTGGATGTGTTCCTCTCATGGTCAGATGTAAGTGTTGGGCGGGTCATTCTGACTTAGGGTCAGATATAAGCACTGAAGAAGACTTGTGCTGATAAATTGTGTCGAGAGAATACCTTCCTAGTTAAGAGGGAGTGTTGATGTAATTGTAACTTCGAAATGTATTCACTTGTATTTCTTATGTATTGTACCTCGATGTTTATTCCGGGATGTGTCTGTAATGTATTTGAGTCATGTCATGCCCCGAGGTTCCTATCGGGAGGTTCTATAATGTAAACAAGTCATGTCAAGTCATTGTGGGTAACCCTCCTATTGATCAAGGGTTAAAGTCCCCGCAATTTCGGGGCACTAGGGTTATTAGACTCTCCTAGAGAAGTTGGCCCTAGTAGGTTATTATCAAGTCGAGAATTAGTATAAATAGAGAGTGAGTCTCTCTATTTATCACACACTCACTCACACTCAGTTGTAGTGCATAGCTGAGGAAGAAGAAGCTATTGGGGCTAGAAAGAAAGAGGCTACTACTGTTGGGAGATCATCTTACTATTTTGGGTTTTACTTTTGGTGCCGATTCTATCTCTGAGGAAGTTGTGGGGTTTTCTCCATTTATTGTTTCCCCAAGGAAAAACACTGTGTTCATTGTCTCTTATGTTTGATTGTTGTGCTTGTTATTCTCTTAGTTAAAGATCCTAAGATAATGCTAGCTCAATGTTAAAAATATAACATACTTCAAAGTATTCAGGATTCTCCTAGTATTGATACTACGCAGGATAACGGTGGATGCAGTAGGTACTTCGCAGTTTTCAAATTGATTTGGGATCCTGGAATTACAGTGATTGGCAGTACAATGGTACCAGTGGTTGTTAGATCTGGGAGGATCAATGTTTATTTCCAGGCACATGGGATTGAGAGGTTAGTAGAGCAATTATTTGAGGGGTTAATCAATTTTACACTACGGTTGATCACTCTACTTATAGGAGGCTTCCATGAGATATCTTGTAATGGTACCATGTGGTGCAGTTTTTCGAGAAGAGGTTGCTACATATCTCCTAAGATAGTTTGGGACCCTGGGATCATCCTTGGATTTAGTTGGTTCAATTCGATTGATTGTGGATTTTCTTTGGAATTGCTTGAGTACAAGCAATCTTTGGCGAGGGAGGACTGTAATGTTCCATTTGTGACAAACAAGGAGTTAACTATTGACCGATGCCGCATGAGATAAAAGAATAACACAAGTAGTGATATTAAGTCATCAGTAGATAAAAGAGGGGCACATAAGCAATTATCAACTGATATATGGAGAATGTGAGACATAACTCAATTTGCATGCGAGATGCGTCATTTAAGTTGCGTGCATGCAAAATCAAGTAATGAAAGTTAAGTTGCATGCATGCAAAAGCAAGTAATGCAAGTTTAGTTGCATGCATGCAAAAACAAGTTCATGCAATCTCAACTATAGAAAAGAAAGCAAATTGAATCCTTATTCATCCATTATTATTATTCAGTATTAAGGATTGGTTTGAGAGCTTTGAGATTTGTTTAGGGTTGAGGTAGAATTCCCTTATTTAACCTTTTGTTTAGTGGAGAAATCTATCCGCCCTAGCCAGTTACTTTGATAGATCATTTAAACCTATCATTCTAGACTTCATTGTGAGAGGGTTTCTTGAGTTTATGAGTAGGGTTCGATTCACCTTGAAGCTGGGTAGATTATCATAATGAGGATTTGTTATTGGCAGTGATTTCTTAATAAAAAGAGTGTCCCCCTCTTGGAAGTCGGAGTAAAATAATGCATGACCATTGGCTGGTATTATTGTGTTTAGGAAGGGTGTTTTAATCAGTTAGGGGACCAATGCCTTTCTCGTGGATGGTTGCTTGACCAATCATCAAAATAGTGGTAGACTTGGGCAGTCATTTAGAAATCTTGGAGGGCGTTAATCCATTAACATAATCACCAGTCAAAATCATGATAAGTTTGAGCATCCATTTATCAATCATGAAGGGCATCAATCTATTTTTATAGTTACCAATAAAGAAGGGCAACAAACCTCTCTTAAACAGTCCATGGGAATCTATTAAAGCTTGGATCCCTTAGGCCATGATTTACTTTTCAAGGGCAACATCTTCTAATATATATAGCAACACCCAGCCTCTATTAACACCAACTCTTCACAATAGTAACAATGCCTTAAATTTGGAAATCAATTCTATTTATAGAAGGGGTGTGATACTTGTTGAAGGGTGTATCTCCAAGAAGATCTCACGAATTCATGCATGGAGGTTGTTTGAAGTTTGAAATATCTCGTTTTACAATATGTGAGTGTTATACTTCTCAAAAGAAGAAGATATTTGCTTTTTAGAGGCTTTGTTCCACTTATTCAAAGTTTATATCAGACAAAAACACCTACATCCCACTCTCTGCATCACTTCTGAGTGTTATCTACAACTATTATCTACATCTTTATCTTTATATCAGCACTGTTGTATAAGGTCGAAACTACTCCATATCTGATATAAGGTTGAGATTATCAATTTAAAGTAAATTGTATTACCAGACTTTCATTAGGGTTTCCACATTTGATATGGTTAGATTTACAATGATTATTTATGCCTTGCAAATAATTTTGGTTAAGTAAATTATCACACAAACCCTTGCAAATAATCAACAAGCCAAGAAATAACAACACCATTAAAACAAGGAAAGGAAACACATACAAGTGGTAGAATCCACTACTTGGCATATTACAAGCCGCACTATGTTAAGTTGAAGGCTACCCTGAACCAGCATTATACGTATCTCAACTACATTTTCTACCAATATATCCACTTCACCCCCTTGAACCTTGATGCTCCCTTCCAAGTCATCGATCCTAATGTCCAACAATGAAATGTTGTATGAAGTTTGGTGCAAGGTCTCAAGAACACCTTCAAAATGGTCTTGCAAATGTCGTGCAGTCTTCTTCAAATCCCTTATTGCATTTTCAATGCCACAAAAATAAAAGCTCCAAGATGCCATTCCTATTTTGGGGCAGTTGTGAACCCTGGACGCACACAAGGTACCCAAATTCTCATCCCTAGGGAAGTAGGCTAGAGCTTCTTTCACGTCCCTTCAATAATTTGGGCTTGAAGGATGAAATGATGGACCAACACTCCATAGAGAAAATAAACCCTCACTGATAAGAACATGATTTTAACCAAATTTAACATCCCAATCCAAAGATAAATACAAATCCATGGGAAAATATCTGGACAAAGATATCCCACAAGCCTTGGCATGCCATAAAACTTGGCTTGTGTTAAATTTGAATAGAGAGTGGGTGGAGAGATACACATGGGTGATTCATAAATGCCAAGGATTGTAGCATTCCATCCTCCTTGTTCAGGTGCCCTTTTCAATCGATGAACACACATCCCTTCATTATGTCATGTCCCCATCCAAATAAGACTACCTGCAAATAATGTTTCACCAACCTACTAGTTCCCTAGGTTAAGATAGAGACATAAATTTTGTAATAATGGGGTTATAAGACCCAAAAGGACTTTAGTTTACCATATTCAAATTTAAATGGGCCACATAAATAATAAATGCTAAGAAAATTAGGTGGCATTGGTTCATGAAGACACTTGGAAGCTTGTGGAGCCTTTGGGTGACTAGATTCCCCACACACTTGGCATGGCCTTCATCAAAATTCGAACCCAAGGGAAATGTAACGTTGTTGGAGGTTGATGTGTTGTCACATAGCTTAGCATGAGACAAGGAATTCTAATTAGGATAGGAGAGTGACTCCCATGGAAGAGGAATATATTAGGAAGACATGGTGTGTCGCTTGGAAGGAGATTCCATGCACTCTATGACAACAAATGATGAAATATTCTATGACACATATGACAAATTCATACCTGATTGCAGTATTATGATAAATATGACATGAAAGAGCTAAAACTATCCACCAATAGAATTCATTTTGGAGTTAGAGGTAGCCATTCGAATTGGGGAAAGTGTTGGAGCATGAAGAAAGAAGACAAGTGTCATATAAGTTACTGAACCACTAAGTTGAGTTGGAGGAAGGCCATGGAGGGAAATTTGACCTTAGGATATCTCATGAAGTTAATAAAAGGATGTATTGAGGAATGATAATATCTTTTTATCATTTTTTAATTGGCCTTGGCATTTTGGAGAGCTTTTGCTTGTCCATTGCACGATGAGTGTTCACTCTCCTTGCTTGTGAACCAATTTCGAGGGAGTTGGATTCCTTTCCAAGTTCATTGATGGAGAGGGGATTCATACCTATCAATAGAGATTATTTATGGCTTTTAGTTTCATTTTTAAGGTACTTACATCTCTATTTCTCATATATCTCCCTATTCTCTCATTCCTTCTTCTTCATTCCCCCATACTCTCATGTGACGACGCACTTGTTGGAGTGGTGCTTGCTCTTTACTGCATCCATTTGATGCCCAACATTGGGTATATGATGTATGGATATGTACTCTTATTTCCATATTCTCTGTAATTCTAAATATAAGAATCTCATGTGTGAAAGGCTTGCATTCTCATGCTCTTGAATAACTAGTTTTCATGAAGTTGGATTCTATCTTGAAAGAGTTTTATATCAGATTTGTATGAAGGTTATTCTCTGAGTTTTATGATGTTTGGGAAGCCATATATGATGTATGAATCTATATATTCATGTCCATATGCTATGTATCTTGAAATCCATGAAGCTTATGTGTGAAAAGCTTGTATTCACATGCCATAGAATCACTAGTTTTCATGACTTTGGCTTCAATCTTGAAGGAGCTTGATATCATATTTGTATGAGGCATTTTCTTTGATTTTATTTTGGGACATCCATTTTTATTCTGTATATTACCACTATATGTCATGTTACTCTCAGAACCATCTATTCTACTTTTCATGTGTCAAATTTGAGCTAGTAATGCAATTTCCCCTTAAGCGATCTCCATGAAAGTTACCATACAAATGTTGCACAAGATAATAAGTTTTCATAGATTAAAAACCATGGTTAATTATAGTCATTTGTTTCTTATATAAATACCCACACCCTTTTCTGAAAGTTGGGAGGGTCGTACTTGAGTTGGAGAGCCAAATTGGTCTTCACCCCTAGGGGGATTTGACATCAATTTCCCTAGGAAATTTGCACTTTATCTCCTTAGCCAAAAACCAAGTTTCAGAATATTAAATTCAGATCCAAAGTTTTCATAGGTCATATTTGGTTGTTCTAAGACTCATCCTACACTTACATTTAAAATTTGATACCATTTGTAGTCAATTGGAACCCCCTATAGTCTTGACTAGTAAAGCTTGAAAATTGTCCAAAATGCACTTTTTTCAAAATTTCTAAGTAGGGACATTACACATTAATATCCTAAAGATGATCAAATTATTTGTCTCTATGCCTATGGAAAATTCAACGAATGCATCCCCTCCATTAATAACCTCAGGGTGAACAACTCCTTCGCTTTCATGCCTATGGTATCCACTTATGATGTGGATGACCATACAGGTCTAAACAAACCCCTTTTTCATAGTGGCAGCTTGATTTTACAAATGATATTCTTGTTCATTATTGATTTATCGAATGTTCATTAAAATGGTTCGATAATTCTTTTAAGAAAACTAATGGTTCCTTTTTGTAATCTCTATTGGATGGCCTCATCATTGACCAAGCCTTTGTAAGCAGGTTTTATAAATAATATAGAATCTCCAAAAATGATTAGTTTCTTGGCCCTAAGAGAAATAACAAGCTCTGCACTAAGCATCAATGCATACTACTTTGCTTGTTTGTTGGTTACTTCACAAATACCCTAGACTAGTATTCAATATTGTCCCCTCAATATCCAACAAGATCCCCCTACACCTGCCACCCCTAATTCATGTTCAAGCTCTTAACTCTTATTAATAGTTAGTCTTAATATTTCATTGCCTTTATATGAAAAGTGGTGGTTTAAGTAGGAGATCATGCATATAGTCACTACTTGTATATGAAAGTGGTGTTTTAAGTACGAGATAATGCATATAGTTACTATTACTTTTATATGAAAATTGGTGGTTTAAGTAGGAGATAATGCATATTATTGGTTTTTCACATACTTTTCCATATTAAATATGGTATGAGGGTGAGGGTTGAGGGAGATATTGTGCATTTAAATATTATGGCACTTTTAAATGTACCTTTCAAATTCCCTAGTCTCGGTGAGTCCTAACTATACCAAGAATTTTATAATTTTCTCTTTTACCTTAGAAGATACAATAGTCAAAGTTTTGTTACATAAAAATGTTGAAAATCATGATAAACCCATTGTATTCATGAACAAAATTTTGAGAGATGTTGAATTATACTACAAAATCACTAAAAAAAACGTACACTCCAAAACTATAGCATATGTCTCTTACCTAGATGTTAAAGATGTCTTATCTCAACATGATGGTTTTGGGGTAAGAAGAAAATGGATATCAAAGATCCAAGAATATGATCTTGAAATTAAAGCAATTAAAATTATCAAAGGTCAAGGATTGGCTAAACTTCTAACTAATGGAAACAATAAGGCAATAAAGCAAGGTGAAGAAGCATACAATAATATTGCACTAAATATTTACATTATTAAAGAGGATCATGAATGGTATAAGAATATCATCTTTTACTTGAAGAACTTAACATGTCCTGATCATTTAGTTGAACATTAAAGATGAGCCTTAGATTGAAGGCCACTAAATAAGTCATCACTCAAGATAGCCTTAGATGGAGAAACCAATATGGGATAATTTTGTGATGTGCTACCCCTAATGAATTTGTTATGATCATGAAATAAATGCATTTTGGCCTATGTGGTGGACACTATGCCCTTAGGATAACTGCTATTAAAATCATGAGATCAGTCTATTATTGGCATACTTTGATTAAATACGTCCATATATTCGTTTGATTATTTTCCTTACCATTGAAACCTGGTATACTTGAAGCACCTTTTCAATAGTGGGGAATGGATTTTGTTGGACCATTCAAGGAAAAATAAAACAATGGTTTAAAATGTATATTGACTTGTACTGATTAATTCACCCATTAGGTGGAAGCAATACCCACCAAAAATGCAATTGCTTCTGTGGTAATAAAGTTCTTAGAAGAAAATTGTTTCAAGATTTGGGTGTCCTCTCGATATTATCATTGATAATTCTAAAGCATTTAGTATGATTGAAATTTCAACCTTATGTATGCAACATGGTATATTGTTATCCCATTCTTCTAATTAATACCCACAAGGCAATGGTTTAACCGAGTAAAGTAATAAAAACCTAATCATAATATTGAAAAAGTTGGTAGGATATAATAAATGAAGTTGGGATAGAAAAATTAAATTTGATTTATATAGGAGGATAGTATTTTCATAAAATGGATAACAAGAAAGTCTCCTTTTGAACTAATATATGGAAAAAGTTGCAGGATACCTATAAATATACATATTCTTGTCTACAAAGTTTTGCAACAATTTATGTCAAACTAGGAAGCGATGCAAGCTTGAATAAATAGATCGGTTGAACTTGAATAAACAATAAGGAAGGAATTTGATCGAATGGTGATTCAACAACAGAGAAAAAAGGGAACTTTTGATCAAGGGATGAGAAATGAGGAATTCAAGGTAAGTGACACAATGTTATTATGAGATAAACTAAAAGAAAAACCCGGAAACCATAACAAACTTGATAAGTTATGGCTAGGTCATAATTATCATGTTTCCAAGATAGCAGGGAAAATGTCATTTTACTTGACATCCCTAGATGGTGAAGAAATACCTCTACTTGCCAATGGAAAAATGTTAAAACATCATTTTCCTCTCCTTCTGTGACAGTCTTGATCCAATCTTAATTTAGCTTAGACTTAGAAAAATTGAAGTTTTTGCTTATGACTTGTAGTTTAATTCAAATATTTTGTCACACTTTCTTTCATGTTGCTAATGTATATTTTTCTTATGTTATTATTTTTAATTAAATCATAACATTGGTATGTGAGGAAAGTATATTTTTTATTGCAGATACTTGTTGTTTTTGGTCCTCGTGTACCAGAGATGTTGTGGTTATCAAGCACTCTCTCCCTCTGAGAACTTGTCCCCCATTGATCCAAATGTTATACCACATACAGTATGGGGATTTTTATTATTATTATTTCTTCAACAATGATAAAAAATTCTCCACCAATAAAGATATTAGTGGTTACAATGCCAACGAATTATGCCATTTTTATGAAACTTTGATTGCCATACCATGCCTGAGAATCCAATATAATGTTATGATGAATTGATGTTGTAATATATTTCCTAGATGAGTATAACTAGTAGTATTCATCATAGGCTATTGAGGGTGATGAGTTTATATTTTATTTACACATCAACAACCTAAAAACTCTTGATGTTTGCAAGTATTTCCCCTCTTCTTTGGCTGCATATTAAACCTTTCCATCTCACTCATGTGACTCCACTTTGTCTTTAAAATCCCATTGGGTTAAGGTTGATAGTATGACTCTTGTTTTCCCCCTTTGTGTCTCCTTCACCATGAATGCCTCCATGTTTTCCCAATGTCTTTAGCCCACATGTGTTGTAGTGAATCATGTGATGATTCAGGAGGTTCCCAGGATGATCCCTAAAGTTGGATGCTATGAAACAAGAAGATATACCATTGATTAATGTTTCCCCTTAAATTTGAAATATGATTGTCATCCCCTATCATTCCTCAAAAAGGGAAATTGAAGACAAGATCCCAGTCCAAGAATCTTGTACCAGAAGCTGATGAAGAAGAAAAAGTAGTACTAGATCCCAAAGAATGATTCATAACACGAAGAAAATGTTTTCTAATGTACATTGATGGCTTATCATTTCCAGTGTATGTATACTTTCAAATCTTATGTATTGCAGCCATAAAAACGAATGAATGGTGTTAACACAAGAACTAACATTTTTCATATTCATGGTTTTCACACAAGAACCAACCATAAGAAAACAAGTAAAAGAAATGAATGTTGATAACACAAGAACCAACATTTGTCATATTCATGGTTGTCACATAAGAACCAAGCATAAGTCAAATCAGCTGCTACTTATGTATTTCACATCATGGAATGATTTACTGTTAAAAACAACATCATGCAAAGCCAAATATAAGAAGCCAAAAAGTTTATGCACAGTTGCATGAGGACATGCAACAAGTTCAGTTGGGGGGAGATGTTGGGTCACCCAAATGTAGCATTTTCATCATATTTTCCCTTCACTATTCCTCATATTCATCCCTATTCATCACTCCATTAACCATTCCTTATACCATTTTCATAAATAAACATGGGTTACCTTGTTATTTTCTAATTTTTTTTTTTATGTATCTTGAGAGAATTTGTGATTAAATATTAGAAAATTTACATATTTTCATTATATCTCAAAGTTGGATGAGTTTTATGATGATTACAGGAATATTTGAATGTTTTAACAAGGTCAAAAGTCACCACCTAGCCTCAAATTCAAATATCATCTTCAAGATTTGAAGATTTGAGATAATTATTCAAGCATATTCAAAGGAGAAAAGTCACGGAGATATGGATAGATTATCTTATCCAATATTCGTGAGAGGATTTGAAGGGATAATTGGTTGTACCTATTTGAGAGAAAAGTGGATGTATATTTATTAGTTGCTTATCCTATTTTCAAAGAAAATCATGTATAAATAAGAGTAGTTTCTCTTCATTTGGATGGTAGAGGCCTCTTTAGTGGGGTGGAAGTAGAGAAATAATTTATGTCTTTTGAGAGTTAGTCATGGAATGGAAAATTTTGTAATGGATTGATGGTTTAATACAAGCATTTTTATTTCTCCATATTGATTTTGATTTATTTATTAGGAATTGTTTTGGATTAGTTTATTTCATGCAATTTTATGCTTTCCTAGTTAATTTTTTTTATGCAACTTCATGCTCTCCTAGATTTAAATTTATTTTCTTGCAATTTCCTGCTTTAGTAAACTAGGTTCAATTTAAGTCTCATGTGTTTTCTTAGATTTTAGTCGCATGTGTTTTCAATTTCAGTCGCATGGAATAGTATATTAATTTAGTGTTACTCTGACCCTGCATATATTTTGCATGTACCTGATAAGTTTACGCTCTCCTTGGGTAGACAATTTAAATCATCGGATAGTTATTAATAGTTTAATACTTTGTAGCAACAATGAAGAAAAGGAAGTCAACATGGAGTAGCTTGAGCCAAATTATTATATAGATTTGAAGCAAGATCTAGAAGTCTTAGAAACCTCATGGAAGGACATCGAATACATAATTAGTGAAATCGCAATTAACCGAGATATGATTTCTCCTTCTCCTCGTAGTATCGATGATGAAGATTGGATCAATCCTTTTGCACTATGGTTAATGAAAAAGCACCTAAGTATGTGGGTCCTCTTGCTTTTACAAATGATCACAATATGTTGTTGTTTCATATAGGATTTGAATATTTTGGAAGCTACATCTCTGATGAGATTTCTTTGGACTCGGTTCAGTCGTGCATACCGAGCATGAGGGAAGGAAGTATTGTAGAAGTAGATCAACCCTCTCTATCCACTCTAGTAAGTTTTCAATGATGTATTTCAACAAGGATGATACAAGTATGAGGACATGTATAGTATTCACTTCTGATTTCCATGATATTTTTTATTTATCAATTTGCTTGAAATGTGAAGGCATGAAATTTGTGGCTGACAACTTCAAGTTTTTAAAGATTATAGGGGATACTAACATGATTGTTACAAATATGAATATCATGTTTGCATGTCCAAAATAATGCTTGAGCATGTGTAGGGATATGTTACAACTAACCTTCAAAGATATTCATGAATATTTCCAAGGTTCACCTTTTCAAAGGATCCTCCAAGTCCATAATCTAACACCCAATTCTATGAGGCAAATTTTCTCAACACAAATATATGATGAAGATAGTGTATACTTGAGCCCAGTATAGGCCCGTATATATAAAGATTGTGAAAATAATCATTCTTCGTGGCAAGAATTTCAAGGTTTCTAGGTTCCTTGGTTCAATCATCATTACATCTCCATTATGGCAAAGATACTGGTATGTACTCAATTTATCCTTGATGAGATATTGTCTTGGATTATCTATAAAGACAAAGGAAGAAGGTTCGTTATGAATGATATGCTCAAGTGGCTACATTGGTGGTATGATTTCACTTGACCCTTTTATGTTATCATGATTAGGGTAAGTAGAGTTAGTTTAATTTTTAGTTCATCATTTAATGTTACCCATGCGTTGCACTTGTTGTTCTTTCATATTGAGTTATTTGCATTTCATTTTGAACAAGGCAATATGGAAGTGTTCATCTCCAATGCATTTAATTTCATTGTGTGTTATATATGTGTGTAGTTCTATAGGTGCCGAGAGGATTCTAGGGGGTTCTCATATACTCCTAAGAAGAGCACATGCCCCACAATTGGAGCCAACATTATGCTTTTGGAATATACAACATTCTGGCAGATTGTTTGGTAGAGAAGGGATAAATTTTTTCAAAAGGCCAAGTGTGGGGCTATCATGTATGATTGGTTGGCCATGATCGTGCTCCTTGGTTACTCTTAGAAGTACTATGGCTTAGTGGCATTGTTGACTGCCCTTTATGGTGCTTTTATCCCTAGGGTTGGTTTTTCGATGCTTCTAAGGGTGCACAATTGGGTCACATGACCATTATGTTTTCTACCTTGAGGGTGACTATGTTTCATTTAGGGAATTCATCCCAAGTCCATTACCCCTCTCATGCCCCACTTGGACCTTTATATGTATCTATTTAAACCCTCTCTAGAAAAAATGAGCTTATGACATCATCCTTTAACCAAGCCTCAATCTAATGCAAGGGGGATGTTGAGGGACTTTTCATCACTCTTGTATTATTAGGGGCATGAATTCCTCCTTAGGCTCACTCTTATCATCACAATGACGCCTTATCTTACTTGTTTTATCATTTTTCATAATTTCATGCTAGTTTTAGGGTCTAGTCCCCAACATGTGGGTGACATTCCCTAATTTTGTATTAATTTAGATTATTTTAGTATTTTATTGTTTTAATTTTAAATTGAAAAATTAAGACATGTAGGATTAGAAAAAAAATTTAAATCTTGTGCTAGGATGGATATAAATATCCATTCCAAATTCATTTGTAAATCACAATACTTGGGACAAAATCATGATTATGATATTTCTCTTACTCTATGGCCTCTTAAAGTAATGAGCACCTCTTGTATGAGTTTTTTCTTGGCTTAATGGTGGAATGAAGGATGATGTCTTAGGGTTTCATGCACATGAAAGATTGATACTAACATTGTTGGACTAACACAAGCACATAGAGGATTTAGGGATTCTCTCGAGCTTCTTCCTTCCACACAACCTTGGAAAAAGAATAGTTCATGAATAGATGGTCTACCGACTCAACACTTGTCTTATAGAGGATACATGTATTTGACCCTTCCTAATTTGTCTTATATTTGTTATCCCAATTTAATATTTTATTTGGTAAAGTTGACCATAACAAGATTTTGGTTTTTAAATCATAGGCTGATTTTCAAATAACTCCCCACCACCACATTCTTTCTACCCCCAAATCTTCTTGAACTTTTTCTACATAGCCTATTTTAACCATTTATATCCATAACCCCTTTTTTTTAATTGAAAGTTGAGCACCTTCTTTAGATAGTTCAATAGCATTGTGATTCAATAGATTTACGTAGCGGTTCCACTCATTTTCCAAATTCTCTTACATATTTAAAGTTGTCGCCAATAACCATCCTTGAGACTAGTTATTCATTTGTTCTTGAGTAACAATCTCCCTTAGAAAAAATTCCAACTTCATGAAGCTTAATTAATATGCCTCATACACTCTAAATTTTCCTTTCGCCTCAATCCAAGGATCTTCTCTAATTCAAACTTTTTCTTCCATTTCCAATTTTCCAAGTTGTCCCATTTTGTACTAAAGTAAAATCATTTTCCATTGAATTCCAAACTATTGAAGTTAAATGAGTGTTTTTCCTCTCCATTCTAAACCAATCTCTATAGTCATCAATTGTAAGTATTTAGAAATTATCTATGCTCCATAAGCCATTAATAATAATCATTGTCCAAATGCTTTTTCCTACAAGTGTAATACTAAAAATGAATATATTTTTAAGTCCTCATCCTCTTGCATCATTGGGAAGAGCTAGTATTGCGCACTTGACCAATGATATTCCTTCTTTTTCCCTCTTACCAATCCACATAAAAATAAAACATTTATTTATTATTTTGGTTAGAATTAGCTTTTGGATATTTGCAAAATATAACCAAAACTTTATATGCTCTAAAACATAGGCTTGACCAAGACTAGTCACCCATCGTGAGACAATAATCTATTGCACCAAGCCGGGTTCTAGCTTCAATCTTGTTGGCCTCTTTCCCCTTCTTGTCTCGATTCGTGGATCAACAACAACACAATACCAGCAAGACACCAAAATACATTAGCCCAACAGATCAAGCTCAATCGGCAACGCCCGCGAGGCAGGCACAGTCTCACCTGATATATATTAATGTGTAACTTCCAGAACCATGTTTCTGTAGTTGGCGAGGGATTATAGTCCCCTGGCGCACGGCCAAGGCACTCGATAGAGATAGGGGGTGGAGTCTATTAATGTGCGAGTGCAACTATGTGCCACAACTGACGTGTGACACAACCTTATCCTTATCCACTCAGCAACTAGCGCAACGGTGTGACGCAGCTGATTCCTTATATTTGACTGACAATGGTCGACTTATATTAAAACTTAGCATATTTAACTAGGAAATCATACATAACATGTTAATGATGACTTAACATTCATTCATTCACTGATTGGTAGTATTGCGACACACATTCAACAATAACCATAAACTATGCAAGGTAAGCAAACATTCACATAAGCATTTAATCATTCAACAACATCCATCCATTCGACACGGGAAATTAACTTGGAAACTCATATGGGAAAAACCACCAAGGTGCTCTTCATCTGGCATGAGAAATATAGGTAGCACCTTGTAGTTTGTGACTTGCATCCTATTCTTAAGATAGGTCTATTTGACTCAATCTTCTTGCTCTCATGCTCTTTGGTTTATTCTTCTATTTACTCCTACTAATCCACACACAGGCCAGATTGAATCTTCTATTTTACTATCTGCGCAATCAGCTGCAAGATCCGTGGATCAACAACCTTCTACTTCTACTAGACTCCTCTCTGAGTCAACAATGAACTAACTTGAACAAAACTTGGAATGACTAGCTTCCTAAACGAGGCTAACTGAGCGAACCCTTATACTGAGAGGGTTCCTCCTATTTATAGTATTTACAAGACTGCGCAGGGTCGACTGAGTACTACTCAGTTATTACAGACTTAAGTGGCTACAAAATATCTACAATTACATTGATGGCAGGCCCAAATGGCCATAAAAGTCCTGCATGACATTAATCACAGCCATAACTAGCCACATAAACATCTTTCAGCCTTCTGTACTGGTCATAACTAGCCGTAAATTTGTCCTTTATCCTTCTGTCGATTCGTCCTTCTGCAGTCTTTCGCTGGTTTGTACCTGTTCTACTTTAACTCTTGTACCTACCTCTTCCACCTACTCGAATCTTCCTTCCTCGTCGTAACTATCCGCCTCGCAGCTTCTTCTGCTCTACGCTCGTGCTTCTTTCTTTATCTATTTTTCTCTTGTCGCACGCCCTCTTTTCCTCTTGCGCTTGCGTGACAGATTCTTCCTTGTGCACTTTTCCTGGCCCAACAAGCCCCCAACACTCACATGTGGCTCGTCCTGAGCCACTAAGCAAAAATGGATATCTCCACAAAAATTTTGAGTGTTCGCAAAAGTCAAGCCTCTGGCTTAGGCTACATGACAAGACCAACCTTGTCCTAAAATTCCTTCTAAATTTGTTGCACCTTGGAAAATTCCTCTGTTACTTCCTTCACCTGCTTGGCCAATTGTTCCACACGGTCGAAACTGATGTGTTCCAACGGTCCTACCTCTAGTGACTGTGTGATATGTTGAAGCTTCTACTGTACAGGATTAATAAGCCCTGTCACTTGCATTGCTGTTGACTGGTTCACAACTACTTCCTCATTCCTAGTCCGCTCTTGGTCACAGAGAGCTTGGACTTCCTGTTGGAGCTGCTTGATCTCAACCATTTTTGTTACCTTCTCCTTAAGCGGTAGCTTCTTCATCTCTGCCCTTGACGCAGTGATTTTCTCAACGGCTTGCCATGCGTTTTCCTTGATATTTTCCCTAGACTCATCCTCTAGAAGCACTTTTGATATAGTGGAAACATATTCAACTTCCTCAGTGTAGAGTTTTTCTCCCTCACTCATCCTCGCAACAGCCTCAGATGCTGCTTTGCTTCATTCTTCAAGCACCTCAGGAGGCATGCTTGGTACCTGTCTTGCTTGTAGCTCCTCCACTTCCTTCCTGAGATCTACCACCATCCTGGAGAGGCGGCCAACCTTGGCTACTGAGTCTTCATATTCTTGACTTGCTTCTGGTGGGAACTCTGCGATCACGCTTTTGATGGCTTCAGCGAGTGCAAGCCTGCTCTATTCCCAGGCCACAATTTCTTGCTCCTTTTCTTTAAGGAGGGCCTTGAGCGCTGTTGCTTTTCTTTTCTGCTTAGTCGCTTGATATGCGACTACATTCTCTCTAAGTTGGACCTTGGTCGCAATCGCCTGCTAGACAACATAGACTTCAACCAACGTGAGTTTTGAGAAGTCCATCTGCAATGTTTCAAACCCTTGGAAAACATCATCAAACTCACCCGTCTTCGTCTCCATTGCATGCACCTGGATTTCTACCTTGATCGACGGCACCATCTCTTGTTTAACTACCGGGATACTGGGATCCACGCCATAAGTCTCAACCTTGACTGTGGTTTTGACTTTGTTTATGTCCTCTGTCAGCTGGTTGATATGTTGCGCCAACTCACCGATCTATCGCAACTACTTCTTACTTATTCCTTTTAAGCTAGACTTGTGCATCAGTTCCTGTGCCAACGTTTCCACCTTGGTTCGCTGGTGGGTCTTCTTGGTTTTTGCCTTCAACCATTGGCTCTACTAGTGGACCTTGCCATTCTTCAGGCCACTCCTAGACAATTGCGTCTACGTCCATATCAATGACCATAAACCCTGCCTAGTGTGCTTGCTTGGGTTCCAGAATAGTGTTATGTAAATCAGCCTGAAAGTTTATGAACGCCGCGTATCTGTGCATCATCGCAGTCGTTACTTAATCTGTGTTATGATAGCATCGCACAGTGCCTCACCATGAAAAACAAACTCGATGTTATTATTTTCCTGATGGATCTTGTCTTCCTTGTTCTCCCAAAGGTTCTGATACTTTGTGCCAAGTAAAAGTATCGGGACATCCATCGGCTGGTAGTCCGGTGGGTTGGACCACAGAATGAAAGATATCAGGATGAGCAGCCAGGAGTAATGAAATTTTGCCCTAGGTTCCTCTTGTGCCTGCTCTGCATCATCTATCAGTTCGTTTAGTAGGAACTGCGACCAGTTGAAGGTGACTCCCTCCGCGCATTGCTCCACGATTTCTATCACCCGGCGGTGCACTCCGCAGGTCTCATCTTGCCCTACAGTTTGGAAGATAAGATTATGGCTGTGAAACTTACCATATTGTCCTCTATGAGGGCAATGAGGAATCCCCTACCTGTGCGCTGACTCTCATACATCTACTTCATCTTGGATGCATCCCTGTTTTGGTGCAAATATGGTGAAGGGTCTTTCCCTATCTTTGGCAGGCTTGTTATTGACAAGATGAGCTCGACGTTGACAGGGTAGGGTGGGTTGAGCCATAAACAACCCCTATGAAAGCAAACAAAGAGTTATTTCACATACATAGTTACCTATGTGTTGTGCCCAAAGTGCGGCACGAACAATAGATTCAACAAGCCCGCGCGATCGAAACCATTGGCGCACTACATTGGTACTAAGAGTTGGGGCTCATTCAGCCCGGATTAAACCATAACCATATAGTTTTTCCTTTCTAAGCCCACATGTTGGCAGGTGTCACAATCCTCAAACTACATCTTGGCTATCTTTGGCATTATGTCCATCAACAGGAGTACACCATCAGGGATACGGGGTGCCACCAAGGTTGTGCGCACTTTCTTCGGGAGCGTCACTCTCTGTGCATCAACTCTCCTCAGCATGAGATATTGTGGAAAGTTCTCCTCTTCTATGGTGGCATCCGTGTCTCGAGGTGGTGAGTCTGGTGCATCCTCCTCCATTAGGTCTTGCTCCGGTATATCCACAACAGCCTTAGCCTTGCGTTTATTTGACAGTTGTGTCTTGGATGAATCTCCAGTCACTCTCTCTCTAGCCTGTCTCGGCGACATGACTGGTTGTGGACCTACAATTGGTGGATTCTGAATAGGGTTCGGCATAGGGCTTGAATGAGGGGGTGGGACAAGGGTCAAACCAGCCATAGGGATAGGTTTCTTCCTTGGTCACGCTATTGATGCTAGCTCTGGTTCCTGCTTAGGTTGTTGTATTTCAGGTGATTCGATTTCCTCTTCAATCAGACACGGTTGGGCAACAGTTACGTCAGAAATATCGCTGCCGCTGGAAATCTTGATGATGATGGATTTTAGCTCCCTCTCTATTACAGGCTTCGATTCTGTCAACTCTTGGCTCTGGTTCTCTCTTGCTCACTCTGTTAAGGTAAAAGAGTTCTTGGTGATGAATCCTCATATTTATAGGTGCCTATGCGTCCTACGATTGTCACTTTGATGGGAGATCAAGGTCTTGTCGATCGCATGGGCTTCTCGTTCGGCGCGTTCCTCATCAATTCGCCTACTTGAGTTCTATTCTGTACCTGTCAGGGCAGTTATGGTAGTTATGTCAAGGACAATTGATGGGAACAAAAATCACATCATAATTCTCCTCGTATCTCGTCGAATTTATGGTGTTTAGCTGTCATAACTGCCTCAATATTCGTAGAATATTTGCACTTTAATGTCAGACAACCTGTCATTCTCGCTTTTTCTTGTTCTCTGTCTAGTTCTGTCACAGACGTGTGACATAAGAGTTTCCTTGCGTTCTCTCTCTTCTCTTCTCTTCACTTTAATGTTGGACAACCTGTCATTCTTGATTTTTCCTACGCTTTGTCTAGTTCTATTGCATACGTGCAACAGAAGAGTTTCCCGCGTGCGACACAATCTTATCCAGGCATGCTACGACCATCATAGTAAGGTTTCAGGCGTATGTCGTTCAGCATACCTGCGACATATGTTCCATCTAGTTTTTGCAGTTTTACTACGCCTTCGTCAGTAATGTGCATGATCGTATATGTCCCTAACCAATATGTTTTTAACTTTCCTAGATGTTTGAAGAATTTGCTATTATTTAGAAACACAAGTCCTCCGACTTTGAATGGCTTAACTCGAATATGGTGATCATGCCACACTTTTTTCCTCATGTTTTCGACAGTTTGATGGAATCCTGCGACGAAGCGTTCCTCTTCCATCTGAATAATCCATGACAACCTTTGCTCAACAACATCTCCTTCGGTCATCTCCATCAATGCAACAATCCTTAGACTCACCACAATGTAATCCATTGGCACAACAACTTCCTGGCCATACACCAGTTTGAATGGGGTGTGCCCTATTAGTCACTTATAAGTTATGCGGTATGCCCACAGCACAACTGACACTTTCTGGTCCCAGTCATCTCGGCGCACATTGCACACTTTGATTAATGCATTCTCCAAAATCTTGTTGAAGGCTTCAACCATTCCATTCGCCTGAGGATGATAGGGTGTGTTCTTCTTATGCTGAATCTGAAACTTTGTAGTAAGCTTAGCAATCATTTTTTTAACAAAATGCATGCCTTGGTCACTGAGTAGAATTTTTGGACAGCTAAATTTGGTCACCACATTTTCAAATAAGAACTTTGCCGTAGTCGTAGTGGTGCAATCTTTAACAGGCATGACTTCTGCCCATTTGGTTAAGTAGTCTATCATAGTGATAATGTAGCGCATGCTAGTTCTCTTGCCTGGTGGATTGATCGGTCTGAAAAAATCAATAGCCCACTTGTCGAATGCTTGTAGTGTTATCTGCGGTGCAAGCGGCATCTTGTCGCGGCGCGACGATTTTCCCATTCTCTGGCAGATATCACAGCATTGACAGAAGCTCTTAGTGTCCATATGTATGGTTGGCCACCATAATCCTTCTTGTAATATCTTGCACATAGTTTCCTTTCCTACATAGTGTCCTCCTTCGACACCGTCTTGTGCTTCACTCATTACCCAAGGTCGCTCATGGTCGAAAACACATTGGCGTAGTATTTCATTTGCACCTATTTTGTACAAGTGTCCAACAATCAATGTATAATCAACAACTTTGATAACCAAATGTTTCTTCTGGTTAGTGGATAATCCTTTAGGCGCATAACTTATGTTGAGAAGATGGATGATAGTGTTAAACTTCGTATTTTGATCATTCATCATGTGGATCACAAATAGTTGTGCGTCGGGCAAGTTATCCTCCAGAATGGTTGGTTCTTCACCACTTTCTATCTGTGACAAGTGGTCTAGCCCGACATTCAGTTGACTAGGNATTCAGTTGACTAGGTTTAACTGTGACCTCAAAGTCAAACTCCTGAAACAGGAGGAGCGATTGATAAATCCCCCCCCCCCCAACACTGGCTTGTTGACCAGGTACTTCGATGCTAAATGATCAGTGTACATTTTGAAGTGTCCACCCAACAAGTAATGTCAAAAATTTTGTAGCGCATAGACCATGTAGAGGCCTTCTCTTTCTGTTGTGGTGTAATTCTTTTCTGCCGTTGACAGTTTCCTGCTAGAAAAAGCAATAGGGTGGTCAAGCGCACGCTCTCCTGGCTATGTCAAGACAACACCGAGTGCGACAAACGACGTGTCAACATGAACATGGAAATCCTTCTTCTAGTCCGAGAATACAAGTATTGGCACAGTGTCCATCTTGTTCTTTAATTTATCCAAGCTCTCCTGGCAGGGTTCCATCCACTGAAACTTTGCATCTTTCTTCAACAACTTCTCCATGGGTGCAATTATCTCTGCATATCCTCTGATGAATTTCCTGTAGTAGCCTGTGTGTCCTAGTACTGATCTGAGTTGCATGACTGAAGTGGGTGGTGGTAAGTCAAGGATAATCACAACCCTTGCTGGGTCGACCAAAATTCCATCTCGACATACAACATGACCCAACAACACACCAAATGGTGCATAAAAAAGACATTTCTTGTAATTAAGTGTGATCTGATATGGGCGACAGTGGCCCAACATTATGCACAAACTATCAATATGATCTCTTACTAGACCAAACACAGTCCAATCGTTAAAGTAGACCTCAAGAAATTTATGAATTAAATATTTAAAAGTGGAGACTACTATTCTAGAAAAAATAGCAGGTGCATTCTTGAGTCCAAAGGGCATTACTATATACTGGTAGCATCCCCATTCTTTGACGAAGGTCATTTTATGGCGATCCTCCTTCGCGATTCTGATGTGATGATAGCCAGAGAAGTCATCAGTGAATGAATACATCTCTTGTCCTCCGAATATTTCCAATACTTCATCTGTAAATGGTGTTGGGAATGGATCGTACATGCATGCATCGTTCAACTTCCTTACTTCGACACAGATCCTGACTTCATCTATGGTTTTCTTATCCTGGATCACTATAGGGCTGATCCACTCCGATTCCTCAATAGGTTCAATGATCCCTGCGTCTAGCATGCAATCCAATTCTATTTTTACCTTTTCTTTATACCTCGGATTCAACCTATAAGGTCGCTGTTTGATTGGATTAGCATATGGTCTCAGGGATATTTTCATCTTTCCCAGGTCGCTGACTATTCCCTTCATATGTGAGAAATTGGTAGGAAATAGGTACTGATATTCATGCAACAAGTTTGTGATATTTGCGGCCATCTCTTCATCCCAATAATCTCCTATATTGGTGAACTTCGGGTTCTTTGGTGACCCAATGTTTACTTTCTTGATTTTCAGTGGCTTGAGGAACTGGTCGCTTGAAATACCACTTCCTTCTACTGTGCTAGTATCCTCTGATTCTGGTATGTTTTTGTTAGTCGGGTCATCATCTAGGTCTCCAGCTAGATTATAGTAGGCCATCCATTGTTGGATGGTCGTGCTACACTGGTGGTAATTTTCCTCTTCGACATGGATTTCAACAAATATATTTTCCTTTATCGTTTGAATCCCAACATCGACTGTAGGTTTCTCATCAGCGAATTCAAATGTGTGCGTGAACTGTTTAGCTACTTCTTCCCAATCCCGAGTTCCTTGTTGCAACTCCATAGATGTATACTAGCTTCAGGGTGTCATTTCCAATGTGTGAATGAAATCATGGACCCATTCCTGACACAAGTATTCTGCAAATGCGGTGCGACAATGATTTATGTGCTCGATAGGGTTTGATAGTCCTGTGTACTTGTGACTCACAATGGTGACTTCTTCACCGAATATGGCTTCCATCAACCTTCAACATTGTTGTCATTATGATATGGACTACTTGTGTGTACCCCACCATCTAGTAGGCGTAGCTTTTAGCACATGGTCTAGCGCAGAGAAGCGCTGTGACTCTATGATGAGTCCTTCAAATTCATGTAGGAAGGTCAGAAGATTAGGAAAACCTTCATAGGTGGGTATCTCTCTTAGTTCGTTCTCCACCCGACGCATAGACCTTGTAACTCGAGCGCACCTTCTCATAGAGACCTCATGCAACCAGTTTTTTCAATTCTCCAAGGCATCCCCTGAGTCGGATGTGCATGAACTGGCACTCTTCCAGCTCAAGTTTCCATCTGTTGTCGGATTGATATAATATTCTTGTAAGGCAGTGAAATTGTAGATCTCGTCAAGATAATCACCTTGTCCCTCATTGTAGATAGGTTCGACATATCTCTGTCCCTCCAATGGATCAATGGGTGACACTACCCTCATCTCATCATCCTCGAATTAGAGAATCCTCTTCTTGAAATTGATAATGGTCTGATTGTCTATGGCCCAATCTATCCCGATTCTCTAGTAGTGCGAGATATGGGCTCATGTCGTCGACACGGTTAATGACTTCAAAGTCTGCAAATGTGCATAGCCCTTCAATGTCGACAGGGACTTGACTCAACCGACCAATTGGTAGAACCTTTACCTGATTTACAAGTCACAACTGGACAGGAGACTAGTCTAAGCGCAGATTTCCCATAGTCTCCTGGGTTTGTCGCGTCAAAATATTGACTTTCGAGCCCAGGTCTAAAATAATGTAGTCCATGTCATAGTCGCCTATATGCATAGTCATTATTAACTCGTGTCTATTTTTAAACTTCTTTTTAACCTAGTTAACTCTTCTTTTTGGTTGTGACTCTTATGGAGTTTCTTCTATCAGTGCTTGCAGTTCTACAACATCGTCTTTATCTTGAATTAGTGCTAAGCAACTCAACATAAACATTCTGATCTTACTAACCTTTTTTGGGATTTGCTTCTGGAATAGCTGTTGGAAGCATTCAAGAATCTACCTGACTTCACCTGACATCGATGGTTGTTATTGATCTAGGAACTCTGGTCACATGTCCAAAAAGACTTGCTTCTATTTTTAAACGTCGAATGATAGTTTCTTCTGCATTGAAGGTCGTACCTGTGGTTGCAGTTGTTCTTGCGGTACATCCTAATCAGCTCCAATCGCAACACCTCCTTGTGTTATGACAACAACGCTTGACTCTCTTAGCTCAGAAGCAATCATCTGTACATTCAAGTTAGGATTCAGATTCAAGTTTTGCATAGGGTTAGGGCTTGCGATGGTCCTATCCTACCACTTTGCAATCAACTGAGGACAATGCTCCACATTATGGTCTTGTCCTTTACAATATGAACATGTCTTTGCAGGCTCCTGGAAACCTCTAACATAGTGACCCAGTTGTCCATATTTATAAGATGCAACCTGAACCCTTCCTCTATCAAATCCTCCTCCTCCTCGACCTATGAAGTTTCCACCACCCCTTCCTTGTGTGTGTGCTTGCTGCGGGGGGTATTGGCTCTCCTGGTAGTGTGGATGATAGTGATTCTATTGCACATATAGTTGTTGTGGTGCATACCGAGCGTGATACTAGTTTTAATATTGATTGGGTGGGAACTATGAGGGCTAATATGATGCTTGCACCGGTTCAGCTTGAGCCTGCCCATCATTCTTCATCAAGTAGGTGTCTACCGTCTTTTCCTTCAGGAGCTAGTATGCTCTTCAATCCTTCTCTTCATGGCCTACTGATTTAAAAAATTTACAGAAGAGGTTTGCCGGGGTATTTACAAATTTTTTCAAGTATAGACGCTCCTCGTCTCGATGTCCTCTAGACTGGCATATGCGGCACTAGGGTAGTCCACGGGCACTCAATGGGTTTGGCGCACCCGATGCGATAGATTTCATGTAGGTCAGACAATTATCCTTGGTGTGTCCATCCATTCTACATTTTTTACACCATAAGTATTCTTGGTCTTCCTTCCCTTTCTTGATATCTTGAAGCTATATCGTCATATTAGCCAGCTGTGACTGAATCTACACCATTCTTGTCGCACCATCGTTGATTGACGAAGCTTCCAGCTTCATTTCCAATTCTAGTGCTTCTTTCTGTGATTCAATATTTTGTTGCGTCAATGGGCCTCGGATGTGTGGTAATAACACAACAATAAACCACTCTTTATGCTATACATCCGACATTTGGAAACTTACTTTTTCCATCAAGGTTTTAAACCACAGGTCAAATTCCCATATTGACTTTGCCAATGACTGCTTTATCTCCTTGATTTTGGTGATACACTGCGACCTAGATTTAGGTTTTTTGAACTCAAAAATCATTGTGAGTTATATCTCTTTAAGGGTATTTTGTGGTGCTCCTGGCGGTACTATGTAGAAATTCATAAACCAATCCAGTGCACCACCCCTCAGATTCGTGATCATTAGCTCTTTCCTCAGTTCCATGTTGTGAACTGGGCAAACCGTCCAAACAACTTCACAGAGGAACCAATGCTGCTCTGGATCCTCTGCTCCATTCCCATTAAATGTGGGTAACCGGATATCATGCCCGGCCATTGAGTTGGCGTCGGGGTTATCTGATGAATTTAGTGGAGGTGTACCTTCTTGCGTGTTAGTCGTAGTACTATCACTATTAGTATTAACAACGCTTTCAGGAGTTTAGGCTCTGGAACTTACCTCTGGCGATACTCCTGGTGTGATGTAGTCACGCCCTAATCTTGGTGTCTCCATAGGCTCTTCGGAATCCTATGTCCCTTATGAGATCAGGATGTAGTTCTCCTCTTCATCGCAAGACCCTTTGTCCAGCTGTGACTGAAGTTCGTGCTCACTTTCCTCTAATAGAATAATAGCTCATCGACCTTCCTCTGTCTTTCTTCTTTTTCCTGATCTGAATCTCCTTCCACTTCTTAGGACTCCAGCTTCTAGTTCAGGTTCTGTACTTCCCAGGAACATATCAGCTCACCATTTCCCATTGTCTTAATAGGTTGTCTACAACATATCATTCTTCCTAGGTGCACATCTTAACTACTTAATTGTAGAATTCCCTTCTCATAAATGAGCATCTTGATCCATGTACTAATAGATAAAAAATATCTTCATCGGGGTCCTTGGAAATTTTTTTATTTCATCCTCAATATATGAGGTTATAGTCTCTACTACAAACTCAATAATATACCCTTGAAGAATACTGTCATCCCAAAGTTCAACAGCTCTAGAGATGGTGTTACTTACACTGGTTATCTCGCGAACCAACTGATCGCTCCACTCAACCACTTCTCTTCTTTGGAAATTTGTTTACCGAGTTTCCAACCTTGACAGCCACTCGTGCAACACAATAACAATAAGAAAACAACAACACAATTCCAACAAGACACCAAAATACATCGAACTGATAGAGCAAGCTCAGTCATCAACACCCGTGAGGCAGGCATAGTCTCACCCAAGATATCTTAATGTTTAACTTCTAGAACCATGTTTCTACATTTGGCGAGGGATTATAGTCCCCTGGTGTGCGGCCGAGGTGCTCGATAGAGATAGGAGGATGGAGTCTATTATTGTGCGACAGAGGTGCAACTGTGTGCCACAACTAATGCGCGACACAACCTTATCCTTAACCACTTAGCAACTAGACCAACGGTGCGACACAACTGATTCCTTATATTTAACCGACAGTGCGCAGCTTATATTATAACTTAGCAGATTTAACCAGGAAATCATACATAACATGTCAATGACACCTTAACATTCATTCATTCACTGATTGGTAATATTGTGACACACATTCAACAATAACCATAAACTATGCAAGGTAAGCAAACAATCACATAAGAATTCAATCATTCAACAACATCCATCCATTTGACACAGGAAATTAACATGGAAACCCATCTAGGAAAAACCACTAAGGTGCTCTTCATCTGGCATGAGAAATATAGGTACCACCTTGCAGTCTGTGACTTGCAAACTATTATTAAGATAGGTCTATTTGACTCAATATTCTTGCTCTCATGCTCTCTGGTTTATTCTTATATCTACTCCTACTGATTCGCACATAGTCAGGATTGACTCTTCTACTTTACCATCTGCGCACTTAGCTGCATATTCCTTCTACTACTAGCGGTTTGTGCACTCAGTTGCAAGATCCGCGGCTCAACAACCTTCTACTTCTACTAGACTCCTCTCTGAGTCAACAATGAATTAACTTTGAACAAAACTTGGAACGACTAGCTTCCTGAACGAGGCTAACTGAGCGAACCCTTATACCAAGCTAGTTCCTCCTATTTATAGTATTTACAAGACCACGCAGGGTTGACTGAGTACTACTCAGTTATTATAGACTCAAGTGGCTACGAAATATCTGCAATTACATTGATGACATGTCCAACTGGCCGCAAAAGTCCTGCATGACATTAACCACAGCCATAACTAGCCGTAGAAACGTCTTTCAGCCTTTTGTACTGGTCATAACTAACCACAAAACTATCCTTTATCCTTTTGTCAGTTTGTCCTTCTGCAATCTTCTGTTAGTTTGTACCTGTTCCACTTTAACTCTTCTACTTGTCTTTTCCACCTACTCATATCTGCCTTCCTTGTCGTAACTATCAGCATCATAGCTTCTTCTACTTTGCGCTCACACTTCTTTCTTTATATGCTTTTCTCTGATCACGCAACCTCTTTTCCTCTTGCGCTTGCGTGACAGATTATTCCTTGTGCACTTTTCCTGTCCCAACAAATCTTGTTATATATCCATAACCAATCATTATAATGATACCCAAATACTTTACCCCTTGATCCATATTGATATTATTCATTAGGAAAAGATATTCAACTTGTTTGTTTGCCTCATCAGTCATTTTATTGACTATGAAAACATATTTGTCCATGTTGATTAAAACTATTGTGGCTTTACAATATAGGTCCAATATTTACTAAATTATTTCCATCTCCTTTAAAGAACCATGACCAAATATTATTATATCATCTACAAATAAAAGGTGTGATATGTAAACTTAGTTAGTAATTATAATCCCTTTCATGTCAACTCTCCTTTTTGCATCCTTCATTATTATGCTTATACCCTCTGCCACTAGTAGAAAAATAAAAGAGGATAAAAGATACCCTTGTATTAAGCCTTGGCATAATTAAAAAACCTCGAGGGGCATCCATTCATAAACACAATAAAAGATATTGATTCCAACACCCCATGATCCAATTAAAATTATGTAAATACATGTCCACTTGAAGCAACAATAATCTAAGAAACAATCAATTAACTATATCATAGCCTTCACCAAATCATTCTTCAAAATACCTGCAAGATTGTTTTTGTGTTTTAACCAAATGCATTCCTTCTTGTGCAATTCCCACTACATCATGGATTTTTAGGTTATTGAAAAATGCAAACTTCTCCTTAGACATAACATTTTAAGATGTTCTTCAATGTGTTGACATTGATTTTAGAAATAATCTTGTAAATCAAATTGCACAAGGAAATCGACCTAAAACCTTCAAAGGAATGTGAATCTTGCTTCTTGGAGATGAGGGATATAAATGTGGCATTAATTGCCTCAAGGTTTTTCTATAAGTCTTAGAATATTCAACTACTTACACCAAATCATTCTTTAGAAGGGCCAAAAACCCCAAATAAAACTCCACAAACAAAACATTAGGACGTGGACCTTTTCCCTTTTTAAGCGATGATAGTAGAGACTTAACTTATGAGCTTGTAACATGTCCATCTAGGGATTTATTACTTTCTTAATTTGAGTCTAGGGAATAACCTTATTATTCTCATAATTTCACCTATATTAGACTCTTTAAGATCCTTAAAAAGAGATTTGAAATGCATTCTTTCAACCTTCATCGTCTCTTCTAAAGAGTTGACGTTGTGTCCATCTGGATGCATAATATCACATATAATCTTGATGTATTCTCTATGGTTGGTGTAGTTATGGAAGAATTTGTTTTTGTTGTCTCTTTAATTTATCCATAGCGCACAACTCTAGAGTCTCCAAGAGGCTTCCTCTCTTTCTAACAAAACCTTCTTTTCATTCCCAAAATTATTTAGAGTAAAAGCTTATTTTGAAAAAACACCAACATCATTGTTTTCAAACAAAGCACTTATTCCTTCTTCAACCTCCTTTAAATCTTCATGATAATTTTCAGCTAGTATTTTATCCCAACCCTTCATTATGCCTTTGATTCTTTTAAGGTTATATGTGAACTGCTACATGGTTGACACCCCCCTTTCAAGGTCTATTGGGATCAAATTATTTGAGACTAGATCCTTTAGATCCTCTTCTAAGAGTCATGTATGATTAAATTTCAGAGGAATTAGGACTTCCAGCCCTTTGTATCCATTTTAAGAGAATAGGAATATGTTTGACAAGCCCCTAGAACATACCAAATATTTAATTTTGGCATTATCATTAAATAAAGTTTTTGCTAGCAAAAATATATCTAGTCTTTCTGAAAAACCTTCACTACTTCTTCTATCATTCATCCATGCTGGGACTAATTTGACTAGTTCGATACCTTCTATTTGTGAGTTATCAAAGAATTGAGAAAATAAGTCTCTAAGAGGATCCCTATAATAATCCTCCCCCAATTATTCTATTAGGTTTATGGTTGTGTTCAATTCTCCTATGAAATAACATTTGCTCCTCTCAAATAACCAAAATCTAACAAAGACTCCCATAAGGGTCCTTTCCCCCCATATGGGCCATAAGCATTTATTACCATAAATATTTGCACAACTCCTTTGACATTAGTTACACTCCAATGGTTGAATTCAATACTGCAAAAGAGATGGAATTAAATTTAGGATTCCATACCGTGATCAAACCTCTAGACTGACCAACATCATCAAGTAAACTAAAAACTGTAATATTTTAAAATAGAGGAAAAGAAATCAAGATATTTTTGTCTAAAACACATAATTTCATAGATATTAATTAAATTAGGCTCATCAATAACAAACATTCTTTTGAGGGTCAACTATTTGTGGGCACCCTCAACCCATCATGCATTGAAGGAAAGAATGGTTATTTGGTAACAACAATTTTGGTTGTCCCTACTCTAAGGGCCTAGTTAATGGATCATTATTTTATTTATTACACCTCTTTTTGTGCTTTGGATTTGACCAAGTTAATATGGTATTTTCTTCTAGCACATGTAATGATTTATCTAGTGCTAATTCCCCATTAATTCCACAATGATCCTATTTTGATTTGCTTTTAGATTTCATTTTGTTGATTGTACAACATCAAGAGTTGTTCTCCAAGACTTGTGTGGTATGAAGTCAGGACATTGTGTTGTATCAAGTCCTAAGTATCCTCATATGATTGAGGTGGTGATGTTGTATTGTAGAGATTGTGAGTAATATCAAGGCCGGTCTTGTGTTGTATAAAGACTGTGGACTTGTGTTGTATAAAGTCTAGACTTGTGTCGTGCCAAGTCAATGGTTCTCATAGACGGTAACCTATGAGAATGGATCTCCAATTGTGGAGATGATATTGTGTTGTATCAAGATTGAAGTCTTGTGTTGTATCAAGACTGTGGACCTCCATTTGTTGAGGTGGTTATACTATGTGATATATTGCCAGTCATGGTCATTGAGTGCTATAAGTCTCCTTTAGGGCTTATCTACCCCTAAAGTGAATTACTTTATAATATGACTATATGGCCCATGGTAATATATATGATCATTAGTATGTATGGAATAATTATTTTGACTATGATATGATAATATGTATAAAAATTACACATATGGACCATACATTAATTATTTGATGATAATGAGAAATAGTATATAGAAAGAGAATTCAAATTTCCCTTGCAAATTTCTGAGTGAACTCAAGTTATAAAGCTTTAGTAAAATATGAATGCCTTGTTGGAGGAGCTAGTCGATGAGCCGACTAATTAGAGAGTAGCTTGGCTGCATAAGGTCATGTCAGTTGACAGAACCAACATGTAGTTATATGTAACTGTTTGTAAATCATATATATTAGGCTGTTGAGCCATATGAGAACTCTGTTCAATTCTGTGTATGTATGGACCCTCATGTTATAATATAATCTGTTATTTCCCATATCTATGTTCTTGTCTCTAGTGTCTCTTATGTCTATATGATTCAATGTGTATTATTGGTAACCCTCTGTGATCTGTGAAATTACAACATTGGTTCCGTTTCCAGTAATACATATACGAATGTAATGACTATAAGCAGATGATATCAGAACAGGAGATTAAGAACTAGTGGGAGCGTAAGATAGCAAATTATTTGCAGAACTACGCAAGGAGAAATAGATTCACCATTTCTTAGGAGAAGGAGAAATTCTTCACTAAAACACATGAGAAGTTTGTAGAGTCAGTACCCCAGCTTTTGAAAGAAATTTTGGATGAAAAAACCGGAAGCAACTAAGGATCAAGAGCTACTGGAGAAACCGATTCGAGGGGGACGAACAAACCTGTCAGAGTGGTTTGAAAAGATCACAGACAAATTCTGCGAGGAGCAAGCCATAGAAGAAAGAAATTTGGTCGAATCCATTTAGAAAAGATTCTATACAGACCTTACCAAGCAGTTCCTGTGCTCCTTACCGACCCTGTTGTTCAAATTCCTAATAGAAAAGGGAGTGGGTCATATTGTAGAACCTCGTCCGTCACTACACGAACCGCCACCAAATTCTAACTGGGCGGAGAAACATAAAAAGTGGGAAAAATTCATTGCCGAAAGGGAGTGGGAGTACTTCCTAAGAAAGTAAACAGAACTATCTGAGCTTTCTAAAGCATCGGGTAGGCTATGGGGGGGTAGCTGGTCATATGTCGGGGTAAAGTGAAGAGGATTCTAGTTGACTGAAGAAGATACCATCACTAGCAATGAAAATTTAACCTAAAAAGGAAATTGAATGAACAATGACACACAAAGGTACGACGGATTTACATAAAGTAGAAAGAGAGAAGAGGCTGAAAAGAAGGGAAGAAAGAAGAGAACGAGCTATAGCACTACAAAGAGGGATGAATACTAGGGTGAAATATGAAGAAATAAATTCACAAGAGTCGGTTCATGACCGATAGGAAGAAGGCGTGGATGAAGAAGCATCACCCATGGAAGAGGAATTGTGGATAGAGCAGCGTGAAGCTCTCCAAATAGAAATTCCCCAGGAGATAAGAACTTCATCTCCAATGAATATGAGTACCAGGATACAAGCCATTGTCGAAGAAGACCTAAGACTAAGAGATGGTGAGTTTGGTATATGGAGTCGACTAGACGACGAGGTAAACGATGATAATAATCTAATGATACATCGACCAAAGGAAGGAAACTGGGTAACACTTCAGGCGTACCCTTCCAACTAAAGTATCCACTTACTTTACCTGACACATGAAGGAGCACCCCCCTGCCAAACACAGCTTTGAAAAATATAGAACAATTGGACCTGCAGACAAATCAGTGCAGTTGGACAACGACAAGAGAAGTCGACTCGGACCAACTACTTGTCGAAGAAGAAATGATAAACAAAACAACCGATGGGAACGAAAGTTCCATCTCTGCACAACACGACAAAGAAAACATTCCACTACCCCCACCACCGCCACCTCCTGAAGGAGATAGCGACAACGATACCGACATGGGTCATGGATCAACACATATCCCTCTATACGAGGGTGATGAAGATTAGATGACATTGGTTCATTTGTGAATCAATATGGGAGGCAAATCAAGTTACGGTCGAAGAATGATGGATGGCACAGTTCACCGGTGGCTTAAGGAAAAGAGCACTAACATGGTACATGACCTATATCGAGAGAACTCCCCAAGCATCTAAAGAAAAAATTAAAGCACAATTCTTGTCTTTCTTTAAAACTCCAGATGCAAAACATCTGGTAGCCAAAAAGCTGAAAACAACATCTCAGAAGCCAACAGAGTCTGTTCAGGAATATGACAAATGATGGAAAGACCTCCTATTCCAACTAGACTATGTAATTGACAAACAATTATTAATTCAGTGGTTTCTTGGAGGTCTATCATAGAAAATCCGGTGGCACATAAGCTTGGAGACGTTTAAAACGTATGAAGACACACTTAACAAAGCTCTGCAATTAGAGATGGACAAAGATTTCCCAGCATATCCCATGGATACTATTAACCTTTCACAGTAATCTAGGGACTAAACATAAGTCTCATCAAAGATTAATAACAATAAGGCATGAAAATGGTGTACTTGTGCTACAAAATGAGCAGCCTCTCTGTATATTCACACAAATAATGAGTAATACAATACAAGATCATGCTGTAAGCATGAATGACAAAGCAATTCGAATTCCTGAGGAGGTCATTCGAATTGAATGAGTGAGTCTAGCTTAACTGAATGTAAGCCACAGTCAACATGTAAGTTAACCACTGATCAAAACCCTAATTGACTCAACTGAGCCCTAACTGAAGTCGAAGTGCAATAAATGACTGAGTCTAACTGAAAGTAGGTTAGACACATGTCACAAAAAACCAACCAACAAGTGGTAGTGCATCAATGATTCCAATGAACCCTGATGAGGTTAATTGAAGTATAACTGAACATCATAAGTGGTTGGAGGCACCCCTGTTGACTCTAGTTCATTAAATAATCAATAAATAATCAATTTAATGAAGGAAGGCACCTTCACTGCTCTGTTTAACTAATTCTAACCATCAGTTAGCAATATGGGGCATTAATAACACTTAGATCACCCCCGGAGTGCTCTAGTTAGCCTCCCTTGACTGAAGGTAGGCGTGGGTGTGATCTAGCTGATGTCATCTTGTGCTCCTCTGATGTCAATTAAGTCAATAAAACTTAGGATAGTGGTTTAACTAGGCCAAATTGACCAAAATGAGTGTGTATGGTGGTAAATGTCTCCAACACCCCCCCTTAAGCTATACTGAGGAGGAGTAGAAAACATAAAATGCATAAAAATGCTAGGGCCCCGACAAATAAGGCCATAGGTCACCCTGTACAATACTAAAATTGAAACAATGCTAAAAAACAAACTAAGTGAGGAAAAGAGGGAAAACCCAGTGGGAAACCCCCCCTCAAGCTGAACACAGAAAGTAGTCTGATCACCCTGATGGACTCACCCCCAACAGTGAACGAAGGTAAGTGAACTTATTTTCTAAAAAGCTCTTGGTGAAGATGTCTGCAATCTTCTCATCAGTAGGGTAGTATTGCAGAATGATGGTCCTGTCATGCACTAGCTCCCTGATATAGTGCATGTGGATCTCTACATGCTTGGTCCTCTTCCTGGTAAATGGATCTGTGGATATATTAATAGCACTTTTATTGTCACAAAAGAGGACAGTGGACAAATTACACCAAGATAAAACTCTGAAAGAATTCCTTGCAACCAAACTGCTTGGATGCAAGCATTCACCGCTCCTCGATACTCGACCTTTGCTGAAGATAATGCTATGGCAGCCTGCTTTTTGCTAGAACAACAAATGGGGCCACCACCCAACATGAATACATATCCGGAAGTAGACTTTCGATCAATAGAATCACCCGCCCAATCGGAATTTGTGTATCCAACCAGCTCTAGCTCAAAGTCTGCAACATAGTGAATGCCGTAGGTCCTGGTTCCCTGAATATACTGGAGGATCCTCTTGGCTGCCTTCCAATGAAGCTCATGAGGCTGCTGCATGTATCTTGATACAGCATTCACAACATAACATATATTAGACTGAGAATGTTTCAAGTACAACAAGCTACCAATCAACTATCGATAGATAGTGCAGTCCATGGGAGGTGTGCTTTTTCCTTCTTCAAGGCTGATCCCTGAAAGGAAAGGGAATGGTGCAGGCCTACATTTATCCATGTTAAAATTTACTAATAGGTCTAATATGTATATTTATTAAGTGACCATTATCCCATCAGAATTTTGCTCAATTTCGAGCCCCAAAAATTGTTTTAAGAGCCCCAAATCGCTCATTTCAAATGCATTGTGGAGAGCAGTTTTGATGGCTGAAATGGAAGCAACTGTGCTACCTGTGATTAGTAAGTCATCAACATATAAAACAATAATAATCAAATGACTATTATACTACTGTATATACACATTTGTATATGATCTACATCTTTGGAAGTTTTGCGAGAGAAGGAAGACATCCATATTGGAATACCACTCTCTTGGGGCATGTTTTAACCCAAATAGTGAATTTTTTAGCTTGCAAACCAAATATGGATCAGAGATATAGCCCTCAATATGCTTCATGTATATATCCTCATGAATATCTCCATGCAGAAAGGTTGACTTAACATCCATATGATGCACTTCCCAGTGCTTAGATGCTGAAATTGCCAAAACTAGGCAGATGGAGTCCATTTTTGCAACCGGTGCAAAAGTCTCATGGAAGTCCACACCTTGGACCTGAGAGAAAATGTTTGACACTAGTATTTCCTTATATTTGCAAGTGCTTCCATCATCAGAAACCTTGGTCTGAAACACCCAGTTGCATCGAATCAATTTCCTTCCCAGAGGAAGAGAAACTAGCTCCCAAGTAGTGTTTTTCTTAAGAGAATTCATCTCTTCATCCATGGCAACTTGCCATCTAGGATCCTTCTGAGCATGGTAGTAGGATTTTGGGTATGAACTAATCATCAAATAACAAGTTTTAGATAGCAAATTATCAATAGAAGAGAGCGCAATACCTGCTCTTTGGAAATCAGACTGGGTTCTCCTTGGATCATCCAGATTTCCAATGTTATCTCCTACGGAGGAGAGTGTTTGTCGGGCCCATGTGGGAAGATGATTTTGTACTTTAGGTTTTGATTCAGAATATTATGTTTGGTGCACAATGATATAATAAATCAGAGGATCTAAATCAGGGTCATCACCCTCAATTTCATCATCCAAATATTCAATAGAATAGGAAGGAAATTCAGCAGTTTTCTCTTTCACTAGTTCCACCTCTTGAAGAGGCTCATCAAACTTGACACTCCTTTCGATGATGATTTGTTTTGTTTTGATATCCAATAGCTTGAAACATTTTGATTCATCAGGATACCCAATAAATAGACATTATATGCTTTGTGGTTGCAAATCCCTCCTTTTATCAAGTGGAATTCGGGCCCATGCAGTGGACCCAAACACCCGCAGGTTCGACACATCCGGCTTATGTCCAAAGTATGATTTGAAAGGGATCTTCCATTTCATAGATGAGTGTGGCACTCTATTCTGAATGTATGCTACAGCATGCATGGCTTCAACCCACAAATTTGCATCCAACTTCTTTGATTCCAACATACAGGTGGTCATCTCCTTGAGAGACCGATTCTTCCTTTCCGCTACACCGTTCTGTTGGGGAGTGCAAGGAATTGAATGTTGGACTTCAATACCAATTTGGGAGCATATGTGCAGCAACTCATTACTGACATACTCCCTGCCATTATCAGATCTCAAGATCTTGATCTTAATCCCATAGGCATTCTCGATCAAGGCCTTCAGTTCAGAGAATTTTTCACATACTTCATACTTCTTTTTGAGAAAGAATACCCACGTGTACCTTGAAAAATCATCAATAAAAGTCAAAATATACCTTGATCCATTCATGGATGTGACAGGAATCAGACCTCTGATATCAGAATGTATCAGCCCCAAGATGTATGTAGCTCGTATTGTCTTCCCCCGATCTTGCTGATCTCTCCTCCGAAAGCTTTCCAGAAGATTGATGTGATTTCTCTCAAGGAGAGAGGTAGCTTCATCAAGCTTCTTCATCATGCAGGCATGTTCAGGGTGGAAGCCCTTCCCGCAGTATGAACACTTGAATTTTTCCTTTCCATGATGCTCTTTCCCTCTGTTCTTCTTTGAGCCGAAAGACTCATCATGCTGCTGGTGTTCAACTTTAGGCTTAGGAGCTTCGAATTTAGTTTTTGGGTTATTCTGCTGCTTTCCTTTACCGTTCAAATATTTGGGCCTTGAGACATGGAGGGCTTGATCATGGGAGGATTTGATGATCCCCATCTGGACAAGCTTGTCATGTTCACTTGTTAGGGACTCAATGAAGGCATTGAGTGTAGGCATCTTCCATCCAAGGGTTGTGAGCTTCCCTACATGGAATGTAGAGACAAAAACTGAATAATCAGCTCCAATTTTGGAGAGTATGGCGAGGATGAGCTGATCATCCTCCTTCTCCACTTTGCATTGCTTCAATATTAAGACAATGTGCTTGAAATTTATGAAAAATTTATTTAAGGTCTCGAAATTGGAAGGCTGGAGAGACATCAATTCATTTTCGAGCTAGTAAACTCTCAAATCATCCTGATTTCCATATAGGGTTTCCAATTTGTCCCAAATTTTCTTTGGAATCTTCAATCCGGAAAGATGGAAAAGAAGATCCTGGGAAATAGAGAGGCACAAGAATCTGAATGCTTCATCCTTCTTGTTCAAGAATCTAGATTTGTCTATTGCAGAACCATGCTCTTCTTCAGTGTCCATGGTGACCCTATAGATTCCTCTAGAACGTAGCTAGATCTCCATGTCTCCTTTCCATGAGTGTAAATTGAACGGAGTCAATAGATCTACTGAAGAAGCCATCTGAATCTGTTGGAGCGAATGCTTTCACCTATCAAAAACCTGAAAATCACAACAAAAAGGGAAATGTAAGGTCGGACAACCTGCACATTTTAGGCTTTCATCACACCCAACATAGTCAATCAAGCAAGCTTGATTAACAAGTTCTTTACTTGGGGTATTACGTGGCATTAGAGAGAATTTGAGGTGAAAAATGGGCCTCCTAAGAGATGTACTACAAAAATATAAGATATATTAAAATATTACGAGTTAGGGGTTTTATGGGGTAGGTATATATGACAACTCACCTCCTACACTACTTTTTATGCACAATATAAATAACCATGGTTGAGTTTATTTTCTAAATTGACTATAAATAAAATCAATAAAATAACTCTACAATGATGTGAGTAAGATTCATTGTAAATTCCCAAAATTTTATTGTCCTTTAGCATTTATTTGTCTTGAACTTGTAAATGAAATTAAAAGAAAAAAATATATTTAGGAGTTTTTTTTTTTAATTTATGTTAACTTTTTATATTTAGTACGTTCCTTATCAATTTAATTTTAATGTGGTTTAATTAAGATTTATTTACATGTAAAATTTTGACAATATTATTATAATATTTATTGCATTATTAGAATAAATTAATATCAAAATCCTAAATTTTTTTGATATATTCATTTTATTGTAAATGAATGTTATAGTTAAATCTCTTATAGAAAATAATATAAGACTTAATTTATTCTTAAATAAATTATTAAAAAAATATTTATACATTATGAAAATATGTCATATTATTATATAAGATTTTAATGTATGTTGTTTTTAGCAATAAAAAAGTTATGTATATTGTTTTTTAGCAATAATAAAGTTACGAGTAAATAATATATCTTATTTACTGAATAAGTCAATAATGGGCCTCAAAAGGACCAAAATGTACTATAAAAATGAACCTTTACTCAAGGGCAAGACCCAGAGGAACACATAAGAATATGCGAAAAAGAGTGGAGAAGACCTGGGTATAAAGACAAACGTACATGGCCAAACCTGTTTCCCTCGACGCTAGCCGACGTACCAAACAAATGGTATAAAATGGAGGAAGCACAGGGCAAAACATTTCAATGGAACAAACTTAGAGAGAACTTCATTAAAGACTTTAGTTTTATACCGCAGAATGAAAAGTTAGTCAAAACTGCAAAACAACTTAAAGCATTTATAGAACTGACTGGGAACAACACTCTGATACAAAATTATGATCGACCAACAAAACCATGTAATAACATACAAACCAAGATAATACCATAGTCGACAAGACTGCAAAGGGGAAATAAAAATCCCGATGGGAAAAGCTTTCGATGGAAATCATACAATTCATAAACAACAAAACCGATTCGAATAGTACTTAAAGTCGAGACAGCCGACAAAGAAGATACTGACCGAATGACCGCAACAGACTTTCCTGCTACATTCTCACAATTCAAAGAAGGGAGTCGGGACGATCAATGAAGGTAAAGCACCAAAGTGGTTGGATGCAAAAGCTAAAACTAAAGAGTTTGACATATCAAATGATGATCGACCAAAAATGGAAAAAATTGGTGATTACTGGAGAAAAGAACAAACGACCGAAATAGTAAACCTACTGAAAGAATTCCAGGATGTATTAGCTAGAGACTACAAAGATATCAAAGGACTAGTCCATGAAATGGGTGAAATGAAGATTGACATTAAACCTGATGCCCGACTTGTAAAGAAGAGGCCATACAAATTAGCTCATAAATACAAAGAGATAGTTAAGAAAGAGATCGACAATATGCTTGTAGCAGGAATTATCTACCCTATTGACCAATCAGAATGGGAAAGCTCAATTGTCATGCAACCAAAGAAACACGACCCGACGAAACTAAGGATCTGTGTTGACTTCAAAGAACTAAACAAAGTCACCCTAATAGACCCATTTCCAACACCATATGTAGATGAAATCTTAAATGAAGTTGCAGGACATGAATGTTACTCATTTACAGATGGATTCTCAGGGTACAACCAAGTACCAATAGCCAAAGAAGACCAGAAAAAGATGACATTCGTATGTGAATTCGGCTCATTTTCCTACAAAGTTATGCCTTTTGACCTCAAAAATGCCCCTACAGTATTTTCGAGAATCATTGTCAAAACATTTCAAGAATATATCTACAAAACTATGGCAGTATATTTCGATGATTGGACGATATACTCTATGTTGAAAGATCACTGCAAATGGCTAAGATTCATGTTGGAATGATGCCAACAAATCCAACTATCTCTGAACATAAGGAAATGCATATTCCTAACTCCTATAGGGATACTATTAGGGCACATTGTATGCAAAAAAGGCATCAAGGTCGACTTTGCAAAAATAAAGATTATCCTTGACTTGAAACCATTAGTGAACCCAAAACAAGTCAGGGTACTACTTGGACACATAAGATATTACAGGAAATTTATGAGATACTACTCAGATATGACGTATCCACTAGAAGAACTATTAAGAGAAGATCAAGAGTTTGACTGGACAGATGAATGTAACATATCATTTGAAACACTAAAAAGGAAACTAGTAGAGGCACCTATCCTTAGGTTCCCGAATTGGTCGATCAAATTTCATGTACATATCAATGCATCAGGCCTAGCAATAGGCGCGATCTTAACACAACCAGGGGACGATGTAATGGATTACCCTATAGTTTATAGCAAAAAAAACTAAACAAGGTAGAAAGAAACTATTCGACAACAGAGAGAAGCATTGGGAATGGTCTTTGCACTACAAAAGTACCGACATAACCTACTAGCCAACCTTTTCATCTTTTGTGCTGACCACCAAGCATTGAAATACCTTGTAAACAAACCTTTACACCATGGAAGGATTTTCCGATGGCTACTACTATTCCAAGAATTTGAATTCGAAGTCATTGTTAGAATAGGAAAATTAAATGTCACACCCGACCACTTGTCGAGAATCGACACAGGAGAGGAACCAATAGGAGTCGAAGATGACCTACCGGATGCACACTTATTTTGAATAGAAGCAGTCCCAACAGAATTGGAGGAAATAGCTCAATTCCTAGAAAATGGTCAAGCACCAAAGGGCATGAGCACAAAAAAGAAACAAATCTTAGCTATGACGGCTACACCATACAACCTCATAAATGTGTTTTTATATAAAATGGGCTTGGATGACATCCTCAGACGATGTGTATTAGAACATGAAAGAGATAATATCATGTACGAAGCACACTACGGACCGGCGGGAGGACATTTTCAAGCAGATACAACTACCAAGAAAAACCAACAGTCAGGACTATGGTGACTGACACTATACAAGGATTGTAGAAAGTTTGTTAGCCAGTGCGACATATATCAATGACTGGGTTGACCTATGCCTAGTATAGAAATTCCCTTGATATCATTACCCAAGTCTGACATTTGAAATTTGGGCTATCGACTTCATTGGACCATTCCTAATACCAGGAAAAAGAACAGGTGCGAGATACATAATAACCGCAGTAGAATATGTAACCAAGTGGGCAGAAGCAAAACTTGTCGACACATGTTCCAGTGAAATAGGTGCAAAATTTATCTATGAAAACATAATTACTAGATTTGGATGCACAATAACCTCAATCAGTGACCAAGGATCACACTTTATTAACAAAACCATCAATGCACTGACAAACCAGTTCAAAATTGACCACTGACGTAGTACAACTTATCACCCTTAGTTGAATGGAGCAATAGAGGCATTCAACAAAACATTAACAAGGGGATTAACAAAAATTTGCAACACCAACAAGGATGATTGGGATGAAAAGATCCCTGCAATATTATGGGCTTACAGAACAGTATACAAATGCTCGACTGACCAAACACCACTCTGACTAGTCTATGGCCAAGAAGCAGTCGTTCCACTACATTTCCGACAGCAAACACCTATCATAGCAGATATTTTACATGTTGATGTTGAAGAAGGCAGGAAGGATCGACTGATGCAACTAAGCAAGCTAGAAGAACATTGAATGCTTGCTGTACAACATCAAGAAATTCATAAATAGCAGCAGAAGGCTTGGCATGATCGCAATATCAAAAACAAAAATCTGTCAGTAGGAGACCTCACCTTACTGTACAACAGTTGAGTAAAAGGAAAACCCAAAAAGTTACACATAAAATGGATGGGACCTTACATTGTCGAAGAAATTCATGCCGATGGATCAGTCTGACTAAGGACATTACAAGGCATAATATTTCGAAAACTTGTTAATGGTGCCCAGCTAAAATGGTACAAAAATTAAGCAAGTTCAAATATATATATAAAATAAAATAAACAAAAGACATACATATAATGACCATAACTGTCAGAAAAAACTATAAAAAGCTAAGAATCCCGAAAACAACAAAATAGAACCAACACCCATAAACCAGAATGATAGGAAACTACGAAAGATATAATAACCAGCACTTCAGCAACCGACACCAACCCCATCGATATATTGCCATCGACCGCTCACATGATCGACATTGACCGATGACCCCGAAGGTCAAATCACGCCTTCATGACTACGGTCAGAAGGAGAGCCAAAATCAAATCACATTTAACGCAAAATCCATAGACCGTGCTGGACCATCACTTCCGCCATTAGTACATCCATCAACAGAAATGTCACCCACTCCACCTATAAATATCGGGCCAGAGAAAGATCATTTACCGTATTTTGAAGAGATAGAACAACCGAGTATTTAGGAATTTGAGAGCCGAGACCCTATAAAAAAAGCTGACCAAGAGACCGACAAGATGGCCCCGAAGCAAACCAGAGCCGTAGCTACAAAAACAAAAGAATTGCAATCCGACGAAACCCCACTGATGAGAAGATTAAGAAATATAAAAAATGCCAAGGTACAGGAAACCTCGTGGGCGAAAACCTAGGCAGAAATCAAAGAATGGGCTTATATGGATAAGAAAATGACACCAGAAGCGGAGAAGATAAGATACAACACCATCATGAGTTACATGAACACATCGTTCATGGAAATATTTGGAGGAATAAAAGAAATAGAACTGAAATTTATCCTTAGTTAGTATCACAATGGTAAATTTTATTTCGACTGATCGATAGAAATTTCTGGGGAAGTAATATACAAACTTACCGGTCTCTCAAATTAGGACGACCCTGTCCCTATTGGTATAAAAGAAGGACTGGTAGAACGACTAACTGGAACACCAAAAGGGAATAACTTGAAAGGGATAATGATTAATCAAATACAAGCTTGGACGTCGCAACTCGTGGCCAAAATCATAGCAACAGGACTCACTCCTACAGGTCGAGGGAGTGATATGAAGCTAGACATGCTAGAAGCAGTCGACACAATAGCAAGTACAGGGAAAATTTACCATTAGGCTCAGCATTTTGTCGACATCCTCAAGAGTATATGTGAGAAATGTCAGGAGTTGACTGGGACTATAATATTCCCATCCCTGATGCTCTAGATAGCAATGTACCACTTGTGCCCAGTCGGGGACAAGCAGTTCCAAGAACCACACAAGTACCACATGTGGAGGTTCAAACCATTTTCACAGAATGGAACATTGAAAGAATTGGAAAATGGTAAAGTAATGCTGGAAAACTGGTTCCAAAACCTGAAACTCCAGACAACTAGATGGAGGGTGCCTCAAAACATCCGAAGAATTCTACCAAAAACAACACATATTCAAATCGAGCTCGACCACAGAACAGTTTGGTACATGCAAGGAGAAAAAGAAACAGCAAAACCTCTCGACTAATACCCAAAAGTCAAAGAGATTCTTTGAGAGCTAGCTTGACAGTCCAATACAAAGCTATCAATACTAGCAAAATCCAAAGAAATAAATCAACTAATCAAAGAACTATTGATAGATCAAGAAAAAGAGGAGGACTACGAACTCCGATTACATATCAGTACCTTCATGTCGGATGATATACCGGCAGAGGACACCAACAGACTACAAATAACAACTATACCACCACCGACCCAAGGGGGAAGTACACCAACTGAGTAGCAGGTGACTAAACCAGCGGAGAAAAGTATCAGTCTGACTAACCAATAGGAGAAAGAAGAAGAACTAGAAGAATATATTAGATCAGATAACCCAGAGTATGCTATAACCAAAGAAAACCTAAGAAAAATAGCAAAGGAAATAACAACCTCAAGAAAAAATAAGGGAATTCAAGAAAAAGGGAAAGGGAAGCACAAGCTTATCCTTTCAGAGTCAGAAGATGAAGAAGAAATGTTGGCAACTGCTGTCAACATCATAGAAGACGCAACAACAAACAAAGTTTCGGTTGAAACACAATTCAGATGGTTCGTTGATGTAGGAGTAAAGCAAAGGCAACCGAAAAAGGTAAAAACTGCAGCCACTTCAATAGATGAAGACATTGTTGATCTAGTTTCTACACCTCCACCCCCATCCCCAACCCAGATCACATAAGAAAACACCCCACAAATATCCACCATAAGCCCAGTTGACATTTGTAAGAATGCTATGCTGGAGACACTGAAAGAGCGGTTCGACCAGGATAGTGATTTCCAGGCATACATTGAAGAATTACTCGAACTACTCACCTCTGCCCAGAAAATTACCACCAAATGTCCACTAATTATGCTAGTGCACCACACCAGATCCTCTCTCAGCAAATTGGCCAGATACCCCAGAAACCAAGATCTGTGGGAATTATCAAGTCCACATTTTTGAGGAACCCCGACAAGACATCTCAAATTGTTGCAAGCCGCACCTCATCCATTATCCCTTTCGACATCTCACACCCTCCACAAACCAATGAACCAGTAAGAGATGTGGAGGAAGATAACCTAGAAGATATGAACCAGGTGATCGACAACCTATTATTTGAAGACCCAGACAATTCACCACCAGAAGTCGAAGACCCAACATCGACTGACAATATCCCCACTACACCAATTACACTAGACCATTCACCATCTCCACTACCACTTCCCAATACAGAACCCTTACCAAACCATGAACCATCTGTGTCAAATCCTCCAGATACACACCGAGCTACAGGTTCCACCCAAGAAAGTCAACCAAAAATTCCATTGACCACTGAAGATCAACAACCAGAAAATCAACCACAGGAGAATCCACCACTTGCATATGCACAGGCACAACAACAGACAGAACATCATAAACACAAAATAAAAAGAGACAAAAAGAAGAAAGAACACCACAAAGAACCAAAGTCGATAATGGTCCACCTTAGCCAACTTGGATCAACTACTGCAGTCGATGCAACAAAGCTAAGAGACAGAGAGTTGAGACAACTCTTAGAAACTCTGGCCACTGAGGAAAAAACAAGAAGCCAGACCAGATGGCAACAACTCGACGATAGTAAGAATGAACAAGTAGAGTTTCTATCAAAATGCAGAAAATTAGTTCAAACAGTCATACCGGGTCCTCTAGAGGCCGACACCAACAAGCCACTTGAAAAGGCATACCAGCTATTTGAAAGCATGGTGTCGACTCTACAATCACATCTACTAAATACAAAGGAAGACCAAAAAGAGGAGACATCCAGACTATTAAGGCAGTGGTACACAACATTCTTAGAAGCTCACAAAGTGCTGCAAGACCACCTAGAAGAATCTGTCATCACAGAAGAAGTACTCCATGATTGGACCACTTATTACAGGCAAGTATTTCAGCAAACACGACAAAATCGAGAACAAATTCAAGCGCTGGAAAGAAGAAAATGCACCGAAGAAGCACTAAGAAACACGATACAAGATCAAATTGTATTGGAAACAACCAAACTACAGAAACTAGAAAAACAAGCACACCAATGGGTACAACAAGCACTTCGAAGCCTTGATAAACTGGATACAATCTGCCTGCAGATGAAAAGAATACTAGAGGCAACAAAGAAAAAAGATCATTTCATGGGACCTGACATGGAAAGCATAGCAGACCTGTCCATCCAAGAGAAGATGTCAACCTTATCAAGCATCACAACATTGACTATCGACATCCAAAAAGTATTACAGAGCTGGGCAGAATTTCAACACCAACTAGCCGTTACAACAGAAGCAATTGTGGAAATATGCATGTAGAAACAACCAACCATCCAACTGCACAGTGCATGAAGACAAACAATACCAGAAACAACTAGCTAAAACGACACACTGTTGAAGTACCTCCCATGTTTCTTCGGGATGAAGAAATATTTTGTTCTTGGGGGAGATGTTGGAGGAGCTAGTCGGTGAGACGACTAATTAGAGAGTAGGTCGGCCGCATAAGGTCGTGTCGATTGACCGAACCGATGGGTAGTTATATGTAACTATATGTAAATCATATATATTAGGCTGTTGAGCCAGATGCGAACTCGGTTTAGTTTTGTGTATGTATGGACCCTCATGTTATAATATAATCTGTTATTTCCCATATCTATGTTCTTGTCTCTTGTGTCTGTTATTTCTATATGATTCAATGTGTATTAATGGTAACCCTCTGTGATTTGTGAGAATACAACATGCCTCAGTCAAAGCATCAATTGAACTATTAATGAATGCAATAAGTTAAGGAAATAAGAGCTCAATGTTCATGAATTAGCATGCATCGGTTAACTAAAGGGATCCATGCAAAAGTTAATAATATAAATTGTGCATGATGGCACTAAGAGTGAAGCACTGATGGCACTTAAGATAACATGTTAAATAAGTGATAAGTAGCCAGTTAAAATTCAATTCAAGTAAGTTAACATTAAATTCAAGTTAGTTGAAATTTAGTTAAAGTCAGTTAAATGTTTATTTCAAGTAATTTAACATTCAGTTCAAGTCAGTTAACATTCAATTCAAGTCAGTTCACTTTTAGTTCAAGATGATGAACATTTAGTTAAAGCTAATTGAGGAAATGAAGGGCACTAATGTTTGCATGGAGGGAGTTCTAGTTAGCTCCTCCTTGTGAATGCACTATGTGGCGCTCTCAGTGTGTTTATTGATCCTCCTATGCGCTACCTTATGCATGCTAGGGTTTTTGGCTTGTTATTAATATGCTAGGAATATGGAAAGTTCAATACAATTGCATATAATTGTTTTTGTAGGGTTACGTTGGATCTCTCGTCTCTACTGCTGAGGTGTTATCTCTTATCAGACAATCTGCTTATGTGTTGTAAACTATTCTCTGCAAATCTATCTATCATACTCAAAGAATTCTTGGGTTTTTCATCCTCCGTGTTTGGATTGTTTTCCCAGGGTAAATCTTGTCTCTCATGGTTGATCATATTTATATGGCTGATTTATGGAGATGATTTATATGGCTGATTTATGAAGATGATTTATGTGGATGATATATTTATGTGGCTGATATATTCATGAGATTCATATGTTCTTGATATATTCACGAGATTCATATGTAGTTTATTTATGAAATACATATGTGCTGAAATTGATTGATAAAAGTTTTAAAGTTCAAGCTTCTCCAGTTTTGCTCAAAACATCAACACATTGGCTAAGAGGAGTTCACAAGAGTTTGAAGACGATGTCCCTTTTATATCAAGAATTTAACAAGAATTACAAAGGATTTCTCATCTACTTCGAGGTTTTAATTCTTCAAAATAGAACCTAATTTTTTTGTGCCAAATCCAAGGAAATATATGAGCCTAAATTATTATACCTATCCACACCTAAAGAAAGACCTAATTCAGGATTAAAATCTCCTCTCTTAACTAGATCCTTCAAACTAAGACTCTGAGGATAAGAGTCCAATGTTTTAGAATGGCATATAGATGTAGAGTCATTCAATTTTAAGGGATACAACAAATTAGGTTGGTAAAGTCATACCTTTTTGATGCAATAAAGGAGGGTCAATCTATTGATTGTACAACATCAAGAGTCATTCTCCATGACTTGTGTTGTATCAAGTCAGGACTTGTGTTATATGAAGTCCTCTCTATATCCTCATATGTCGAGGTGGGATGCTAATATTGTGATTTTGTGTTGTATCAAGATTGAATTCTTATGTTGTATCAAGACTATAGACTTGTGTTGTATCAAGTCATGATCCTAATGAAGTCATCTAGATAATGGGTACTCATTGAGGTGGACCTCCATTTGTTGAGGTGGCATGCTTTACTTGGTAAAGAGAAAATACTATGTGATGTATTACTAGTCATGATCACTGAGTGCTACAAGTATCCTTTAAATATTAGCTACCTCTAGAGTTATTTACTTTAGCATATGACTATATGACCCGGGGTAATATGATATGATCAACAATATGCGTGAAAATTCTTTTGAGTATGATGTTATAAGATGGAAAAATAATAAATACACATGTGGACCATGCAGTAAATGATAAATGATAGAGATATACACATAGAGAGAGAGAAAGAATTCGAATTGCCTAAGTATGCCTCCAATGAACTCGAATTGACAAGGCTTTAGTTAAAGCCTAAGTTGTAATAAAGAATGTATTAGTTAAATAAGAATTATCTCTATGATAGATGCAAAGATAAAAATAGTAAATAAAGGGATTTTCATGGATGACACTAAAGAGTGAAGCACTATGACTCTCAATTATCCTCCTAACTTTGCAGTCATGCATTTAGTTGAAAATTGAGTTCCGTTCAAGACAATTAACATTTAGTTAGAGTTATTATTGGAAGGTATGGTGCATGTATTTGTGCATGATGAAGAATCCAAGGCTCCAAATTGGCACTAGTGCTGGTAGGGCGCTAATGTTTGCATGGAGAGAGTTTGATGCTCCTATTTGATTCTTCTCTAAGCCTATTCACATTTATAATGCTCCTAGGAGCATTCATGTTATTCCATTCGCTATCCCTTGAATGGGAGGTTGTTTTGACTTGTTATTAAAGTGTTGGGAACTTGGTAAGTTCATTACAAATTTTTTAGTGGATCTCTCTTCTCTACTATTGAGTTGTTCTCTCTTATAGATCATTCTACTAATGTGTTGTAATCTTCTATGCAAATATATCTATCATACTAAAAAAATTGTTGGGATTTCATCCTTTGTATTTGGAGGGTTTTTCCATGGTATATATTGTCTCATATGGATGAATGATTTATGTGGTCGATTTATTTATGATATTCATATGTGCAGTGACTGATTAACAAAAGTTTTATGATTCAAGTATCTCCATATTTTCTCAAACATTCACATTGGATTAGAGCATAGGGAGTGAAGGATATTAGTTTTGTGCAGTAAACTAAAACCTCCCTAATATTGAAGAGTTGAGAAAAAATCTTGGATCCATGACATTGATCTCTGTTCAACCAGAAGACCTCCTTGAAGGTACTTCCAACTTCAACACATGGAAGGCAAGAGTGTTGAACATTCTTGAGAAGAATGAACTAGATGCATTAGTGACCTCATTGATATAGGATCCAACCACCAATGTAGGGTGAGTCAATTTTAAGAAGAAGAAAGAAAAGGCTAAGAGGATCATATATGACCTGGTGAAGGACAATCTCATGTTCATGATCATTCTGTTGAAGATAGAAAAGGGGTGTTTTGGCACACTTACAAACCTATATGAGAATAAGGCCCCAACTCAAAAGAGGGATTTGAAGAACAAGATGTGCAACCTGAATATGGAGAGGGATGAGACAATAACATCCTTCTTCATAAATATTTCACAAGTGAAATATCAACTTGAAAGCATCAGTGTTGTAATGGATGAATATGACCTTCTTCAAACTTCCATTGATGGGATCCATCCTCATGGGATACATTCTTGGCTGTGGTAAAAAATTGAGAACAACATCCCAACTTCGATAGGTTATGGCATGATTGAATTGAACAAAAGGGGCGCATCCATAGAAAGATAGTGTGCACTAAAGAATAGAATATTTCCCTCATGACAAGAATGAAGAAAGGGAGAAAGCCATTCACTCCCAAGAAGTTCTTTCATGGAAAGAAGAAGGAGTTCAATAAATAATTTGAAAAATCAAAGCTTTGATGCTTTTATTGTCAAACGAAGGGACACTTTGCACAAGATTGCAATTCAAGGAAAAAGAAAGAAGGAAGGTTTCATGCTCCTACCGTTGTAGAATAAACCTCCAAAAAGAATGCACTCGAGGAGAAAGGGACAAGGAGCAAGTATTACCTTGTTTCGAAACTATTTGGTTCTATCATCAAAAGTGAAGATACATGGCTGATTGACAATGGTATTAATCTATCACAGTAATCTAGGGACTAAAACACAGTCTCATAAGAGATTTCAGACAATTAAGCATGAAAATGGAATAATGGTGCTGCAATTGGAGTAGCAGCTCTGTATAATCAATAAATAATGAGTATTACAATACAATGATCATGCAAGATGCATGAATGCCAATACAATTTGAATTCCCAATGAGCTCATTCGAATTGAATGAATGGGTGTAGCTTAACTGACTGTAAGCCACAGTAAACACACTAGTTAAACAACTGATCAAGTTTCAATTGACTCAAATGAGTCCTAACTGAAGTCGGAGTGCAATGAATGACTGAGTCTAACTGAAAGTAGCTCAAACACATGTCACTACATGCCAACCAACAAGTGATAGCGCATCATTAACTCCAATGAACCCCGATGAGGTTAACTGAAGTGAAACTAACCATCAGAGGTTGTTGGAGGTGCCCCTGCTGACTCCAGTTCATTAAATATTAATAAAATAATCAATATAATGAATGGAGGTGCCTTCACCACTCAGCTTAACTGATTGTAACCATCAGTTAGAAATTAGGTGCATTTATGACACTCATATCACTCTCGGAGTGTTCTAGTTGGCCTCCCCAAATGAAGGAGAAGGCTTAGTTGGCCTCCTTGACTAAGGGTAGGTATGCGTGTGCTCATGCTAATGTCGTACAGTGATCCCCTGATGCCAATTAAGTCAATAAAACTTAGGATAGTGGTTTAACAAGGCCAAATTGACCAAATTAAGTGTGCATGGTGGGTAAATGTCTCCAACACCCCCCCTTAAGCTATACTCAGGAGAAGTAGAAACATAAAGTGCATGAAATGCTAGGGCCCCAAAAACTAAGACCATAGGTCACCCTGTACAATAATGTAACTCAAACAATGCTCAAAAATAAATCTAAGTGAGGAAAAGAGGGAAAACCCATTGGGAAAAACCCCCTCTCAAGATGAACACTGAAAGTAGTCTGATCACCCTGATGAAATCACCCCCAATAGTGAATGGAGGTAAGTGAACTTATTTTCTGAAAATATCTTGGTGAAGATGTCTGCAATCTTCTCATCAGTCGGGCAGTATTGCAGAATGATGGTCATGCCATGCACTAATTCCCTGATATAGTGCATGTGTATCTCTACATGCTTGGTCCTCTGCCTGGTAACTAGATATGTGGATATCTTAATAACAATTTGATTGTCACAAAAGAGGACAGTGGATAAAATACTACCAAGATCAAACTCTGAAGGAATGCCTTGCAACCAAACATCTTGGATGCAAGCATTCATTGTTCGTTGGTACTCGGCCTCTGCTAAAGACAATGCTATGGTGGCCTGATTTTTACTATACTAGAAAATGGGTCCACCAACAAACATGAAGACATATCTGGAAGTAGAGTTTTGATCAATAGAATCACCTGCCCAATCAGAATCTGTGTAACCAAGGAGCTCTAGCTCCAAGTCTGCACCATAGTGAATGTCGTAGGTCCTGGTTCCCTGAATATATTGGAGGATCCTATTGGCTGCCTTCCAATGAAGATCATGAGGCTTTTGCATGTATATTGACACATCATTCATGGCATAGCATATATCAGGCCGAGAATGAGTCAAGTAGAACAAGCTACCTATCAGCTGTTGATAAATAGTGCAGTCCATGGGAGGTGTGCTTTTTCCTTCTTCAAGGCTGATCCCTGAAAGGAAAGGGAATGGAGCAGCCTTAAATTCAGCCATGTTAAACTTGAATAATAGGTCTGATATGTATTTGGACTGAGTGACCATTATCCAATCAAAATTTTGCTCAATTTCGAGCCCCAAAAATTGCTTTAAGAGCCCCAAATTGCTCATTTCAAATGCATTGTGGAGAGTAGTTTTGATGATTGAAATAGAAGCAAATGTGCTACCTGTGATCAGTAAGTCATCAAAATATAAAACAATAATAATCAAAATACCATCAGACTTCTGTATATACACATTTGGATCTGATCTACACCTTTGGAAATTTTTGCGAGAGAAGGAAGGCATCCATCTTGGAATACCACTCTCTTGGGGCCTGTTTTAACCCGTATAGTGACTTCTTTAGTTTGAAAACCAAATATGGATCAGAAATGTAGCCCTCAGTATGCTTCATGTATATCTCCTCATGAATATCTCCATGCAAAAAGGTATACTTAACATCCATATGATGCACTTCCCAGTGCTTAGATGCAGAAATTGCCAAAACTAGGCAGATGGAGTCCATTTTTGCAACCAGTGTAAAAGTCTCATGGTAGTCCACACCTTGGACGTGGGAGAAACATTTTGCTACCAGCCTTGCCTTATATTTTCAGGTTCTACCATTATCAGCAACCTTAGTCCGAAACACCCACTTGCATTGAACCAATTTCCTCCTCGGAGGAAGAGAAATTAGCTCCCAAGTGGTGTTTTTCTGAAGAGAATTAATCTCTTCATCCATGGCAACTTGCCATCTCGGATCCTTCCAAGCATGGTAGTAAGACTTAGGTCCTGAAATTATCATAAAATAACAAGATTTGGACAACAAATAATCAGGACAAGAGAGCGCAATACCTGCTCTTTGGAAATCAGACCGGGTTCTCCTTTGATCATTTGGATTTCCAATGTTATCTCTTGCGGAGGAGAGTGTCTGTCGGGCCCAAGTTGGGAGATGATTTTGTACTTCAGGTTCTGATTCAGCATCTGATTTTTTCTATACACTTATATCAGAAATCAGAGGATCCAAATCAGGGTCATCACCCCCAATTACATCATCCAAATATTCAGTAGAATAGGAAGGAAATTCAACAGTTTTCTCCTTCACTAGTTCTACCTCTTGAAGAGGCTCATCGAACTTGACACTCCTTTCAATGATGATCTATTTTGTTTTGATATCCAGCAGCTTGAAACATTTTTATTCATCAATATATCCAATAAACATACATTCTACGCTTTGCGGTTGCAAAGCCCCCCTTTTATCAAGTGGAATTCGGGCCCATGTAGTGGACCCAAACACTCGCAGATTCGACACATCCGGCTTGTGTCTGAAGTATGCTTCAAAAGGGGTATTCCCTTTCATGGATGAGTGTGGAATGTTGTTTTGAATATATTCTACAGCATGCATGGCTTCATCCCACAAATTTTCAGCCAACTTCTTTGATTCCAACATACATGTGGTCATCTCCTTGAGAGACCGATTCTTCCTCTCCGCTACACCGTTCTGCTGGGGAGTGTAGGGGATTGAATGTTGGATCTGAATACCACTTTGGGAAAATATATGTAGTAAATAATTACTGACATACTCCCCTCCATTATCATATCTCAAGATCTTGATCTTTTGTCCAGATGCATTCTCAATCAAGGCCTTCAATTCAACGAATTTTTCCAAGACTTCCGACTTCTTTTTGATAAAAAAGACCCATGTGTATCTGGAAAAGTCATTAATGAAAGTCAGAACATACCTTGATCCATTCATGGATGTTATAGGCATGGGACCAATGATATCAGAATGTATCAGTCCCAAGATGCATGATGCTCGGCTTGCCTTCCCCCGATCGAACTTATGCTCAGGGTGCTTTCCAACAACACAGCCCTTGCAAATTCCAGTGGCAGCTTTGATGACCGGGGGGCCTTCAACCATAGAATTCTTATGTAATTGCTGCAAGTATTTGAATTTTATATGGCTGAACCTCTCATGCCACAGTATAATAACTTCATTTCCATGAGTCAACAATGCGGTGGGATTTGCATCCGCCACAATATGGGAGAACTTGTAGGCTTTTACATGATGGTTTGCAAGGCATTTTGCTACAATTTTTCCGGATGCAAGTTCTGTGATCTCTACATCATCCAGGATAAAGGAGACTCTCTTGGGCACTCCCATATGTGTCATTTAATAAACACTTAGGAGGTTTGATGCAAGAGATGGTACATACAGAACATTGGAAAAATAACCATGCTCAATATCTACAGTACCTTGTCCTTCAGATATGATTGCGGAGTCATCTCCCATGTGGATGGGAATGGATTTGCTGGTCTCCAAAGATGAGAAGGAGTATATTTCAGCCATTATGTGGTTTGAAGCTCCAGAATCTATCAAGAGTGCTTTGGACTTCGAAGTGCTTTCCATGAGGGCATGACCTCTTTCATGCTGTGGTTCCCGATCTTGCTGATCTTTCCTTCGAAATCTTTCTGGAAGATTGATGTGATTTTTCTCAAGAAGAGAAGTAGCTTCATCAAGTTTCTTTTTTTATGCAGGCATGTTCAGGGTGGAAGCCCTTCCCGCAATATGAACACTTGACTTTTTCCTTCCCATGATGCCCTTTTCCTTTGTTCTTGTTCGAGCTGGAAGGCTCTTCATGCTACTGGTTTTCAAATTTAGACGTAGGAGCTTCAAATTTGGTTTTTGGGTTCTTTTGTTGCTTTCCTTTACCCTTTAGATCTTTGGGCCCCGAGACATAGAGGGATTGATCATAGGAGGATCCGATGATCCCCATCTGGACAAGCTTATCATGTTCACTTGTTAGGGACTCAATGAAGGCATTGAGAGAAGGCATCTTCCATCCAGGGGTTGTGAGCTTCCCCTCACAGAATGTAGAGAATGGCGAGGATGAGCTGATCATCCTCCTTCTCCACCTTACATTGCTTCAACAGTAAGACAATGTGCTTGAACTTTGTGAAAAAATAATTTAAGGTCTCGAAATTGGAAGGCTGGAGAGACATCAACTCGTTTTCAAGTTGGCATACTCTTAATTCATATTTTTTTCCATACAGGGTTTCCAATTTGTCCCAAATTTCCTTTGGAGTCTTCAATCCTGAGAGATGGAAAAGAAGATCCTGGGAAACAGAGAGGCATAAGAATCTGAATGGAGTCAATATTTCTACTGAAGAAACCTTTTCAAACTACTGGAGCGAATGCTTTCACTTGTTAAAACCTACAAATCACAACAAAAGGGGTACTGTAAGGTCGGACAACCTACACATTTTAGGCTTTCATCACACCCACCATAATATTCCTTCACTTGGGGTATTAAGTGGTAAGCCTTGGCTTTTGGTGCAGTGCTAGAATTTGGAGCTTTTGCTCAGTTTTTCATGCAAGATTCGTCAAAAACCATGTTTTTGAGAGATTTGAGCTTCATCCCTCCATGAGCTCTGATACCATATTAATCTGTCACAGTAATATAGGGACTAAAACACAGTCTCATAAGAGATTTTAGACAATTAAGCATGAAAATGGCATAATGGTGCTGCAATTGGAGTAGCAAATCTATATAATCAATAAAGAATGAGTAATAAAATACAATGATCATGCAATATGCATGAATTCCAAGACAATTCGAATTCCCAAGGAGGTCATTCGAATTGAATGAATGGGTGTAGCTTAACTGACTATAAGCCACAATAAACACACTAGTTAACCAACTGATCAAGTGTCGATTGACTCAACTGAGTCCTAACTGAAGTCGAAGTGCAATGAATGACTGAGTCTAACTAAAAGTAGCTCAGCCACATGTCACTTCATGCCAACCAACAAGTGGTAGTGCATCATTAACTCCAATGAACCCCGATGAGGTTAACTGAAGTGAAACTGGCCATCAGAGGTGGTTGGAGGTGCCCCTGTTGACTCCAGTTCATTAAATATTAATAAAATAATCAATATAATGAATGGAGGCGCCTTCACCACTCAGCTTAACTGATTGTAACCATCAGTTAGCAATTAGGCATTTATGACATAGATCACTCCTGGAGTGCTCCAGTTGGACTCCCCAAATGAAGGAGAAGGCTTAGTTGGCCTCTTTGATTGAAGGTAGGCATGGGTGTGCTCATGCTGATGTCATACAGTGCTCCTCTAATGCCAATTAAGTCAATAAAACTTAGGATAGTGGTTTAACAAGGCCAAATTGACCAAATTAAGTGTGCATGGTGGGTAAATGTCTCCAACAAATGGTGCATTCAAGTACATGTCAGGATACATTGGCACAATCTCTAACCTAAAGGAGAAGAAGTTTTCATGCATGGTAGAGTTGGGGGACAAATCGAACTACTTAATCCAAGGAGTTGGATCTACATCTTTCCTGCTAGGTTTGGGAGATATTACATGTGGAGGACATTCTTTATGTTCAAGGCTTGAAGAATAACCTACTTTTAGTTTCGGTTCTTGAAGATAATGGATTCTGAGTTATCTTCATGGAGAACCAAGCATTGATCTTATGGCCGAAGAACCAAAGCATTGATATTGCTACTGTTATTGGAGTTCAAGAAGGAGGACTCTACAAGGTCCCAGGAAAGTACATTCAATACATGGTTCAACACACTATCATTCCATGCAAGGTACGGAAAAGGAGGATTGGTCACCTCCACTTCAGAGAACTACCTGGTTTACAACGAATGGCGAAAGGTATGCCTATTTTTTATTTTGTTCATGATAGTTTATGTTGGGGTTGTGCACTTGCAAAGAATGCTAAAAAGTAAATTTTCTAGAAGCCATACTAGATCTAAAGGGAATTTAGATTTAGTGCACTCTGATGTATGTGGTCCCATGTCATCCCCTTCCTTGAGAGACTATCTTTAATTTGTACTATTTATTGATGATTTCTTGAGAAAGGATTGGATTTATATTATGAAATCCAAGAGTGAAACTTTTAGTAAGTTTCAAGAATATAAATCCTTAGTAGAGAATCATACAATTAAGCACATTCATGCTTTGAGGTTTGAGAATGGAGGATGATTTGATTCAAGTGCTTTTAATGAGTTGTGTAGTGATGCAGGGATCTATAGATAGTTAACAGCTCCATCCAACCCCCAACAAAATGAGGTTGCAGAGAGAAAGAATATAACTATTTGTGAGGCTGCAAAATCCATTCTACATGATTAGGATCTATTTGCTTCTGTATGGGAAGAGGCCACCGATATAGTAGTGTACATTTAGAACAGAAGTCCACATGTCGTTTTAGATGAGAAAATACTTGAAGAGGTGTCCACTAGTGAGAAGCCAGTAATTTCACACCTGAGGGTATTTGGGTGTCCTTTATATGTCCACATACCAAAAGAAAAGAGGACTAATATGGAACGTTTAGGCAAGAAGGGAAATTTTGTGGGCTATAGTGAGACATCCGAAGCATTTAGGATATATATTGTACCTAGTGAGAGACATATTGAGGTTAGCTAAGATGTGACTTTCCATGAGGAAGCTGCTTTCAAGAGATTGTAAGAGATCGAATATGATACAGAGACTGAGGAGCATGGGACTCCTATATCATAGGACCCAGATGATGATTCTTCCCCTTCTGATGTTTAGAGGGAGAATCCAACATAGAATTCAAATTTACCTGTCATTGATGAACCGATTCAATTGGTTGATGAACCTCTTACCAAGAGGAGGTCTGCATGGTGGCGATATGTACTAAAATATGCTAAGAAGCATGTAGCACCAATGTTCTCTTCCAGGGATCGAAAGAAACCTGATAGGTATGTTGGGCATGTTTCATTGATGAGTGACATTAGTGACTCAGAGCATTCATCCTATGAATAATATGCAGAGCAACAAGTGTGGAAAGAGTCCATGATAGAGGAATATCAGTTGATACTGAAGAATGATGTTTAAGAAGTTGTTCCTAGACCTGAGAGGAAGTCAGTTGTTACTTCCAGATGGATTTACAATATAAAGCATGTTGTAGAAGGCAATGTGGACAAGTATAAATCCAGTTTGTTTCCCAAGGTTTCTCTTTGAGAGAGAGAGAGAGAGAGAGAGAGAGAGAGAGAGAGAGAGAGAGAGAGAGAGTATGCCTCCCGAGAGAGAGAGAGAGAGAGAGAGAGAGAGAGAGAGAGAGAGAGAGAGAGAGAGAGAGAGAGAACAAGTATGCCTCCAGTGAACTCTAATTGATAAGGCTTCAATTAAAGACTAAGTTGTAATAAAGAACTGTATCGATTAAATAATAAATCTCTTTGTGATCCATGCAAAGATAAAAATATCAAATAAAGTGATGTGCATGGATGACATTAAAGAGTGAATCATTGTGACTCTTAGTTAGCCTCTTAACTTTGTGGTCATGCATTCAGTTGAAGATTGATTTGATTTCAAAATCAGTTAACATTCAGTTAAATTTATTCTTGGAAGGTATGGCGCATGTCTTTGTGCATGATGAAGAATCCAAGGCTCCAACTTGGAACTAGTGTTGGAAGGGTTCTAATGTTTTCATGTAGAGAGTTTGATGATCCCCATTGATGCTCCTCCAAGCCTATTCACATCCATAATTTTCCATGATATTCCATTAGCTATCCCTTGCATAGGAGGTTGTTTTGACTTGTTATTAAAGTGCCAGACACTTGGAAATTTCATTACATAGTTTTTAGTGGATCTCTCTTGTCTACTTCTAAGTTGTTATCTCTTATTGGGAAATTTTCTAATGTGTTTTAAACCATTCTCTGCAAATGTATCTATCATACTTAAAGAATTCTTGGGTTTTTCATCCTCTGAATTTGGAGGGTTTCCCAATGGTATATCTTGTCTCATATGGATAAATGATTTATGTGGATGATTTATTTATGAGATTCATATGTGTAGTGACATATTGATAAAAGTTTTAAGATTCAAGTATCTCCATATTTTCTCAAACATTCACACAATCTTACGGAAATCTAGCTCAAGTTCAAAATTCATTCCAATTTCTTGTTCCATTAATTCCTTGTCTAAATCATCCACTTGAATCCCATTGTCTGGAACTACGAATTTTGTTGGCGGATACCCACTCAAGGCTATATTATTAATCCACTATTTTTTTACAAAAAAACCCCTAAAATATGAGAGGACAAGCTTGCCTCAAATTCTCCATGGCTTGACAAAACCCACATGTGAAAAGAATTCTCCAATTTTTTGTTTATTTTTGTAAATAAACTTGACTTCCCCATTCAATGTTTAAATATGAGAGAATATTCTAAGATCATTCTCTACTAGAAATATCACCATTCTTCTATTAATCCTTTATTGCCATTCTTGCTCAATTGCTATAAAACAACCTATATCATCACCTATCTTTCTCAAAATATGACTTTGCCAAAATTCCAGGGGAAGGCATGGCATGAGAAGATAGGGATTTTGAATGAAACCTATTTTCCACCTTGGATCAAAATCGGGTCCCCAATTCTTCATAATTAACCCCGATCGACCCCACTACCATTACTTCTCCAAAACTTTATTTAAATCCTCCTTAAAATTCATGATTAAACTCAACCAACCTCAAACCAATAAGTGGAGTTTGGGGATATAACCAAGGAAAATGTACCACTGATATGATATCCAAGCTTTAAAATTATCCCCCTTGATATTTTTCCCCATAAATTCACCTTCCAGTGTTCTGGACATCAAATACTCCACATATTCCATTTATGCATCCCTACCTACAGCCTTTTTAATCTTATCAATTTGTACCCAGACACATTTTCATTTTTGAATGGGCCATGGCCCGAACAAGATTGTATTTTTTGATATCCCCTTCTCTTCAATAGTTTTAGGGCTAGGCACTATCCCTTCTCTTGTAAACCAAAAATTGTGTTAACAAGTTGAAGCTGTAGAGCAAGATAGTCACCCTTATCTTGCATTCATAATAAAAGAGGGGGTTTATGGAGAGCACTAATATTAATATTACCTAATGAATGAATCCCTTTTCCCAATATCACTCTCACATCCCTTGGTAACTTTATTTCTACATTTGGTAGGTTGTCCCTAGAATTTGACTATTGCAATAATCAGTCTATTGACTTCCAACTAGTCTAATAATGACTAATAGAGGAATTCGGATTCAAACATATTTCCATTAATTCCTCGTACAAGAGAAATACTTACCTAGAATGCAAAGCATCCTCACCACAATATTCAACTAGGTCAAGGTTTTCAACCATGGTCCAAGGTTGTGATCCAATCCCTAATCATCTAGAACCCCACATAAAAACTTACTTTCCTTTGTCATGCATCCTACCATTTTGTATTACTAAGGACTAAACCTCACATAACATCTTTATTGGAAAGATTAAACCATTCTCTTCCCATATCTCTATGTTCATTTTCCTCCTATGGAATTCTACCCAATAAAATTTCTCACTATAAGAAATAGATACCTAACACTTTTCTACTTCGCTTATTTATACTCATTATGAGAGTAACCAATTCGGGGTCCACAATGCTCTATTGTTCAATCTTGAGAGATCCAGGGAAGGGAATTGAGTACTAGAGCACCCTTAAAAGGGGTGTGAATTTTCCAGCTAAAATAATAATTTAGATGTACACCCTAAGATGAGTGGTATGCAAGGGTTCTAGGATTACCTGGGAATATATTTTTCATTAAATAGACTCAATTTGTAGTAGGTCCACATCAATTTGAAATGAAAACTCATTAAACAACAATTTTGGGGTGTGTAATATTATATATTCATACATGACAACCAAAACACACATTATCTTCATCCTTAAGTGTGTCCTATGGCTTCCTTTTCTTACTCTTGGATAGTTGAATTGGAACCATTGATCGTCTTTTTTTCTACATCAATTCTTTGGTTTTCTTCTCCTTAGCTGGACCATTGGTTTTATAAAGTAACTTCATTGTAAAAGTGATTCTTACCTATTTATTGTAAAATTAACTTATCTCTAAAATGAGATTGTAGACAAAGTTAGACAAAGAAGTAATTTTTTTTTTACTCTTTACAACTCGACAACCTTATTGTGCACCTATTATCATGTGTATCAGCCTCCACCTATCACATGGAACCTTGGTTAGTTTTTTACCTTTCTTCAAAACAACGTAGCTTTAACATCAAGAGTTTGTTTTCAATGCCCTTTTGTTAAACTACTTTTTTGAGCTCTTTCCATCTAGACAATCAGTATATTTTTGAATTAGTTTTACATGCATATTATCATATGCCTAGTCCAAGTGATATCTTGCTTACCAATTTAAACTACTTCTCATGGAAAAATCATATGGTGGATTTACTACGAAGTGTGGGACTTTACCAAGTTATCATAGGAACATAAATTGACCAAGTTCAAGCATTGAAGAAAGCCAAATGGGATAGTAAAAACGATGAAGCATGTATATTTGTCAAAATTTCCATCTCCAATGGTTTACAATTTGACCTTAAATGAATTGATAAATGAGATGTGTCTTGGAAAAATTGAGAAATAATGTTTAGTAAACACAATGAGGTTGAATCCCACTAGCTCAGAAATCGGTTGGTTACATTAAATCCCAATGATTTCTCTTACATTGAAGATTTTATATCTAAGTATAAAATAGTTAAATCTTACTTTCATATATCCAAATCACATCCTTTCCTCGTAATGACTATATTGTCTTTTGTGTGTGTGTATGTGTACACACACATATTCTAACTCATTACACATTTATCCCCTTTATTAGGTTGGACCTACTACATATAACATTTAACCACATATATTCCTCCATTGGGGTCAGATCCCTAACCACCTCATGAAACATATTGATGACCTTATCCTCACTCGTAGTGACCCTAAAATTTTAATTCATGTGAAATCTATTCTTTATAACAAGAAATTTGGAATGAAAGACATAGGACATTTGCATTATTTTCTTAGCCTCCAAGTATTGCAACCCAAGGAAGGAATTTTCCTTTCCCTATTTAAGTATGCATTTGGCCTTCTTCAACACTTTCACATGGGATATTGTAAATCAACCCCATCTTCCCTACAATCCAAAGTTAAACTCGTTTCCACCTACACTACACTCAAAGTTAATGCCATTTCGCACCATTAGTTGGTAGACTTTTGTATTTGAGTCATACGAGTCTTGATATTTCCTTTGTTATTGGTGTTTTTTCCTAGTATACACAAACACCCATTGAAAACCATTAAAAATCAACAAGGAGGATACTTAGGTATATATAGGGTATAGTTCCATTTGTGATACATTACATTTCAAAGGGGGATCCTTTGTTGGTTGGTTTCACTGATTTTTATTTAGATGGTGACCCTAATGATCGAAAGTCTACTGTAGGTTTTGGTTTTAGTCTTGGTTTCGGACCTAAAACTTGGGCTTGTAAGAAACAATGTGTCTTTTCTCTTACTTCAACAAAAGTGGAGTATCAAGAAATAGTTAGTGCAAGTCAAGAAGTCTTCTAGCTTCAATAGATCCTTTCAGATTTTAGGTTCCAATAAAAACATCCAACCACACTCCAGTGTGACAATCAAAGTGCTATTCAACTCACTAAAGATATAGTTCAATATCAATGCGACAAACATATTGAGTTACACATGCACTTAACAAGTCATACAACTTTATGAGAAATTTATACTCAAAACTAGAACTTTTTCCATAAAAAACTAATTTTTTGGGTCAAAACCACCAAAGACAACCCCAAATCAAAAACTGGTGCTACCGGTAGCACCACTTTTTTTTGTAGCTAAAATTACAACCTTTTGGAAACCCGGGGTGGTATACCTATAATAAAGACGATAAAATAGACCTTGAATCGAAAATGGTAGCATGCATCTTTTACGCATTTTTCTTTCTGGGGCTAAAATTACAACTTATTTGACATGGTCGCCTTTATCCGTTGATGCGACTGCAATGTGAATGTCAAAATCAACCTACAAATAAAAAATAGGTTATACCATTGACACCTCTTTTCTTTGACGAGCTACATTTTAAGATGTGTATAAACCACACCCTTAAAATATTTAAATTAATTTTTTTTTGTTTGTAAAAGTGCAAAAATACATGACAATTTCATGGAAAAATAAACAAATTTTAACAATTTTAACCAAAAAGGGGCCAAATAAAACAAAAATGAAAACAAAATTACATGTTCTGAACACTTGAAAAAAAATTAAAAAAAATGACAAAAATGCATGAAATGAAAACCATTTAAAATTTTTAAAAAATAAAATAAATCCCATATAAATAAGAGAAATAATAAAAAACTATAAAAATGACAAAAATAATAAATAATAAATAAATAAATAAATTTAAAATATTTTTTTTTTTTTTGTGTGACTAAGAAGTGCTCCTTTCTATTATTTAAATAACAAGACATATTACATAGTCGGTTCTAACTCCCGAGACATGGAGTAAAACAGTGGTCCTGGAACCAAAAAATAAATATAAGTAGAGGAGGCCAGATCAAATGTCTAAACATAGTAATGGTTACCCAACCTTTATACAATGGCAACCTCACACACCTATAGAGTTTAAAGGAGAAAAAAGTACGGAAGTAAACCATGAACAAAGCAAATCCATGAGCTGAGTGAAAGAGTGCAAAGCATGTAACACTGAGATGAGCCTCTAGGTCTTCTTGGTGGATTAAGCTTCGTCCTCATTAGTGTTGCTAGTTCCAGCCTCGTTTGTGTCCTTGTTGGCACGTTGAAAGGGAGGTTCTGAGAGTTGCATGAGATCTCTCATGTGAACCAGGATCTTCTCAGCATCTTCCTTGAAGGTGCTGACATTAATCTTCACAAGATTTCCAAAATTCTCCTTCTCTCTCATGTCTTTGGATAGAATGAAATTCAGATGCCAATAGTTTTAGATAGCAACCTTTGGTCCTAGACTAAGCCAGAATTCCCCAAAGATTTCATATTTCATGGCTGGAATGGAGTTGCAAATATGCTTCGGGGTTTCTTTGCAAAAGAGAGCCTCCCAATCAACGTTGTTCTCATCGCTCCCCTGAGAATCCATGACCAGCAGAATAAAGAAGAGACGGATCAAGCCGCAACACTCCTGAGCTGAACAATGTTGGACCATGAGAAACTCTTTCCCAACCTCCACTGTGTAAATTTTCCAGTGCATCGGAATCTCATGATAACACCAGCAATGGAAAACCTCCCTCATGATGGAGTTGTTATCCTTTTGCATCCAACACGCCCATCTGATATAGCTCCCTCCTAGTAGGTGAAGAGTCCCTTGAAGGCCCAACCAGGTTTAGAGAGGCATGGTCGGGGGGTCTTGATGGGTTTGTTGGTACCAAAACCATGTGAAGTTCACCATTGTAGAGCCGTCCAAAATCCAGAATTGCAGAATGAATCTTGTTTTCATGCATAAGTTGTCTATTATTGCCTTTGCGAGGACCGCCATAACAAGTCTTAAACATGCGGTGACGTAGGGGAGGGGTTGCCACTTGTCCTGGAATGTTCCCTGGCTCTCGCATTCCCTCCGTCGTCCTCACAATGCACACCCGCATTCAGGAATCAAAAATAAAAATAAAAACTAACAAGAAAACCCAATTTTTATAAAAATATAAATATAATAAAAAACATGAAAAATACAAAAATACAAAAATACAAATTTTATAAAAATATAAAATATTAAAAAAAACATAAAAAAACACAAATTTTATAAAAATTTAAAAAACATAAATAAACAAAAATTAAATAAAAACAAAACTTTATAAATTAAAAGGGATGGGGATAATGTTTGGGAGGGGCACGTCAACGGGGATGGGTGTGGGTAGTGGGGTAGGTGGGAGGGTAGTGGGGTAGTTTGGGGGGTGACGTGGGGGAGTGGGTAGTGGGTAGTGGATAGGGAGGGTAGGGCATGTGGGAGGGGGGTGAGAGGATTGTGAGTGGGGAGATGGATGGGGGGTGATTCTCATAATCGCGCCCCCATCTAACCCCTCCTCACAACCCTCCTGCCACCATTCCACGATCGTTTCATCAATTGTTTTTGGTTTTATTGCTACCACATCACTACTTCACCACCTTTTTCGTGTTTTTTGTTTTTTATTTTTTATTTTTTTTCAAACTTGTTAAACATTAGTTTTTTTTTAAATGGTTTTGGGTTTTGTAACTGTTTTTGGGGTAAATTTTGTTAAAATTTTGGTTTTTTTTCTTTCTTATGTATTTGTTTTACAAATTTTTTTTTTGAAAAATTAAATATTTTTAGTCCAATGCTTAAAAATGCATGGAAATGTAACATAAAAAAGGAAAGGGGTGTCATTGGTAGCATTTGTTTTCAAGTTAGTGGTTTATGTTAGCATTTACGTTGTGAAGATGTTGGCTATTAAGGCAACGCCGTCAATCAAGTTGTAATTTTAGCCTTACAAAGGAAAATGGTTTCTACCATTTTTGATACCATTTTCAATTCGGGGTCGATTTTATGGTTTTTATTATAGCATCATTGTGCTGCACTGCTTGGGATACCAAAAAGTTGTAATTTTAACCTCGAAAATAAAGTGGTGATACCGATAACACCACTTTTTGATTCAGGGTTATTTTTTGGTGGTTTTGATGCCTAGAAAAAAATGAGAACAATGTCGGGTTCTCATAAAGCATCTTCACGATCACATTCTTGAAGTGCTCCATTGTCATACAAATGATTAAATTGCATATTACATTTTCCTAATTATCCTTATAGAAGATTTTTTTTTTGGACTTTGATCTATGTTAGGAGTTCGGGAAGTCATCATTAAGGGAGTATAATCTATAAATCCTCCTTCTCCTATTGTGTCACATTTGTAAATACTTCAATCCTATTCCAACTTGTTCTTACGAGGGGATGTTAAGATATATAGACACTGAGGAGTTCTTCAATTTCAACTTGGTTTAACATGTCTTTAGGTGATGGGTATTTCTTTAGTGTGTTTTCATAGTTATCTCATCCAACATTCATAACTTCCAAGACATAATGTAATCCGACTATTCATATTCTTCTCAATGTAATGGCAGTTGATTCATGACTTAACAACTGATTGGTCCATGATCTCTATTTAAAGAGCATCGAGGATCATTTGATGATGATCATTTTTTAAATATTCATATGCAAGATATCTTCCTTTTGCATTAATATATTGCCTCAAGTGGCTGCTTTAGCTAAGGCCATGGATTGTTTCCCACTTCAAGGGTTTTAACCACATAATACATTGGTCTACTGATCTTTGATTTGTTTGTGTGAGAAATTGCCTTAAGGTGTTATACATGTGTGGATGTACTCTATTCATATTATTTACTTTCCCTCTTACATAATAACTCCTAGTACCATCAATCCTTTAAACCATAACCCATTAATTATTATATGCCACCAAACCTCCTAACTAATGAACCCCCTAATCCATAACTATAATATCCAAAATACAAATATTTTCTAAGTCTGCAAAATTACTGAAATAGCGGGGCATGCAAACTGCCATGAAAAATTTCCCTATATTATAGCTTAATTTAGGGTTAGGGTTTGTAGGATAGAATGTAACACTTACCACTGATAAGCTGAATGAAATGATCCTGAGAGAATATGCATGCATCAAGAGCCGATCTGGCGATGAACTGGTGCTTTTTTCCTCTAGTGATACCCCAGCAGCATGAACCCAAAATCAGCTAAGGGTGACATTTTCAGTGAAGGAGGTGTTTGTTGAAGTTGAGAATTTGTAGGAGTGGTAGTCTTCCCATGCCAAAGAGGATTCCTGACACATGCGGAAGTTATGAGGTCTCTAAGTAGGCTCAGGGAATTGATCTGGAGGTTTAGCTACTCATGCCCCCCCGATCCCCAAATTGTTGAGAACTGCTTCGGATGGGAAAGACTAAAACTCTTAATGTTTAGAACAATTGGATGCATACCTGAAATACTCACCTAATCTATTTAATGCATATTACTTACACATTTCTAAATGATCATCTTTACATATAGAAAATTGAACATTCTTATAATCTTGTATGTGGTTATATGGTAATATATATTAACAAAATTAGTTTCAATGCTTTAATCCTCTCTCCATCATGGCTATTTTTTTTTATCACTGTCGGAGGCAAATCGATGAAGGGATCAGGGCATTAGTCCTCTATGCCGCCGATGGACAGTTTTTATCCTGGCCAATTCCGAGGCCTTTATTGTTCAAACCTTTTTTGATTTTTTGATGATTGTGTTTTTATTTTCATTGTCGGAATATTTTTTGACTAGTGGTCGGAGCATTAGTCTTATATGTCGCCGCCGTTTCGGAAGGCAGATAGAAAACGTGCCGACGGATAGCTCTTATCCTTGTCGATTCCATGGTTTTATTTCCTAAACCTTTTGCTTTTCAATGATTTTGTTTTCTTTTCGCTATCGAAACGGTGTTTGACAATTGATCGAAGGGCTAGTCCTTTGCGTTGCCGACATGACGGTAGCGTTGAGCTTTGAGTCGTCAATCCGTAGTCCTTAGAGCCTTCGATCACCGACGGTTTTGTGAACCGCGGGGTCCGTAGTGAGTTTGTTATCCGTCGTTGCGGTGATTGATCACACTATCTCTGCAACATTTAGTTTGTTCATCTGCTGACGCATTATCGGTTAATGGCTCCGATCTCCGATACGTGACTACGACAACGTTTAGCTCTTTATATCGCCGACACTGTGGAAGCTTTTAGCTTTGAAGTGAAGACACTGCAGAGATGCTTAGTTTTAAAGTCCCCGATTCATAGCGCTTAGAGTCTCCGATCACCGATGGTTTCATGATTACTGGGACCCATAGTTGGCCTATCACCCGCCGTTGCAGCTTTCTAGTGAACTATCCTGCTGATTCATTAGTGGTTCTGATCTCCGACGCTTAACTAACGACGATTTTTAGTGTTCAGGAGTGCTGACACTACAGAAGTATTGAATTTTAAATTGCCAATGCATTAGTGGTTCCGACCGTCGATAGGGGTTTTTCCTGCTGATTTTGTGTGCTTTTACTCTATTTCATGGGCGACAAAGGTTTTTGATTTTTGATCGATTTGGGGAGTTTGTGATGCGAACACAGTACAAGGTCTCACATTTGATGATTAGTCTTATTGATAGTGTGGTTCATGTTTTATTGGAAATTTAGATGATCTTGAATGCAGTCCGGATTAATGATGAGTTTTTCTATTAGGGTTGTGTTTTGAACTGTAGACGGACTTAAAGGATTTTCAGACCTGACTTGCAGGGATTTATTTGCCTTATCATGTTTTCCTTTCATGCATTAATACTATGTATAATTTATTGTACGGAATGCATATGGAGGAGGTAAATAGACTGATACAATTTTTGTTATGTTTAGGACAGGGTGATTGTTGCTGTAAAGAAGACATATATAAAAGACAAAGCAGAAGAGAGTTGGTTGAAGAATGGAAGAGGAGAAAGAAAAAGGAAGAAGCAGAGATGAAGAAAAGAGAAGAAGAAAGTGAGGGTCTAAGATCAACAAGATATAAAAAATACCAATGGATTATTGAGTAGAATTGATAACAGCAGAGGCCCAGGCGTGGGAAAAGTTCATCAATGACCAAGCGGGCCCCTCTTCATGACATGTTCTATTATTTTTGTTTTAAATGTAATATATTCTATAAAATTAGGAGCACTCACTACAAGACAAATTTTTGGAATTGAAACGTCAGGGAAGCCCAAAAGTCATTTGGGGGAATCCCATAGGTTTTTTTTTTTTTTGTTGTTGTATAAGTATAGGAGAGTTAGATGTAGAAAAGGAATTTTTTCCAGATAGATTTGTGAGAGTATGTTGTAAGAGAACTATTTCCTTTTGCAATAAAGAATTACAAGTTTCATGTTGGAGACAGCTTGGTGTAATGTTTCGAATGCTGTGCTATGGATTTGTTGAATGTGAACTATTTCGTTTTCAGCTTATGTCCATTAACTGTGAGATCTTTCTAACTCTTTGAACCTATGTTCATGTTATGAATGCACTCTAGTTTATTCTATGAAATTTCCACTGTGAGTAATGAAGGCTTTTCATAAACAATAAGCTATCTTGTTGTTCATTTTTCTATTAATGTTCATGTGTTCTGAAACAAGTAACAACAATCTATGATTTTTCTTAATGCATGCACAGAAATACATTACTCATTGATAACTGATAATTTTTCTCCCTAGGGATAGGTTAGTTAGTTAAATTTAGTTTTCTTGCTGTGTGTGATTTAGATGCAAGAGAGGTAAGACGAGAGGTAAGAAATTGTGCATCACATTGTGATCGCTCCTCGTTATCTCTATTAATCTGCATTTTTAGATAGGCACTTGCACATCATACTTAAACATAAAAAACTAAAATATATACGGTGGACCGGGTCGTAACCAGTAAAACCTTTAATTTGTTACTTGACCTACGGTAGCAGGACCGTAAACCGGACGGATTCCCCATACCAAATAGTAGCGGGCTAGTTGGGAACGTTTACTGGGGAGAATACCTAACTGTTGTTACTTGCGATTTTCCAGGCCTCAACAGTTTTTGGCACTAGAAGGAGGGCAGCCAGTGCATCGCTGGCTGAGGAAACCCATTTTCTTGAAATTACTCCATCGGTGACAGTTCTGAAAGCAGTTTGTTTCCCAATTGAACTCCTGAAGAGAAGGGTGAAGAGCATTTGTATTCTATCAATAATGAAGTAGTTGATGATTTGAGAAGAATTACTAGGCCATATGCAAAGAAGATCGAAGGATTACCGATTATCCCCACCTTACCCAGAAGATAATATCAGAAGAAAGACCGCCCTAAATTAGAAGACGTAGTGTTGGCTAAATATTTTGAAGAACTGGTAGAAGCAGCCTTACAGGAAGTTGTTCAACCTCTTAATCATTTAGATTCAGATACACCTTACTGTTCACCTGTTCATACCCCTGTTCATTCACCACCTCATTCTCCACTCAAAATCATGGCTAATGTAAACGCAAATCATCCACCCAACCCACGAAATCCACCACCTTCTTGGAGGGCTAGATCACCATTAAACATGACACCTCCTTTGCATGATTTGCCTCAAAATTTTGAGAAAATGTTGCCTAAGTTTGAACCAAGTGAAAAGATTTTGGTAGACGATTATTTGCAAAGTTTTTAGCTGGCTATAGAAGGAATACGGGCTGGAGAACATGAATATGTGGTCTACAGATTGTTTCCACATCCCCTGAAAGGAGTAGCAACCTCATGGTATTTCGCTTTGCCTACAAATTCAATCACAGACTGGGACACATTTGAGAGAATATTCAGAAGTAAATATGCAGTCCAGAAAACTCATGTAGCTCTAATGAAAGGGTTATGCGCTTTAAAGAAAGAAAGAAAGGAAAAAGTGCATAATTTCACTCAAAGGTTTGTTGCTTATCTTAGAAATTTTTATGCAGCTGATAAGCCATTTGATAAAGTTCTGATTGAATACTATACTTCAGCTCTAGGGCCTGACTTGGCCATGTTTTCCAATATGTCAGTCAAACCTATGTTATCAGAAACTTATGAAGAAGCTGAGAGAGTAGAAGCTGAAAAGGAGAGCATAGAAGATTATCCTGTGCAGTTGGAATAATTTTTTTTTGGTAAGAAAGCATTGTTACTGACTAAGCCTAAGGATGAGAAATCAAATGACTTTGATGGGATGTTGAAGATGATGCAGAAACTATCTAATAGAGTAATTGATTTAAAAAAAGAAAAGGAAGCTCAGAAATCTTATAAGCCTTACTATCTAAGGAGGGAGGACAACAATCAACCTAAACCTCCTCCACACAGTCCTGCATCAATGAATTTAACTGAGGTAGGTATGGATAATTTTTTCACCTTTCATCACCAACCTCATTCTAAGAAGAATCCCCCCCAATGGATAAATTCTATGACATTGGTAATGAATCGGTTATTGGACTCCAAACTAACAGAAACTGATAAGGAGGAAGAAAAAAAATCAATCCACAGAAAAACAAGAGGAATATTCTTTAGTTTTATGGGATTGTGTCTCAATGTTTGATACGTTGGAAGAAGGTTCTTTGAAATGAGAGGAGATATCAGAAACCAATGTGACAACAAGAAGTCAGGGTTTGGTAAAAGAAGACGAGTCAATACTTCTGAAAATTAAGAGACTTCAAGAAAATATGAAGAAAGTACAAAAGAAGACCACAACCGATAAAATACCTTAATTTACCATTACAAGTCAAGATTCGAAGAAAATTAACATGCCTGTTAGGCCTGTTGAAGAGAAGATTGATAATGTAAAAAAGAATCTCATAGAACATGAGATGGGGTATGATATTGTGGAAGATATTATAAAAGCTAAGGCAAATATCTCACTGTTTGAAATGTGTAATGTGCCTCAGCAGAAAGAAAAATTGTTAAAATCACTTGAAGTACGAGAGGAAGAGATTCCCATTGACAACCAACCTAAAGAAGAAGAAATTGGTGAAGCAAGTGTGGGAGGTAAGTCTAAGTATAAAACCCCACCATTTCTCCTAAGTTTTGATATTTTCAACCATAATGTGCACAACTGTTTAGTAGACTCAGGGGCATCAATCAATGTCATGCCACTTTCAGTCTACAAGAGAATTAATGGACAGCCTAAACCATCCACTTGGCAGGTTATTCAATTAGACGGGACAACTGTGAAAGTAGTCGGGGAAATGGAAGATGTCCTAATTCACTTATTTGCAAATGAGAAGGTATGTCAGTACATTGATATTATAGTTGCATACATTCTAGATGCTTATGGACTTCTTTTGACTTGAGACTAGTAAGCAAGGCTAAATGGATATTTTTCATCAGATTGGTCACATCTGTGGTTGCCTCATAAGGGAAGTCCAAATTAGATAAAAATATTAAGAGAACCTCAACTGAAGCACAATGTTACTCAGTTGGAGGGAAAAAATGAACCAGTGAATTCTGTGTTGGGGAATTACTTCATTGAACTAGAACCAGGAAATTATCAAGTGGATGAAGCCAGCGGTACACCAAACACCCAACCCGATCTACTTCGATTTTCACGGGCTAATGAATTTGACTGTAAAATAGTAGACTTAGTTTCAGATGTAGTTTTTGATTCAAGCATAGTAGAAGTAGATAGTTTTTGGGCCTTTGATGGATCTAAAACATTGGAAGGATCAGGAGTTGGTTGTGTCCTGATTGATCCAAAGAAAAATAAACATTTTCTTTCTTGTAGATTAAAGTTTGAATGTACGAATAATACAGCCGAATATGAAGCACTAGTTCAGGGACTGAAAAAAGCAATTGAACTAAAAGTAAAAAATATGAAAGTGTATGGGGATTTTGAAATAGTTGTAAAGCAAATTAGAAATAAGATGCATTGCATTTCACCTCATTTAAAATATTACCAGAATGAAGTATGGGATTTGTTGACAAATTTTTATGCATTTAATATTGTATCCATTCCTCGATTAAAGAATGCAGTGGCAGACGTATTAGCTACCTTAGCTGCAAGGATTGTACCTTCAAATAACAGATGTTCTATTGAATTACTTTTTAGGCCTTCGGTTCTAGACATGATCACCAATCTACGGGTTTTTGATGATGATCAACAAATTTTGGAATGTTTGATGAATGATGAGACCTTCAAAGGAGAAATAATTGATGATGAAGAACACCAAGCTGAATTAAAATTCGACAACTTTATCCCTAAAGGATTCAGGACTTTAGAGTGAATGTTTGATCTAGACAACAAATTTAGAAGGCCAACAAATGTCAAGGCTCATAGCTCATCCTTGCAATTTGAGCTAATAAATTTGGGGATTGAAGCTAAACCCAGATATGTAAATTTGGGAAAGTGTTGTTCTCCAGGTGAAAGGAATAAGTTCATTAGTTTATTCATATAGTACAAAGATGTGTTTACCTGGACATATGAAGAGCTTAAAACATATGACACAAATATTATACAACATGTCATCCCTATTAGAGCTGGAGTCAAGCCCTATCAACAACCTTTGAGGAAGATGCATCCAAAGCTGGAACCTTTGATTAAGAGTGAAGTAAAAAATTTGTTGGATGATAAAATTATATTCATAGTCAGACATTTGGAATGGGTCTCGAATTTGGTACCAGTAAGAAAAAAATTCAGAGAAATCAGGTTTTGTGTAGATTTCAGAAACCTCATTTGTGCTTCGGATAAAGATAACTACCTAGTTCCACCCATGGAACAGATATTGCAGATGGTTTCAGGTTCTGAGTTATTTTCATTATTGGATGGATTCTCTAGCTATAATTAAGTATTAGTAGCTGAAGAGGACAACCTTAAAACTACATTCAGAACAAAGTGGGGAACTTTTGCTTACAAAAGAATGCCCTTTGGACTCATCAATGCTGGAGCTACTTTCCAGAGGGCCATGGATATAGCTTTCTGCGGTTATATTGGTTGTAGTGTTGTGGTATATCTCGATGATGTCACGATATTTCCAAAGAAGAGAGAAGAACATGCATTCCATCTAAATTTTTTTTTAGAGCATTGTCGAAAATATGGGATCTCATTGAATCCTAAGAAATGTGTGTTTGCAGTTATAGAAGGAAAGCTACTGGGTCACATTGTTACTAAAAAAGGGATCTCCATAGACCCAGAAAGGATTAAGGCCATAGAACAAATCCCTTTACCCCATAACAAAAAAGGTATGCAATCATTCATGGGGAAGATTAATTTTGTGTGAAGGTTTGTACCAGATTTTGCTCAAATTGTTAAACCTTTGTAGAAAATGGTGAAACAAAGTGTACAATTAAAGTGGACTGATGCGGAGAATAATGCATTCAGTAAAATAAAGACATCTATTTCTCATGCACCATCTCTCAAAAGTCCAAATTTCGAAAAAGATTTTATTTTGTACATTTTCGCATCTGACGATTCATTGGCAGCAGTGCTTACACAAAAGGAAGATGGAGGAGATGAGTACCCCATATCATTTATGAGCACTGGTATGCAGGGAGCCAAATTGAATTACCCAGCTGTCGATAAACAAGATTATGCAGTTTTCAAAGCGATAAAACAATTCAGGCCATACATACTTAAGAACCGTACTAAGGTAATAGTTCCACACCCAGCTGTAGCTCTCTTTTTGTACAAAAGGAATTAGGAGAAAGAAGAGGCAACTGGGTAACAACTTTAAAAGAATATGACCTTGAATTCAAACCAGCATCCATAGTTAAAGGGCAAGGACTGTGCAAACTAATGGCTAAAGGTAAAGACAACGAAGAAAATAGTTGGGACAATGAAGCTGAGTTACATATGGTGGATGTATGTCCTCTATTCATAGTTCCAGATTCATGGTACCGAGACCTTGTTCATTAACTTCAGGAACGATATTTTCTAGAATACTGGAATTCCAAACAACGAAGAGCGTTACGCCATAAATCAACTTCATATCATATCATTGACAAAGTATTATTCAGAAAGAATTATGATGGAGTTCTTCTGAGGTGCTTCGAATGGGAAGATGCAAAGAAAGTCATAACAGAATTACATGATGGGCCTGCAGGAGGTCATTTTTTCGGAGATATAACAGCCCATAAGATTCTTAGAGCCGGGTATTACTAGCCCACACGGTTTAAATATGCTCATGCTCATGTCAGAAAGTATGATATTTTCCAGAGGTGTGTTGGAAGGCAATCCAAAGTAGCAAGGCCTTTAAAACCAGTGATGATAAAAGAACCATTTGAACAATGGGGGATTGATGTCATTGTATAAATAAAACCAAATTCTTCCTTGTAGCACAAATACATTTTGACGGCAACTGACTACTTCACCAGATGGGTTGAGGCCATTCCATCATGCAAAGTGAATGCAGATGCGGTCATGGATTTCTTACAAGATCACATTATGACCAGGTTTGGGGTTCCAATTTTCCTGGTTTTTGATAATGCTACTTATGTTTCTTCTATTAGATTAACTGCATTTGCAAATGAAAGAGGAATTAAGTTGCATTATTCTGCAAACTACTACCCATAAGGGAATGGTTTGCCAGAATCTACAAATAAGAATTTAATTAGGATCCTAAAGAAAACCGTGATAGAAAACCAGAGAAGTTGGCACTTAGCACTACCTAATTCTCTTTGGGCTTATAGAGTCACACCCAAAAATTCCTTAGGTGTGTCACCATACACCCTTGTCTACAGAAAAGAAGCTGTTCTTCCTCCCAACATTATGTTACCTTCTTCCAGATTAGCTCAAGAGTCTAGAGGTACCGATAATGAAATCCTACAGAATATAGTCTATAATCTTGTGAAGGCGGAAGAGTCTAGGTCCAAATCCAGAGAACGATTTAAGCATCAAAAAGAAATAGTGAAACGGTGGTTTGATAAGAATAAAGCTGGAAACAAGGAATTTGAAGTGCGAGATCTGGTTCTTAAGTGGGATCACTCGCATGATGAAAGGGGAAGCACACTAAGTTTCAACAGTTATGGGTAGGCCCTTTTCTGATTGCAGCTAAGCTTGGCCCCTCAACTTACAAGTTGCAAGATCTACAGGGGTGGGAAGAGAACTTACCAGTTAATGGTTTAGTTCTCAAACCTTATTTTTCCTGTTTTTTATTTCTTGGTTTTCTTGTACATAAATAAACTGATTGCTTTGTATTGCTTTGGATTCATTTTACTTTGTTTGTTTTTAGTTAGATTTTGATTGAGTTCAATAAGAAAAAACACAACTTTTTGTTGCATGTAATTCATCAGAATTTTGGATTAACTAAAATGTTTGATTATGAGACTGTGTACTATTGATTTATTTGAAAGAACTTCTTCTAGTTTAGCAGTTTTCCTAAATGCCTATGAACACATTGAGGTGCTACTTAATCCTTGTAAAATAACTCAAGGTCAAAAGGTCTAGAATACTACTTCGAGGCTCCATCCATCTCACATTTGAAATGTTTGAGGGGGTGATAGGAAGGACCCATGGAAAGGAAGTAGGGTAAATAGCATATTATATTTAAATGATCCCATGCAAAGAATTGAAAGCAAAAAGGCAAATAAGAGTAAAAAAACTCCTAAGAAAGCAACATGTATCAAAACAAAGTACTGGACCATATGAGTACAAGATTGCCAAAGTTCTTCTCCGTCTGTGAGATGAAAATTAAATACATCTCTCACACAAAAGGACACTATGGATAGAGGATCCTGAATAAAAAATTCAGAAAGAAGGCATGCAGGAGGACTCAGAAAGGACAAAAAGTTGAAAAGCACAAAAGGGAAAAATGACATGGGAATGGGGAACAAACAAATATATTTGTTTACCATATGTTACAATCCTGTGGTGTCCAAGCTGGGAGCTACCCGAAGACAGAGGTAAAAATGAAATTCATATTCCTGGCCTCAAAAGAGTTATCTAAACTTTGAAAACTTGGTTCCCATTACCCCTAAATTGGACTATCATCAATGATTAAAAGTAAACACATTTTCCATTTGGGAAATCTAGACATCTAGAAGAATTCAATATGTTGGTATTTATTGTCAAATAGTCTGTTGCCTAAAGAAGAAGTTGTCCAGAGATCTATGTTCACCAGGTAGTCGCCAATTGTTGCAGCTGCAACCTGTTTCCCAAATTTCTAAAAAAATTTTGGACCCTCCTTTTGATTTTATCTTGCCTAGGATTGGTTTCTTGAACTTTGTTTTTTCTCTGGTACAAATTTGGATTTTTTGAGGTTGAATTGAGGTTAATTGTTTTCCTTCATTTCGAAAGTTGAATGATCTAAAACTTCCTTTTGTCTAGCTAATGCTTTTGACTGTGGAACTTAAAGTTTTGATTTGTAGATGATTTCCTTTATCGCTATCGGAATTTTATTGAAGATTGAGTCGGGCCTTTAGTTCTCTATGCCGCCACTATTTCGGACGTTAAACAAACTAATTTTACCACCGCCCAACTGAAAGTCTTTTGAGCACTTAATGTTTAATTTTTCAATGACTTGGTTTTTTTTTTACCACTCTTGGAGGCAAATCGATGAAGGAATCGGGGCATTAGTCCTCTATGTCGCTGATGGATAGTTTTTATCCTGGACTATTCCGTGGCCTTTATTGTTCAAACCTTTCTTGATTTTTCGATGATTGTGTTTTTATTTTCATTATCGGAATATTTTTTGACTATCGGTCGGAGCATTAGTCTTCTACATTGCCGTCGTTTTGGAGGGCAAATAGAAAATGTGCCGACGGATAGCTCTTATCCTTGCCGATTTCATGGTTTTATTTCCTAAACCTTTTTCTTTTCAATGATTTTGTTTTCTTTTCACTATCGAAACAATGTTTGACAATTGATCGGAGGGCTAGTCCTTTGTGTTTCCAACACGGCGGCAGTGTTGAGCTTTGAGTCGCTGATCTGCAGTCCTTAGAGCCTCCGATCGTCAACGGTTTTGTCAACCGCGGGGTCCGTAATTAGTTTGTTATCCGTCATTGCGGCGGTCGATCACACTATCTCTCCAATGTTTAGTTTGTTCATATTCTGACGCATTATTGGTTAATGGCTCCGATCTCCGATATGTGACTACGACAGTGTTTAGTGCTTTATATCACCGACACTGCAGAAGCTTTCAGATTTGAAGCACCGACACTGCGAAGATGCTTAGTTTTAAAGTCCTTGATACGTAGCACTTAGAGTCTTCGATTGCCAATGGTTTCATGATTACGGGGACCCGTAGTTGGCCTATCACCCGCCCTTGCGGATTTCTAGTGAACTATCCTGCTGATGCATTAGTGGTTCCGATCTCCGATGCTTACCTATTGGCAGTTTTTAGTGTTCAGGAGTGCCGACAATGCAGAAGTATTGAAGCTTAAATTGCCGATGCATTAGCGGTTTCGACCGCCAATAGGTGTTTTTCCTGCCGTTAAGGTTTTCCCATTGATTTGGTGTGCTGTTACCCTATTTCATGGGCGACGAAGGTTTTTGATTTTTGATCGATTTGGGGAGTTCGCAATGAGAATACAGTACATGGTCTTGCATTTGATGATTAGTCTTATTGATAGTGTGGTTCACGTTTTATTGAAAAGTTAGATGATCTTGAATGCACTCTAGATTAATGATGAGTTTTTCTATTAGGGTTGTGTTTTGAATTGTAGACGGACTTAGAGGATTTTCAGACCTGACTTGTAGGATTTTCTTTGCCTTATCATGCTTTCCTTTCATGCATTAATACTATGTATACTTTATTGTACGGAATGCATATGGAGGAGGTAAATAGACTGATACAGTTTTTGTTATGTTTAGGACAGGGTGATTGCTGTTGCAAAGCAGACATATCTAAAAGACAAAGCAGAAGAGAGTTGGCTGAAGAATGGAATAGGAGAAAGAAAAAGGAAGAATCAGAGATGAAGAAAAGAGAAGAAGAAAGTGAGGGTCTAAGATCAATAGGATCTAAAAAAGACCAACGGATTATTGAGTAGAATCTATAGCAGCAAAGGCCCAGGCGTGGGAAAAGTTTGTCAATGACCAAGCGGGCCCCTCTTCATGACGTGTTCTATTATTTTTGTTTTAAATGTAATATATTCTATAAAATTAGGAGCACTTAGTACAAGACAAATTTTTGGGATTGAAACGTNGCCCAAAGTTTTTTTTTTTTTTTGGTATAAGTATAGGAGAGTTAGATGTAGAAAAGGAATTTTTCCCAGATAGATTTGTGAGAGTATGTTGTAAGAAGAACTATTTCCTTTTGTAATAAAGAATTACAAGTTTCCTTTTGGAGAAAGCTTGGTGGAATGTTTCAAATGTTGTGCTATAGATTTGTTGAATGTGAGCTATTTCGTTTTCATCTTATGTCCATTAACTGTGAGATCGTTCTAAATCTTTGAACCTATGTTCATGTTATGAATGCACTCTAGTTTATTCTATGAAATTTCCACTATGAGTAATGAAGGCTTTTCATAAACAATAAGCTATCTTTTTGTTCATTCTTTTATTAATGTTCGTGTGTTCTGAAAGACATAACAACTATCTATGATTTTTCTTAATGCATGCGCAGAAATACATTACTCATTGATAACTAATAATTTTTCTCCCTAGGGATAGGTTAGTTAGTTAAATTTAGTTTTCTTGCTGTGTGTGATTTAGATGCGAGAGAGTTAATACGAGAGGTAAGAACCTGCGCATCACATTGAGACCTCTCCTCGTTATCTCTATCAATCTGTATTTTTAGATAGCCACTTGCACATCATACTTAAACACAAAAAACTAAAATATATACGATGGACCGGGCTGTAATCGGTAAAACCTTTAATTTGTTACTTGACCTACGGTAGCTGGACTGTAAACCAGATGGATTCCACATACCAAATAGTAGTGGGTTAGTTGGGAACGTTTACTGGGGAGAATCCCTACTGTTGTCACCTACGATTTTCCAGGCCTCAACAGGTTTTGGCGCTAGAAGGAGGGCCACCAGTGCATGGCTGCCCGAGGAAACCCATTTTCTCAAAATTACTCCACTGGTGACAGTTCTGAAAGCAGTTTGTTTCCTAATCCAACTCCTGAAGAGAAGGGTAAAGAGCATTTGTATTCTATCGATAATGAAGTAGTTGATGATTTGAGAAGAATTACTAGGGCATATGCAAAGAATATCAGAGGATTACTGATTATCCCCCCCTTACCCAGAAGAGAATATCAGAAGAAAGACCGCCCTAAATTAGAAGACGTAGTGCTGGTTGAATATTTTGAAGAACTGGTAGAAGTATCCTTATAGGAAGTTATTCAACCTCTTAATTAGTTGGACCCAGATACACCTTACTGTTCACCTGTTCATACCCCTATTCATTCACCACCTCATTCTCCACTCAAAATCATGGCTATTGTAAACGCAAATCAACCACCCAACCCACCAAATCCACCACCTGCTTGGAGGGCTATATCACCATTAAACCTGACACCTCCTTTGCATGATTTGCCTCAAGCTTTTGAGAAAATGTTGCCTAAGTTTGACCCAAGTGAAAATATTTTGGTAGACGATCATTTGCAAAGTTTTTACCTGGATATAGAAGGACTACGGGCTGGAGAACATGAAGATGTGGTCTGCAGATTGTTTCCACACACCCTGAAAGGAACAACAGCCTCATGGTATTTTTCTTTGCGTGCAAATTCAATCATAGACTGGGACACATTTGAGAGAATATTTAGAAGTAAATATGCAGTCTAGAAAAATCTTGCAACTCTAATGAAAGGGTTATGCGGTTTAAAGAAATAAAGAAAGGAAAAAGTGCATAATTTCACTCAAAGGTTTGCTACTTATCTTAAAAAAGTTTCTGCAGTTGATAAGCCATCTGATAAAGTTCTGATTGAATACTAAACTTCAGCTCTAGGGCCTGACTTGGCCATGTTTTCCAATATGTCAGTCAAACCTACGTAATCGGAAACTTATGAAGAAGCTGAGAGAGTAGAAGCTGAAAAGGAGAGCATAGAATATTATCCTATGCAGTCGGAAGAAAAAACGTTTGGTAATAAAGCATTGTTACTGACTAAGCCTAAGGATGAGCAATCACATGACTTTGAGGGGATGTTGAAGATGATGCATAAACTATCCAACAGAGTAATCGATTTAGAAAAATAAAAGGAAGCTCAGAAATCTTATAAGCCTTACTATAAAAGGAGGGAGGACAACAATCACCCTAAACCTCCTCCACATAGTCCTGCATCAATGAATTTAACTAAGGTAGGTATGGATAATTTTTTCACCTTTCATCAGCAGCCTCATTCTAAGAATAATTGCCCCCAATGGATAAATTCTATGACATTGGTAATGAATTAGTTATTGGACTCCAAACTAACAGAAACTGATAAGGAGGAAGAAAAAAATAATCAATCCATAGAAAAACAAGAGGAAGATGCTTTAGTTTTATGGGATTGTGTCTCAATGTTTGATACGTTGGAAGAAGGTTCTCTGAAACAAGAGGAGATATCAAAAACCAATGTGACAACAAGAAATAACGGTTTGGTAAAATAAGACAAGTCAATACTTCCGAAAATTAAGAGACTTCAAGAAAATATGAAGAAAGTACAAAAGAACACCACAGCTACCTGAATTTACCATTACAAATCAAGATCTGAAGAAAATTAACATGCCTGTTAGGCCCGTTGAAGAGAAGATTGATAATGTAAAAAAGAATCTCACAGAACATGAGATGGGGTATGATATTGTGGAAGATATTAAAAAAGCTAAGGCACATATCTCACTGTTTGAAATTTGTAATGTGCCTTAGCAGAAAGAAAAATTCTTAAAAGCACTTGAAGTACCAGAGGAAGAGCTTCCCACTGACAACCAATCCGAAGAAGAATAAATTGGTGAAGCAAGTGTGGGAGATAAGTCTAAGTATAAAACCCCACCATTTCTCCTAACTTTTGAGATTTTCAACCATAATGTGCACAACTGCTTAGTAGACTCAGGGGCATCAATCGATGTCATGCCACTTTAAGTCTACAAGAGAATTAATGGACAGCCTAAACAATCCACTTGGAAGGTTATTCAATTAGACAGGACAGCTGTGAAAGTAGTCAAGGAAATGGAAGATGTCCTAATTCGCTTATCTGCAAATGAGAAGGTATGTCACTACATTGATATTATAGTTGCAGACATTCCAGATGCTTAAGGACTCGTTTTGAATCGAGACTGGTCAGCAAGGCTAGATGGATATTTTGCATTAGATTGGTCAGATATGTGGTTGCCTCATAAGGGAAGTCCAAAACAGATAAAAATATTAAGAGAACCTCAAATTAAGCACAATGTTACTCAGTTGGAGGGAAAAAATGAACCAGTGAATTCTGTGTTGGGGAATTAATTCATTGAACTAGAACTAGGAAATTATCAAGCGAAAGAAGCCAGCGGTACAGCAGACACCCAGCCCGATCTCCTTCGATTTTCACGGGCTAATGAATTTGACTGTAAAATAGTAGACTTAGTTTCAGATGTAGTTTTTGATTCAAGTACGGTAGAAGTAGATAGTTTTTGGGCCCTTTATTTTTATGGATCTAAAACATTGGAAGGATCAGGAGCTGGCTGTGTCCTGATTGATCAAAAGAAAAATAAACATTTTCTTTCTTGTAGATTAGAGTTTGAATGTACGAATAACACATCCGAATATGAAGCACTAGTTTAGGGACTGAAAAAATCAATTGAACTAAAAGTAAAAAATTTGAAAGTGTATGGGGATTCTGAAATAGTTGTAAAGAAAATTCCAAATAAGATACATTTCATTTCACCTCATTTAAAAGCTTACCAGAATGAAGTATGGGATTTGCTGACAAATTTTTATGCATTTAATATTGTATCCATTCCTCGATTAAAGAATGCAGTAGCTGACTTATTAGCTACCTCAGCTGCAAGGCTTGTACCTTCAAATAACAGATGTTCTATTGAATTACTTTTCAAGCCTTCGGTTCCATACATGATCACCAATAATGGGTTTTTAATGATGATCAACAAATTTTGGAATGTTTGATGAATGGTGAGACATTCAAAGGAGAAATAATCGATGATGAAGAACACCGAGCTGAATTAAAATTTGAAAACTTTATCCCTAAAGAAGTCAGGACTTTAGAGTGAATGTTTGATCTAGACAACAAGTTTAGAAGGCCAGCAAATGTCAAGACTCATAGCTCATCCTTGCAATTTGAGCTAATAAATTTGGGGACTGAAGCTGAACCCAGATATGTAAATTTGGGAAAGTGTTGTTCTCCGGGTGAAAGGAATAAGTTCATTAGTTTGTTCAAACAATACAAATATGTGTTTTCCTGGACATATGAAGAGCTTAAAACATATGACACAAAGATTATGCAACATGTCATCCCTATTAGAGCTGGAGTCAAGCCCTATCAACAGCCTTTGAGGAAGATTCATCCAAAGCTGGAACCTTAGATTCAGAGTGAAGTAAAAAAGTTGTTGGATGCTAAAATTATATTCAAAGTTAGACATTCGGAATGGGTCTCGAATTTGATACCAATAAGAAAAAAACTCCAGAGAAATCAGGATTTTTGTAGATTTCAGAAACCTTAACCGTGCTTCGGATAAGGATAACTACCCAGTTCCACCCATGGAACAATATTGCAGACGGTTTCAGGTTCTCAGTTATTTTCATTATTAGATGGATTCTTTGGCTATAATCAAGTATTAGTAGCTGAAGAGGATAGACTTAAAACTACATTTAGAACATAGTGGGGAACTATTGCTTACAGAAGAATTCCCTTTGGACTCATCAATGTTGGAGATACTTTCCAGACGGCCATGGATATAGATTTTCATGGTCTGATTGGTTGTAGTGTTGTGGTATATATTGATTATGCCATGATATTTTCAAAGAAGAGAGAAGAACATGCATTCCATCTAAATTTTTTTTTGAGCGTTGTCAAAAATATGGGATCTCACTGAATCCTAAGAAATGTGTGTTTGCAGTTATAGAAGGAAAGCTACTGGGTCACATTGTTTCTAAAAAAGGGATCTCCATAGACCTAGAAAGGATTAAGGCCACAGAACAGATCCCTTTACCCCATAACAAAAAATGTATGCAATCATTCATGGGGACGATTAAATTTGTGCGAAGGTTTGACCCAGATTTTGCTCAAATTGTTAAACCTTTGTAGAAAATGGTGAAACAAAGTGTACAATTCAAGTGGACTGATGTGGAGAAGAATTATTTCAGTAAAATAAAGACATATATTGCTCATGCACCATCTCTCAAAAGTCCAAATTTCGAAAAAGATTTTATTTTGTACACTTTTGCATCTAACGATTCGTTGGTAGCGGTGCTTACACAGAAGGAAGATGGGGGAGATGAGTACCCCATATCATTTACGAGCACTGGTATGCAGGGAGCCGAATTGAATTACCCAACTGTCAATAAACAAGCTTATGTAGTTTTCAAAGTGGTAAAACAATTCAGGCCATACATACTTAAGAACCGTACTAAGGTAATAGTTCCACACCCAGCTGTAAGGTCTCTTTTTGTACAAAAGGGATTAGGAGAAAGAAGAGGCAACTGGGTAACAGCTTTAAAAGAATATGACCTTGAATTCAAACCAGCATCTATAGTTAAAGGGCAAGGACTGTGCAAACTAATGGCTGAAGGTAAAGACAACGAAGAAAATAGTTGGGACAATGAAGCTGAGTTACATATGGTGGATGTATGTCGTCTATTCATAGTTCCAGATTTGTGGTACCGAAACCTTTTTCATTACCTTTAGGAAGGATATTTGCTAGAACATTGGAATTCCAAACAACAAAGAGAATTACGCCTTAAATCAGCTTCATATCAGATCATTGACGGAGTATTATTCATAAAGAATTATGATGGAGTTCTTCTGAGGTGAATAGAACGGGAAGATGCAAAGAAAGTCATAATAGAATTACATGATGGGCCTGTAGGAGGTCATTTTTCTGGAGATACAACAACCCATACGATTCTTAGAGCTGGGTATTACTGGCCCACACTATTTAAAGATGCTCATGCTCATGTCAGAAAGTGTGATATTTTCTAGAGGTGTGTTGGAAGGCAAGCCGAAGCAGCAGGGCCTTAAAAACCAGTGATGATAATAGAACCATTCAAACAATGGGGGATTGATGTCATTGGAAAAATAAAACCAAATTCTTCCTTGCAGCAAAAATACATTTTGACGGCAACTGACTACTTCACTAGATGGGTTGAGGCCATTCCGTTACGCAAAGTGAATGAAGATGCGGTCATGGATTTCTTACAAGATCACATTATGACCAGGTTTGGGGTTCCAATTTCCATGGTTTTTGATAATGCTACTTATTTTTCTTGTATTAGATTAACCGCATTTGCGAATGAAAGAGGAATTAAGTTGCATTATTCTGCAAACTACTACCCACAAGGGAATGGTTTGGCAGAATCTACAAATAAGAATTTGATCAGGATCCTAAAGAAAACCAGAGAAGTTGGCACTTAGCACTACCTAATGCTCTTTGGGTTGATAGAGTCACACCCAAGAATTCCTTAGGTGTGTCGCCATACACCCTTGTCTACGGAAAATAAGCTTTTCTTCCTCCCAACATTATGTTACCTTCTTCCAAATTAGCTCAGGAGTCTAGAGGTACCGATAATGAAATCCTACAGAATAGGATCTATAATCTTGTGAAGGTGGAAGAGTCTAGGTCCAAAGCCAAAGAATGATTTAAGCATCAACAAGAAATAGTGAAACGGTGGTTTGATAAGCATCAAGCTGGAAACAAGGAATTTGAAGTGGGAGATCTGGTTCTTAAGTGGGATCACCTGCATGATGAAAAGGGAAAGCACACTAAGTTTCAACAGTTATGGGTAGGCCCTTTTCTGATTGCAGCCAATCTTGGCTCCTCAAGTTACAAGTTGGAAGATCTATAGGGGTGGGAAGAGAACTTACCAATTAATGGTTTAGTTCTCAAACCTTATTTTTCCTGATTTTTATTTCTTGGTTTTCTTGTACATAAATAAACTGATTGCTTTGTATTGCTTTGGATACATTTTACTTTGTTTTTTTTTAGTTAGATTTTGATTAAGTTCAATAAGAAAAATCACAACTTTTTGTTGCATGGAATTCATCAGAATTTTGGATTAACTAAAATCTTTGATTATGAGACTGTGTACTATTGATTTATTTGAAAGAACTTCTTTTAGTTTAGCAGTTTTCCTAAATGGATATGAACACATTGAGGTCATACTTAATCCTTGTAAAATAACTCAAGTTCAAAAGGTCTGGAATACTATTTCGAGGCTCCATCCATCTCACATTTGAAATGTCTGAGGGGGTGACAACAAGGACCCATGGAAAGGAAGCAGGGTAAACAATATATTATATTTAAATGAGCCCATGCCAAGAATTGAAAGCCAAAAAACAAATAAGAGTAAAAAAACTCCTAAGAAAGCAATATGTATCAAAACAAAGTACTGAACCATATGGGTACAAGATTGCCAAAGTTATTCTCTGTCTACGAGCTGAAAATTAAATACATCTCTCACACAAAAGGACACTATGGATAGAGGAGCCTGAATAAAAAATTTAGAAAGAAGGCATGTAGGAGGACTCGGAAAGGAAAAAAAATCCAAAAGCCCAAAAGGGAAAAATGGCATGGGAATGAGGAACAAACGAATATTTCTGTTTACCATATGTTACAATCCTGTTGTGTCCAAGCTAGGAGCTACTTGAAGACAGAGGTAAAAATGAAACTCATATTCCTGGCCTCAAGAGTTATCCAGACTTTGAAATCTTGGTGCCCATTACCCCTAAATTGGACTATCATCAATGGTTAACAGTACATACATTTTCCATTTGGGAAATCTAGAGATCTAGAAGAATTCAATATGTTGGTATTTATTGTCAAACAGTCTATTGCTCAAAGAAGAAGTTGTCCAGAGATTTGTGTTCACTAGGTAGTCGCCAATTGTTGCAGTTGCAACCTGTTTCCTAAATTTCTAAAAACAAATTGGACCATCCTTTTGATTTTATCTTGCCTAGGATTGGTTTCCTGAACTCTATNATTGAGGTCAACTGTTTTCCTTCATTTCGGAAGTTGAATGATCTAAAACTGCCTTTTGTCTAGCTAATGCTTTTGACTATGGAACTTAAAGTTTTGATTTGTAGATGATTTCCTTTAATGATTTCCTTTATCGCTATTGGAAGTTTATTGAAGATTGAGTCAGGCCTTTAGTTCTCTATGCTGCCGCTGTTTCAGAGGTTAAACAAACTAATTTTACCACCGCCCAGCCGAAAGTCTTTTGAGCACTTAATGTTTAATTTTTCAATGACTTGGTTTTTTTTTTGTATCACTGTCGGAGGAAAATCGATGAAGGAATCGGGGCATTAGTCCTCTATGTCACCGATGGACAGTTTTTATCCTGGCCGATTCTGTGGCCTTTATTGTTCAAACCTTTTTTGATTTTTCGATGATTGTGTTTTTATTTTCATTATCGGAATATTTTTTGACTAGCAGTTGGAGCATTAGTCTTCTACTTCACTGCCGTTTTGGAGTGCAGATAGCAAATGTGCTGATGGATAGCTCTTATCGTTTCCAATTTCGTGGTTTTATTTCCTAAACCTTTTGCTTTTCAATTATTTTATTTTCTTTTCGCTATCGAAATGGTGTTTGACAATTGATCGGAGGGCTAGTCCTTTGCGTTTTCGACATGGCGGCAACATTGAGCTTTGAGTCTTCGATCCTTAGTCCTTAGAGCCTCCGATCGCCGACGGTTTTGTGAACCGTGGGGTCCGTAGTCAGTTTGTTGTCTGTCGTTGCAGCGGTTGATCACACTATCTCTTCGACGTTTAGTTTTTTCATCTACCGACGCATTATTGGTTGATGGCTCCAATCTCCAATATGTGACTACGGTGACGTTTAGTGCTTTATATTGACGACACTGCGGAAGCTTTCAACTTTGAAGCGTCGACATTGCAGAGATGCTTAGTTTTAAAGTCCCCGATCCATAGTGCTTAGAGTCTCTGATTGCTGATGGTTTCATGATTACCAAGACCCATAGTTGTCCTGTCACCCGCCTTTGCGGCTTTCTAGTGAACTATCCTATTGATGCATTAGTGGTTCTAATTTCAGACGCTTAGCTATCCATGATTTTTAGTGTTCAGGAGTGCCAAAACTGTGGAAGTATTGAAGTTTAAATCACCGATGCATTAGTGGTTCCGACTGCTGACAAGGGTTTTTCTTCCCGATAGGGTTTTCCCGCCGATTTGGTGTGCTTTTACCCTATTTCATGGGCGACGGAGGTTTTTTATTTTTGATCAATTTGGGGAGTTCATGATAAGAACACAGTACAGGGTCTCACATTGGATGATTAGTCTTATTGATAGTGTGGTTCATGTTTTATTGAAAAGTTAGATGATCTTGAATGCAGTCCAGATTAATAATGAGTTTTTCTATTAGGGTTGTGTTTTGAACTGCAGACGGACTTAGAGGATTTTCAGACCCGTCTTGCAGGATTTTCTATGCGTTATCATGCTTTCCTTTCATGCATTAATACTATGTATACTTTATTGTAAGGAATGTATGTGGAGGAGGTAAATAGACTGATACAGTTTTTGTTATGTTTAGGACAGGGTGATTGCTGCTGCAAAGAAGACATATATAAAAGATAAAGCAGAAGAGAGTTGGCTGAAGAATGGAATAGGAGAAAGAAAAAGGAAGAAGCAGAGATGAAGAAAAGAGAAGAAGAAAGTGAGGGTCTAAGATCAACAGGATCTAGAAAAGACCAACGGATTATTGAGCAGAATCATTAGCGACAGAGGCCCAGGCGTGGGAAAAGTTCGTCAATGACCAAGCAGCCCCTTCTTCATGACGTGTTCTATTATTTTTGTTTTAAATGTAATATATTCTATAAAATTAGGAGCACTCATTACACGAATTTTTTTTGGGATTGAAACGTCAGGGAAGCCCAAAAGTCATTTGGGGGCAGCCCAAAGGTTTTTTTTTTTGTATAAGTATAGGAGAATTAGATGTAGAAAAGGACTTTTTCCTAGATAGATTTGTGAGAGTATGTTGTAAGAAGAACTATTTCCTTTTGCAATAAATAATTACAAGTTTTCTTTTGGAGAAAGCTTGGTGGAATGTTTCAAATGCTGTGCTATGGATCTGTTGAATATGAACTATTTCGTTTTCAGCTTATGTCCATTAACTATGAGATCGTTCCAACTCTTTCAACCTATGTTCATGTTATGAATGCACTCTAGTTTATTCTATGAAATTTCCATTGTGAGTGATGAAGGCTTTTCATAAACAATAAGCTATCTTGTTGTTCATTCTTCTATTATTGTTCATGTGTTCTGAAATAAGTAACATCTATCTGTCATTTTTCTTAATGCATGTGCAGAAATACATTACTCATTGATAACTAATAATTTTTCTCCCTAGGGATAGGTTAGTTAGTTAAATTTAGTTTTCTTGTTGTGTGTGATTTAGATGCGAGAGAGTTAAGACGAGAGGTAAGAACCTGCACATCACATTGTGACCGCTCCTCATTATCTCTATCAATATGCATTTTTAGATAGGCACTTGTACATCATACTTAAACACAAAAAAATAAAATATATACGGTGGACCGGGCCGTAACCGATAAAACTTTTAATTTGTTACTTGACCTATGGTAGCCAGACCGTAAACCGGATGGATTCCCCATACCAAACGGTAGCGGGCTAGCCGGGAACGTTTATTGGGGAGAATCCCTAATTGTTATTACCTGCAATTTTCTAGGCCTCAATAGATTGGCAGGTTACTATAGGAGATTTATTAAGGATTTCTCCAGAATAACAAGCCCCATAACATACTTACAAAAGAAGTGAGTGGAATTCCTTTGTACTAAAAAATGTGAGGATAGTTTCCAAATCTTGAAGAAACTACTCGTCTATGCACCAATTCTGAATATTGTTGATCCAAATAAATATTATTTTTTTGCACCAATGTGTCCCTCGAATAATTTGGAGGGGTCTTAATGCAGGAAGGCCACATGATTTGCTGTGAATTTAGGAAATTGAAAGTACATGAAAAGAGTTATGCCACACATGATATGGAGCTTGCTGCCATATCACATGCACTCAAAATGTGGAGACACTATCTTATGGGAAACACATTTGAGTTAAGATAGATCATTATAGTTTAAGATACTTGTTCGAGTAGACAAATCTAGATGCCCATAAGGCAAGGTGGATGGATTCTTAAGTGATTTTTATTTTGAAATTAAGCATACAAAAGTCAAAGAGGAAAAAGTTGTTGATGGAATCAACGTGAATAATTAGGTCTCACATATGACAACCATCAACACTTTGAAATCATATTTTAAAAGTATATTTCTAAATGTCCTAGGTGAATATGTCTATTATTCAGAAATACCAAAGGATTTGCAACACGTAAATGTACCACCTAAATACATGGATTACAACTTGGATAAGGATGAAATCCTTATGTACAAAAATAGGGTTCACATACCAGAATGTGATGAACCGAGAAAGGATAAACTACAAGAAATACATGATGCCCCATATGCAAGTTATCCAAGTTATCATAAAACTATATAAGGAAACCAACATTGTTGAAATTTAATGAGTGAGTCTCCATATTACATGGTGTTCTAAAGGCCACTATTTTCGACAGGGATACTAAATTCACTTCAAATTTTTGGAGAGTATCATTTAAAGAATTTGGAACTAAACTAAATCTCAACACATCTTATCATCCTCAAATGGATGGAAACACTGAGAGAGTTGAACAGGTCTTCGAAGACATGCCGAGAATGTATGTGATGTACGATCGTCCAAATGGGGAGAATACATATACCTTGTGCAATTTGCATATAACAATGGGTACCATGATTCATTGGAAATTAGTCCTTTTAAAGTCTTGTATGGTAGGAAATGTAATATCCCAGTAAATTGGAACAAGCCTGTGGACATAGTAGTTGTTAGCTAATAAATGTTAAAGGACATGGAGGAATAGATAGGTAAGAGCATGCATAAGTTAAAGTGGCATATAACACACACAAAATATACACAGATAAAGAAAGAATGTTGCAGGGAAAATATTCCTATGGCTTGGGGTGAACCACAAAAGACAGGATGACACTAGAAATCAACTCTAATCCCAAATATGCCATATAAATGTAAGTGCTAACAACAAAAATAAATGTTCGTACCTCAACTAGAAGTTCGAAGAAGTTCATCGTTGAGATTTCAATTCGATGCTTGAAACCTACAACTTGTTGTCAACAACAAATATATCAAGCATATAATATATTCATGAAAAGTTAGCACCTACTCTAGTATAATCCATTTAAACATGTAGGAAACTGTCAATGCCTGGGATATAATGCTAGAGAATTACAAGGCAACAATAGAAGGAGAAAGCCCAATATGAAAGGATTCAAACAACCCTACGCAAGGATGGATCTATCCCCAAATTGTTTGGTGTGACTAACTCCTATGGATATCAAGCCTCCGTTGGAACTATACGAGTAGATACAAATGGATCTCTCTTCCTTTTAGGAAGACCTGAAATATTTGTAGAAAAAATGTAAATTAATCAATGTGAGTTACGCTAAAACTTATGAAGGGTGATTGGAAAAAGCAGAACAATCAGATCTAAGGTGTTTGATAAATGTTATACCAATTGATAAAGATATAAATTAGATCTAACATTACCAACTTCAAATAAAAAAAGACAATGAAAATTGAGTTATTTTATTTGAAGAATTAAAACATAAGACTCTTCTACCAATGGTATGCTAATTAAAAAATTAGCATTAAAAAAGAAGTTGATTGTTTAACAGTTGTAGAAATAATGATATGAATTAAATAAAGAAATTTATTTAAAAACATTATTTACACATAAACTGAGTGATGATAAATCAACACAAAGATCATTGTATTTAATAAACATACAACATGTAACAAAGTTATCCAATGATTAAAAGAGAAACTAGAATTCATCAAATAAATTTGATAAATATTGCAAAAGAAAGGTCAAGAGAAACTGATTGAATTTCACTAAGATTGCAAAAAATTACAATTCCTCCAAAATACAGATTATCTCCGGTTCTCTCCTTTGATGTTCTTCTTCCAATTTCGTTTCCCCATTTGTTTTAGATCCAATTCCCTTTAAATAATAATTACAAAAAATACAAAGAGGAAAATTTGCCACAGAATTAGGGATTACAAAATATTTTTTTTATCCAACATCTTGGTAAATATTTTTTTTATCCAACATCTTGGTAAATATATCCAACATCTTGATATTGTATATGGTCGAGTTGTAACTGGGCCTTGCAAGTAAAGACTCGATCTCCTTTTCTGATTTTGTTCCAAAAATAGCCTCCTAGAGAGACCATTACATCTTTACCAAAATCTATTATTTCTTCCACAGTGGGTGCTGACATTTCTGGAGCTGTAATCAAATGCACAGGTTGGGTAACAACAAGAATTGGAACGAACATGGTTATTTGAGGAATTACATTGCAGCATCGAAGGATGAAAGTGTAGGAATAACGGTATTGTATGAGGTGATAGGATCTGGAGATGCAACAAAAATCAGAATTACAGTTGGTTTTGACGGTGCGGTTTCAACAGGGGTAGCAGGTTGAGAACCACAGTAAAAACCATTCACCGTGGGTAAAACCTGAAGTTTAAAAATAGTAAAATTTTGAAAAAATAAATAGAAGACTAATGGAGAAATTGATTTGGATTGTAGATCTCATGAAATCAACATTTAGGATTAAAATAAGAAAAAGCCGAAAAAGAAACTGCGAAAATAAAATTGTTGAAACATTTGACTTTGGTTTTCACAATCCGCAATTTGCATTGCGGGTTGCGGAATTCTAGAAGTGAATAATTCAACTTAAAACCAATTTATTGTTTCTGCAATACGCAATCCGCATTGCGGGTTGCAGAATTGCGGAAATGTAACTTTTGAACGAACTTATTTTTTGTTTCGACAATCTGCAATCCACATTATGGGTTGTGAAATTGTGGAAATGATTTTGAAAATCTAATTTTTGGTTTCCGCAATCCACATTGGGGGTTGTAGAAGTGTAAATTTTAATTTACTTATTTTGTTTTTTCGATTTTTGCAATCTGCATTGTTGTTACACCAAAATCTTGTCATCATGAGCCATGTGTCAACTTTGTGCCTAGTCCCTAAAGTTTCGTTAGCTAAAGTACATGGATTCTGAGGTTGTCCCTAGAATTTTACCTCCTCTAAATAGGCTGGCGATCCGTCCCTTCAGTTAAGGTGCGGTAGGCCCTAGCTAATACACTTTCAACCTTGACAGGGTGTGGCGATGACACACTTAGCCTTCTTGCAAGGTGCGCCAGCCCTACTCTGGCGCTCTGTCTCTTCATGCAAGGTGCGCTAGTGGTGTTTAGGATGGAAAATTTGAAGCTTCGAGGCCCTTCTCGAAGCTAGATGCAGTGGAGGGTCATCCCTATATTCTAGGTGAGGTGGCTTTCAGTTCCCTAACCTAATGGGAGGATCCCTTAAACCTCTCATCTTAATATTCAACCTACTATATCTTGTTAGCCTTATAAATTTGAAGCCTCTCTCCATGATGAGGGAGGAAGGACTATAGTACTCTTATGTTGGTGGAATTTCCTCGGTGATCCCTACTCATCCTTTGGGAGACAGAATCTCATCATTTGGGAGGCACACTATCATCTTTTGAGGCTTGGATAGGATTGTTGGATGTAAGGTTGCAACATTAAGGCTTAGGTTGTAACATTCTTTCTCTATGCATTTTCCTATTATTACAGTGGTACAAAATTTTTCCATAAATATTGTTGTGTTGATAATGTTTAGAGATTTATTCCTTAACTGTTAGCTTAGATCAATTCATATCTAGATATGCTTGTACTATTTGCTTGTTTCCATTTTATCTCTTGGGTTTTGCAGCTTGAGATCTGAAAGTTCTGGAGCTTGGATCAAGAAACAGGAAAAGTATTTGCAGAACTCGGGTAAGTGATCTATCTGTTAACTTGCATCTCTATTGATATAGGAAAGTAGATTGTATTATTTACTGATTTGTTCTAGATCCACTTGGACTAGGGAAATCTTTCTTGAGTTCATTTGGGTAGATTTATCCGCTAACAAATTTGGCGACCATATTGGGAAGAAACATAGATTTGATTTCATTTGTCTTTAATTGCATTCTTTTTATCAATCCATTTTATATCCTCTCAAGACCCTCCTATCTTTGGATTTTGTTATTACAAATTTTCTTGGATACCCTTTATTCTTTTCGGGATGAGTATTAGACCTCTTACCTTTCTACCTTAGGAGATCTAGGATTTTTGCTGCTTGTTTTTCGACCGACACACATGGGCTATGTCTTATTTGAGCCACTGTGTGGCTGACACTCTTTGCCTTAAGAGAAAGTGTGCCACTGGAACTCTTTTCATGTGTACAAGGTGCTCTAGGCCCTCTCTGGCACTCTGGTGTAGTGTACTGAGGTGCTCCAACCTCTTCAAGCCTATGGATTAGCTCGGATTTCCTTATTTTTTGGCTTTTGGTATGATTGATAGTGATTTGTAGGATGTATATTATGGTCATAGAGCCCCTAGGACCAATATTATCTATGTTTTGTTTTTATTTTGTTGATTATGGATGTTTTACTAGTCAAGTGAGTAACTTGGTAGCGGTGGGCAATTTCAATCCCCCACCCATTGGTTCAAATCTTGCATCCCTGATCACACTACCAGATCTCTTTAGATCTATTCATATCATTAGATCTGATCTCCAAACCCTTCCTCCACCCTTCATATTTGAGTTTTGGTTTCATTTTGGTAGATTTTGAGCAATTCTTGAGTGACTTTGAGTTGTTTGGGTGCTTGTCATTTTTTCTTTTGAGATTTCTGAATGATTAGAGTGATGTAGAAATTCTCTCATTTTTTGTTTGTATATTTGAAAAGAGTTTAGTTATCAAATTCCATTTTGATACATGTATTTGAAAATCGACGTGCTTCGTTATTCTGTTTTATACATTGTTAAGGTTTGTCACATCTTTGATTTTGTTGTGCTTTTTGGATTATTATTGCAAAAAGTTAGAGTTATTGCACTTTAGGAAGGAATTCTTCTTTTCATTGCTGCTTAGGTTCATTTTGGTTTGAAAAGAAAAAATCTCTCCTTACCTTAGGTAGTTTTCATCGAAAGAGAAATGTGAATCGTCATGTAGCTAGGATTTGCATTTTTTTTACATTTCCTGTCTACACCTCATGCATCCACTTAACCGAAAAAGATAAAATTAATTCTAGCTTAGGATTAAAATCATTTAGTAACTATGTGTAAGTTAGAGACATGTTCCAACGTATTTAATCATGGAAGCTGTCATTATTTGCTTGCACTATATCCCTAGGGCTTGTAGTTCTTCCACGTACCAATAAGTATATTGAATGAATTTTCACGTACCTTTGGGTATATATAAAAGTAATTCACGTACTTGGTAGTATATCAGAAGGATCCTATCATACGATTGTGCATTAGACAACACCACTATGGATTTGGGCTCCCTCGTACCTAGTGTATATCGGGAGACCTTGTTAGGATTCCTGTGACCAACTGAGTTAACATTTTGGCTGTCTTGGCATCACAATACACATATAACAACACTCGAGGAGATTACTATGCACGCACTGTCTAGGTAGTCGGGTATTCAAGCAAGGGTATGGTCCCAATCCTCCTTGTCACGTTTTACTATTGGACCCTGTGGTATATAACAAGTTGTGAAGCCTTGACAATCTTGTGAGAATCCTGACCTTTCATCCTCTCCTATTTATAAAGTTTTCTTGTTGCTTTTATACTTGAGTAGTTTTTGATTTGTGTGGTACTTTAGAGACTCTTATAGAGTTTATATATGGAAGGATCTCCTGGGATCACTAGCCAAGAGACCCCTTTTTAGGGTATGTATTTTGTTTCTCCCCCTTGTGCAAGTGTTGGTCCTCCCTTTATGGCCACATTGAGTCTTTTTGGATTGACTATAAGATTACCTGTGTGGTTATTCTCCAATCCCGTTATACCAAGTGCAATTTTTGTGTTAGATCATGATCCTTTACTGCATGAGCATCAACCTCATGTTAATCCTTATCCTTCTTCCTCGAATGTTGAATCAACTTCCCTTTCTTCTTCTTCACCTGTTAAAAAATTTGATGTTAGTAAACATGCGGGTAAGAATAAGATGAAAAGGAAGGCTAAGAAGAAGAACACTAAGTAGAATGTCATGTCTCCAACCTCTGATCGTCACGTTGGAAACCTATCATCCACTAATCACAATGCTGAGAGTGTTGAATTTCCCACAAAAACACCTCATAAGCCTAAGTTCCCTTGTAGAATTTGCAAGGGTGACCATCTTCTTAAATATTGTCATGGTTTGTCTCAGGTTTTAGAAGTGTGGTCCAAGGCTTTCCAACACCCCATGTCATCAGACTCTAGTCATCATACTGATGATACCCCATCAACCAGTGACTCTGTGGTTAAGAGTAAAAAAGGAAAGGTCAGATATACTTGCTTGCTATGTAAGGACATGCAAATTACATACCTTTTTCCTCTCATGGATGAAGCTTCAAAGTTGTTAAAATATATTATTGTTCCTAAAAACCAGCTTTCAATGGGTTGTCATAAGTTGTCCCTTGAACTCCCATTGGTTGATAAAGTGGTCGATCCAGTTCCATCCTAGGTCAATCCCACTCTTTCTTTAGAGAGTGAAGAACAGGTAGTTCATCCCATTCTTCCTTTGGAGAGTAATGTTAAAGTAGTCGAGTCGATGTCATCTCCACCCGATCCCACTCTTTCGTCAGAGAGTGTTAATATTGAAGTAGTCACTTTGGCACATTATCCGTCTTGTCTCTCTCTTCCATTTCAGAGTGAAATCAAGCCCACTGAAGTTTTCATAGTCAGTTCAGATTGTTCTACGCAAGAGGAATTTTTTTCTATTTCAACAGAACCCTCTCCAAGTAATGAGGTTATTCCCTTTGACTAGAGTAATATAACTGAATATCATCTTCATTTGAGTGTTACTTTCCAGATATCAGTGCGAGTTACAACTAAGAGCATACTCCACACTATTGTTGATGAAGGGGCTTCTGTTAGTATTTTATCCTCAACTGCTTGGAAAACCATAGGTTCTCCTTAGCTTGTGATAGCTATCGGTCAAATATTGGATTTTAATCGAAGACCTACTACACCTTTAGGGATCTTTTCTCATTTTCCTATCACCTTAAGAGGGAAAATTATCTATATTGATGTTATGGTAGTCCAAGGTCCCTTAGATTTTAATCTCCTCCTTAGGCGAGATTATGTTTACGCCATGAAAGGTATAGTGTCCACACTCTTTCGAGTGATGTATTTTCCCCATGACAAGAATATTGTGACCATTGATAAACTTTCCTTTGTTAAACCTGATCATCGTATGATTCCTAGTCATCAGACTTCCATAATTGTCTCGCATGATCTTGTGGTTCCTTCCTCTTCACCTGCCATGTCTCTCGACTCCGACATTATGATGAATTTTAGTCGTTTGAAAACCATAGATTCTTATCTTCATGAGGAAGCTTTGGGGGCATGTCTCCAGTCTCTAGAAATCACACTGGAGTTAAGTCGCTAGCTTTTTATGTATGACATCATGTTGGCTACGAACTGCTTGTGAGCATAGTCCCATTCTGTGTCAAGCTCATTAAAAAATAAAACAAATGTTGGTGAGAATAGTTCCTATTATGTGCCAAGCTCATTAAAAAATGAAACAGATGTCGGTGAGCATAGTTCCCATTCGGTGTCAAGATCGTTAAAAAATGAAACAAATGCTGGTGAGCATAGTTCCTATTCTGTGTCAAGCTTGTTAAAAATGAAACAGATGCTGGTGAGCATAGTTCCCATTCTATGCCAAGCTCCTTAAAAAATGAAATAGATGCTTTTGAGCATAGTTCCTATTCTGTGTCAAGCTCGTTAAAAAATGAAACTGATGTCCTCAAGCATAGTTATTTTTTTGTTTCAAGCTTGTGTAAAAATGAAACAGGTCCCCGCAAGCACAGTTATTTTTTGTTTCAAGCTTGTGTTAAAATGAAAGAGGTTTCCTTGAGCAAAGTTCCCTTTTTGTGTCAAGATCGTTAAAAAATGAAATAGATTCTTCCATTGTGTCAAGACTCAATATTTTGAACCTTCATTTCATCTGCTTGTAGCACTTGATCCTCTTTCTTCCTCCATTTCTGGTGAACCTTTTCCTAGAACTAACCTAAAATTTAGTTAGAAAAGAGTAAGTAGACAAAATGAAGCTTGGGGGGCATGTATCCAACCTATTTATGTTGGAGTTAAGTTACTTGACAGTTATACTGGGGGAAAGTACCAACCACTGGACATCACGTTGGGAAAACACCCATCAATGGGAGTCATTTTGAGCATATTTTCTTTTTAGTTTTGAGCTCGCTAAACCATGGAATGAAATTTTGAGCATAGTTCCTATTATGTGTCAAGCTCGTTTAAAAATTGAAGCATATGAGCTGAGCATTCTTTCAACTGATCTTCGAGCTCGTTAAAAATAGTAAGATGGTGTTGAGATTACTTTTCATTTTTTGTGGTCTGGTTAAAGCATGAAAACTAATTTGAGCTTACTTTATTGTTTTTTCATGCTCTGGATTCAAGTATGGAAAAGGTTTCGAGTTCTTTTTATACCTTTGACGTGCTCATTAAAAACTAGGTGAAGAAGTCTCGAGTATAATTTTACTATTTTTCAGACTCGTTAAAACTGGATTATGAAAAAAGAACACCCCTTATGGAGTCACCTTTAAGCTCTTTTCAAGCTCCCTAAACACGAAAAGATTGCTAAGAGAACTTGATGCTTTCATGCTTGTAAAAGTATTTGAATGGTCATATAGTTGATGGTAGTTTATGCCATTTTCGGATCGATTGGAATTTTATATGAAAAAGGTACACTCTATTTTATTGCAACTAGAAGAGTTTTATTGGGCATTATTTTATACTTTTTTGGGCCTCGAGGACTACATTTACGAAAACGTCCACCCTAGAGTCTTCTTAGTCATTTCAGACTCTCTAAACATGAAACAACAAATGGGTTTAATTTCATTGGACTCATAAAATCAAACGATGAAGGACCCTTTCTAGGAATGAATGCCTCCTTTCTCAGGTTCATAAAACATATGAGAACGGAGTCATTGCTTGATGAGCCAATGGGTGTTTGTAACCCTCTTTGAACTCATTAAAAAAAAAATAGGTACTCATCAATCATGACAGGGATAATGGAAGAGTTTGTATTTAGTTGTAGTTATGACAGTACATAGTTACTCTTGAATATGGCACTCATATGCATATGCATTCAGTACTTGGGTAATCTATTTATCTTCGAGTCCCGTTAATTCTATGAGTCTTCTTACTCATTTGAGTTGTCTAAGAATGCTCCCACCATCAGTTTCATTAGGGTATTGGTATCATTATCATCAAGTCAGTACTGCTAAGTTATGCCATGCCCATGTTCAAGAGAAATTTGGTCATCCATATGTAGTCAGCTTACCGTATATCATGTCGATCATCTCTGAGTCAGTCTCGTACATCTCTCTACTGTCCACTTTAATCTAAAACATTTGTGATCGTGTTTCATGTCGATGATGAGGAAATCATCATGGCCCTCCTTCGACGAGTCTATTCATGTCTAATTAAAAAAATCATCTAGGAATTAGACTTAGAAACCAATGTCAAGTACCTTGAAGCCTCTATGCCTCAATGGTAGGTTTCCTCGCTTTCAGAAGTAGGTTTTCATCAATGACTTCTAGCCAAAATATTCTAGCAAGTGTTCGACTCCAAGTCCTTTATTCACACTTGGGCGAATGTACTGAGATACCTTGGGAATCATTGACATCAATGGTGATCTCCCTTTCACTTGTTAACAATATACATCAATGAATGGTAATCAAGTGGTTCCTACCATGTTCAACTCCAAGACATTGTAATCACATGGTTAGATTTGTATCATTGCGGGTTCAGATTGAAGACCCTAGGTTTACTGATATTTTTCCTAGGTTACAATGGAGTTTGTTTGAGTCATATTACACAGATCCACTTTGTATTGGTCGTGGCCATGTTATCATCTCATCATGGATCTACGTTTGTTTCTAGTAGCCATGATTGTGTTCAGTCAGTCTCTACTACCATGGATCTGCAATGTATTGGTCAGCAGCCATGTTATGAGTTATGTGAGATTTGAGTTAGTTGTACTGCAGTAACTTCCAACCAACATCCTTTCCCTCAATTTATTCACTTGACAAAGCATTTCACCTATCAAATTCCTCTAGATTCATGCTTTGGGGGGCATTCTATTACCAGGGTATTTTTTAAGGATTATAATAGTATACTTAAGTATAGTATTCTAGATGATAATTTTAGATTGAAAATAACATATATATAGATTGGTAGGAGAATATTAAATATGAAACATACAATTTACACTGAAACTTGTAATTTTTTGCGAATATTATGATAAAAAAAATATTTTATACAAATATAGGTGATATTAGAGACTAAAAATGGCCAAATAGCGAATTTTTTTTTTGAAAAAACCCAAAAATTAGCCAATTGGCGAAATTTCGCCCCTTAAGTTTTCCCTGTTTGTTACACCAAAATCTCGTCATCATGATCCATGTGTCAACTTTGTGCCTAATCCATAAAGTTCCCTTTGCTAAAGTACATGGATTCTGAGGTTGTCCCTAGCCTTTTACCTCCTCTAAATAGGCTAGTGCTCCTTCCCTTCAGTTAAGGTGTGCCAGGCCATAGCTGGCACACTTTCAGCCTTGAAAGGGTGTGCCACCGGCGCACTTAGCCTTATTGAAAGGTGAATAAGCCCTACTCTGGTGCTCTGTCTCTTCATGCAAGGTGTGCCAATGGTGTTTAGGATGGAAAATTCAAAGCTTCGAGGCCCTTCTCAAATATAGAGGAAGTGGAGGGTCATCCCTATATTCTAGGTGAGGTGGCTTTCAGTTCCCTAACCTAATGGGAGGATCCCTTAGACCTCTCCTATTAATCTTCAACCTACTCTATCCCTTTAGCCTTATAAATTTGAAGCCTTTCTTCATGGTGTGGGCTTATGTTGGTGGAATTTTCTAGGTGATCCCTACTCATCCTTTGGGAGGCAGACTCTCCCCCTTTAGGAGGAACACTATCATATTTTAGAGGCTTGGCTTGGATTGTTGGATGGAAGGTTGCAAATTTAAGGCTTAGGTTGTAACAATCTTTCTCTATGTATTTTCCTATTATTACAGTGATACAAATTTTTTCCATAAATATTGTTGCGTTGATAATGTTTAGAGCTTTCTTACTTAACTATTAGCTTAGATCAATTCATATCTAGATATGTGTGTACTATTTTCTTGTTTCCATTTTCTCTATATGGTTTTGCATCTTGATATTTGAAAGTTCTGGAGCTTGGATCAACAAAGAGGAAAAGGATTTGTAGACCTCGGTGCATCTCTATTGATTTAGGAAAGTAGATTGTATTATGTACTAATTTTTTCTAGATACACTTGGACTAGGGAAATCTTGCTTGAATCCGCTTTGGTATATTTATCCCCTAACAATTTCAATTTGCGGAAATGCAGAACCAAGAATTTGATTTTTGTTAAAAAATGTTTTTCGACATCCGCAATCCACATTTGTGGGATGCGGGTTATGGAAAGGAAAAATTGGAAACTTAAAAATTCTTTTTGACATATGAAATCCCCATTTTGGGTTGCATATTGTGGAAAGGAGAAATCCAAAACTTGAAAATTTCAGACATTCGCAATCCGCATTGCGGGTTGCGGATCGGGGAAACAATATGTTTTAAAGAAAAAACTATGTTTTCTGTAATTCACAAAACACATAAAAACAAGGCCTTTTTTAACAAATTTTATTAAATCCAAAGTATGAAAAGACACAAGAATAAAGACAACAATTATGACATCCCACAAAAAAGATATTAAAATTCTAGATCCCCTTCATAAATAAATAAGTGGGGTCCCCATTTTATCAATTAAAATGGGATATTTCGTGCCTACAACAACTCCATAAAACATAGAAAGATAAATATGTATGAGATTTTTCTTTAGGTTCTAAATCTTAGGATTCAAAACATTGAATATTTGTATATTTTTTTCACTACCCCAAACATTTAATTATGAATTTGTTATTGATAATTTTGTAAACCATTTATATTTATGTTTATGATTTTGAAGATAATTAAACCCAGTGTTGTGACAATGTGGTTACATATAAGTGGTTCATACTTTTACTAGAAGTCAAGTTTTAGTTATGCAATTGTTATCCCTACGGTCTGCATTGGACTACTATAGGGAAAAGCTAGGGAACTTAGACATAAAGATTGAAGGCATTTAGTTTACCTTTGAGTAGTTGGATGAATATCAAGCCAAATTGGGGTTTTTGTGAAATATTTAAAGAATATATAAAGAATAATATTAAGGTATGAATTCTAAAGCTTTATGACCATGAACCAGATGTGTATCCAAGCATAAAGGCAAAGCATCTGATACTTAAGCACATGAAAAAGTAAGATACATATTCCACATATTCACATATTATTCCATCATATATAAAAACGTTATATTCGGGAGGTCTAAATGAAAACAAATTAAAAAATCACAGGAAATACACATCCACAAAGTAAATGTTATTAGTTTTATAATTAAATAATTATGTAGTGCATTAAAATATTTGTAATAAAAAAAAATCAACATTAAACATACACAATGACACAATTAGTTCATAATCAAAATGATCTCATATATTCATAAAGAATAGTGTTCAAAATAAGCTTACAAAAATCACATAACCTCCATTGGATTCCAAAAAATGGATCGCTCAGCTTCCCATAGGAAAAAACCCTCTCTTATTTTTACTCCATATTTTATATAGAAATTATTACAAATTTGAGATCCAAAAATAATGGATCTACAATGAATGCATAATGCTCTAACAGATGAATCCTAAAACAACTCATTCATCTTTCAAATGCGAACTACAATGATCAAGGGAGATGATAAATTTGATGTACAAGTCGAACTAATGAGCTTTCTTTTCAATTGCTTGATCGGGCATAATTTTAGGAAACTAAATAATTTTGGTGAAATCCTAAAAAATAGGCTTCAAAGCATCACACATAACTCCCAAATCGTGACAACTTTGTGAAAATTGAGAGACTTTTTTTGTAATTTGACATGTTCTTGAAAAAACCCATTTTTTTAAGATTATCCTGTGTTTTCTCAAAATACGTGCCCAAAGTTGATGACTAAAAGAGTCAGCTACAAGTTTTTCTATAGCGCACTGTCACATATAGTCAGTTTTGTAGCACAATACACAAATATTTTGGTAGCACAGCTGACAAATCATTCTGCAACGCTTCTTTCTCAAGGTAAATCTGGTCCCAAAACCAACTTTTAGTTTTCCAAAGTATACATATATTTAACCAAGTAAAAAGCACCTGCAAAACTAATAGTAAGCTCCATGCAGACATTGTGCGATATTATCATGTTTCACTAACTAATAATCAATTCTGAACAAAAGAACGAAATGCAACATAACATCATAGGAAAAACACCAACAGTATGAGATTTGTCTTAGGTGAAAGTTATTGAGATGACCCTAGAATATATTTAAATATCTAGGTCTCAAGCTCAAAAATATAGACAATCCTAGGTGCAGACCTAGGTACTAACACTGGCTCCTACTTGGGATAACACTTCCTTATGAGGTTCTAAGAACCACATGTTAATGTCCTTTTGTTCAAGATCCTACAACTACAAATGTACTCTAAAAAAATCCACACCATACAAATCCAAAGTTGCAATATGAAACAACCACTCTGCAAGAAAATTGCAATCTTAAAATGCCATTAGTCCGTACAGTTCCTAATCTATTGGGCTATGGAGTCCTTTATTACTCTATTCTACTATACAAATCAAACTAAAAATAACATTGTTGAAAACCATATGCTCGAAAGAGGGAGCTTATTTATATACAACACCTACACTAACTAGCAGAAATCAGGGTGATCATGTATAAGTGAATTTCCAATGTAGCCAAAAATGCATTTCACTGATAAGAAGGTCTTCTTCTTTCCAAATTAATGAGATAATGCAAAAATAATACAAAATTTTCAACAAGAAATTAATTATCATCTCATACTTACTATTGCATTTTGTTTGCATTCCGAATATTGCAACATTGGAAACCTATTAAAAAACTATCTCTGTGTCAATTGCCACCAGATCTTGAAAACAATGTCAAAATTACATATGATTTGGATATTGTTGTATGAAAGTTACTTTGTCAGCGAAATTGTATTCCATTTTTCCTTCTTGCAGCGTTTTGTGAAGGCCACTTCATTCATATCCTCTAGGAGTAGCAAAACATTCTCGAAATTGTTCATTTATTTCTTGTGCAGAATTTTCTTTAACAAAATTTACAACAACATAATAATCATTAGAATCAGAAGGCAACAAATTTCTTTCAACAATTCTAAAATCAAGAACATCAAGCATAATGAGATTTTGTTTATTCTAGGTTGTTTCTTCATCCATCTTATTGAAACTAATATCCTAAACAACTTCATTAATACATCCTTCGATATGATATTTATAAATGAGAGTTTGTTGCATGCTTTTTATTTTATTGAGGGAACAAGATTTCAACTGTAAATCTGCATGTGATTCATGAGAACAATAAGAATTTCTTTTATTGTTGATGTCTCCTTCTTTTGGCTCAAGAATATCATTTTCAGGTTCGATGGAATCTTGAATATGTTGCTCAACATTTCCAGAACAAAATATGGATGGCTTTTCATGACCTTGAACATCGCTTTCTTCATAATCATCAAACAATGGAGGATTTTTGTAGGTGACGGTGTGGTCAAAATCCTTTTGCATAATAACTTATGTAATAAAATTTGGCTAAAAATAAAATTGATCTTCTTGATCAATTATTAGAAAGAGGGCATATTCATCATACATAGGATGATTATAATTTTTAGAATAAGAAATAGTACTAGCTTCTCATGTAAGTTATCATCAAGGTCATGATACTCATTACAAACAGGAGAGTCAAAAGAATTCGTATCTTGGAAAAATAATGATAAAAAAATGATAGGGCCCTTGAACATCATAGATTTCATTATCACTCAAAATAACAAACTCTTCTTGTAAACCTTTACTTGTATATACATGAGGACTATCCAAAAGTTATTCATCAACAAATCCACAGTTCATCATTACTATTAGAAGTACAATCTTATTCATTAGGGTACTCAACACATACATCATAATTTTCGATAAAGTCTTGAGTGGAAGATGCTTCTAAAACAATGTCAAATGCATCTACAATATTTCTCTCATAATATTTATCATCAATACACTGTTGAACATCTTCAATGTCATTATGATCAATCATATCAACAAAAAAATATTTTAAAACAACATCTTCTTCTTCATCAAGTTGATAATAACCCGTTGCAAAACCATCCTCATGAAATTATCCAATAAAATTAATAGTGAGATCATCCTTTTGCTTATGATCATACAAATTTTCTATTGTACATGAAAATCCATCCTACTGATCTAAATTTAAAAGATATGCATCTATATCTATGATATTAGAAAAATATGATTGACTGGTTATAGGACCGAAACGAGAAATAAAATTTGTATCGGCATTTTGGAAAGAATAAAAAATCCAATCATGTCTCTGTTGTTCATACTCTTCCTCCTACTCTTATTCATCCAAATACTAATCACAAACCTGATCTTGAAGTCTAATGCATGATCGAAATGTTTCCTCAATTTCTCTAGCATCAACAAATAATTTTTCTGATGATGACAAATTCCTTTCTCTAAGATAAAGAAACAAGATCAAGGTGTTGAGCTTCTATATAATGCAACATGGACACAATTTCACAAGGTTGAATATGCTTAGACACACTATAATAAAAATTGTGAAATCTCCTGTTGAATGTGGTGAGAGATTCATCCTTCTCTCTCTTCAAAGCATTAAACCCAATCAAGTAGTAATCAAAGGATTTTTTATCACCCCAATATCTGAAAAAAGAACTATGAAAATCAGTCCATGAACCAATGGAATAAGCTTCCAAATTTTTAAACAATAATGAAACATTTCCAAATAAATATTTGCAAAATATCCTCATAGCTACATCCTCATGCAAAATTTCAAAATTATCAATGAGATTTTCAAAAGCTTCCAAGTGCTTCTCAGCTGCAACATGGTATTCTCCGTTGAACATAGGAAGATACTTGAAAAAATTGAGAGGATAAGCATGAAGAATAGAAGGTAGCTTCAAAGGTCTAAAAAATATTCTTCTTGTTATGGGTTGAACTTTAGTAGGTTGAAAACCGGGTTCAACATTTTGATTGCAAGATACAACATCACAAGAGGTAAATCAACATTGTTTGCTACAATTTGCATGATTGTTCATGTTCATGATAAATTGGTATATGTACATATTTTTTATCAGAATTTTTAGCTGTAGGAAATAAATCAAGATTTATAACAAGAAGATGATAAATCTGCTTCCAATGAGGGAAAAACAAATGAAGGATTATGGTCATGGGTGTAAATAAAGCATAAGATGATCCTTTTCACATGAGAGGGGAAATACAAGAAAGATATAATGAAAAATAATATAAGTTCCTGAAATAAACTTATGATTCGATACCTGGTTTTCTCTTGCCATCTCTTCATTTATGAAAAGCAAAACTGATTTTCTAGTGGAGTCTTTGATTGTGGAGTTTCCAGGTGAAAGTGCAGTCAATCTTCAATGTATAATCTTTGTTCACGTCAAAAATCAGAATTGATCAATAAACATATCTTGGGGAAGATCACTACATTAATTTGATCTCTAGCAACAACACCATAAAATGTTATCCCCGAGGTTTGCATTGGACTGCTACAATGAAAAGCTAGGGAACTTAGACATAAAGGTTGAAGGCATTTAGTTTTATCTTTGAGTGGTTGGGTAAATATCAAGCCAAACTGGGGTATATGTGAAATATTTGAAGAATATATAAAGAGCAATATTAAGCTACGAATTCTAAGGATTTATGACCATGAACCATATGTCTATCCAAACAGAAAGACAAAGTAGTTGATATGTAAGAACATGGAAAATTAAGCTACATTCCACATATTCACATATTATTCCATCATAAAATAATGTTATATTCAGGAGGGATAAATGAAAATAGCATAAAAAATCACAATAAATAAACATCCACAAAGTAAATGTTATTAGTTCTTTAACTAAATAATTATGCAGTGCATTAAAATTTCTGCAATCAAATAAATAATCAGCATAAAACATACAACATGGAAAAATTAGTTCATAATCCAAACGACCTCAGATATTCATAGAGAACAGTGTTCAAATAATCTTACAAAAATCATAGAACCTCCATTGGATTCCAAAACTCAAACCCCTCAACTTCCCATAGGAAGAACCCTCACTTATTTTTACTTCATAGTTTATATAGAAAGTTTTACAAATCTAAGATCCAAAAATAATGGATCTATAATGAACACATAATCCTCTAATGGATGAATCCTAAAAAAACCCATTCATCTTTCACATGTTGTCTTCAGTGATCAAGGGAGATGAAAAATCTGATGTACAAGTAGAACCGATGAGGTTTCTTTTCAACTGCTTAACCAAGCATATTTTTAGGAAACTGAATCTGGTGAAATCCTGAAAAATAGGCTTCAAATTTCCACCCATATCTCCCAAATCATGACATCTTTGTGAAAAATGAGAGTTTTTTTTTGTAATTTGGCCCCTTTCTAAAAAAACACATATTTTTGTTTTTTGAAATTATCCTTTGTTTTATCAAAATACACTCCTGAAGTTGATGACTAAAATAGTAACCTACAGGAAGTTCTGTAGCGCATTGTCACCTACAACCAGTTTGGTATCGCAATCTGTGAAAAAATAATCAAATTTGAAAAAATCATGGAATGAAACATAACAACATAGAATAAACATCACGGGTATGGATTTTTATCGGGTGAAAGTTATTGAGATGACCCTGGAATAGATTTAAATTTCTAGGTCTCATGTTAAAAAATATAGACAGTCCTAGGTGTAGACCTAGGTACTAATAGTAATCATGGACATGCTTTCCACATCTAAAAGTTTCTAGGTTTATATAAGCATTGAGAACATTGGTGAATAAAACCTTGTCTGGATTCACATTTTTCAACACAATTTTTAAAAACATGTTAAAAGTAACATCCTCACCATATCCATTCTAAACATTTCCTATAATCATTGCACCTGATTTGTCAATTTGTTATTTTCCATAATTCACTGTCTTGGTTTTTCCTTGCTAGGATTCCTTAAACTAGACTGGATGTCACCAATTTTCTAGCTTGATCTAATACTGTCAAGAAAAATTCAATATCTTTAAAAAAACATGTATTAGATTGACTACTTAAAATGACATTGTTAATGATTAAAATACTCATAGAAGAATTATCAAAATTACTTATGGCATGCTAAAAATAACTAAAATGCACTTATTGTGAGGTTGAGTGATGTCATAATAACGTGATTACCACCATGGAATGAGGTTTTATAACATTTCATAAACATATATAAAGTAATATTTTAGTTCCTTTGGCATTTTATTCTTGTTGAGTCGTATCCCATGGAAGTGTCAACTGACCCTTCCTCCAACAAAGTATTCTGATGCAGGAGCATCATAGCATGCCAGCAGAGTGACAAGTTGGTCACATGCTATGGCATATTTTTGGGTTGTTTTACTGAGTCATAGTTTGTTAGCACCGATAGGCATGATAGCGGATCATGACTCCCTGCATGGAGATCAAGTCACAATTTGTTTGTTGAGATAGGGATGTTTCCATCATGCTCTGTTTTGTTTGTTTTAGGTTGCAATTTAGCTTAAATAAGCAGTTTAGAGAAGTATGAGGGGTTCTACTCTTCAGTGTTAGGATTGCAAAATTTGTAGAGAGACGAACAAACCGACGTTTGGTTCCGCTTGTAAATGTTTTGGGAAAACTGAAGAAGAGATCCGAACTGTGTGTTTGCATGTTTGCTTAATAGAAGGATTAACTATATGTTAGCAGTTTTATTAGCCTAGATGCATTTACTGATTGAGTTGTGAATCCGTGAAGAGCCGACTTCGGTGGTTTCCTGAACTTTTGTGTATTTCTGCAAAATTGTTGATTCACGCATGATTTTGTTACTTGAATAGTTGAAATAGGTTGTAAATGCATGCATAGAAGAGTTAGGCTAATTAATATTAGAGGTTGCAGGCTGGATTGATTGATTCCATGATCAATCGACATCACGCAGGTTTTTTGCCTTAACTAGTTTATTGTAGAGAATGAATGGGGAGATTGAGTCCACAGACAAAGATCTAACAGTCCAGGAGAGATCCACAATGGAAGTTGCGAAGGCAATAACGGATATACATAGATCTGTGAGATCCATGCCAAAGAGTAGATCGATGGTTGTGGAGAAGGACGCAAATATTTGATGGTGGAAAACAATCACGGAGGAAAAGTTGTAGGAGGAGAGTTGCGGGGGATCATCGTCGGAAAGTTGGTCGGGCATCTTGCATCCCGCATCCTGCAACCCACTTGTGGAAAACCTGTTGCAGAAATCTTGTTGCGAAAACACTGTTGCAAATATAGAGTTGCGGAGAGGCTTTATTGTGGATGCCGAATTGCGGGGAGGCAATTTTAGCTCAGAATTTGGCCGAGGGATAAATTTGGCAGTCCTGCTAAGTGTAGGATCCACCAGATCCTAGAGGTGCTGGTTGGGTTGGTAGTGGTTGATCTGACCCTGCACCAATTTTGGTATCAGAGCGGGGCAGTAATTATTTTTTATTTATAAATATTATGGATTGTTAGTCATTGAGATTGGAATTTTGTTTTCTTGAATGAAAAAAAAGATTGAGCTTACTCCTGTACTACTAACAGATTCAGAAAAAAGATATTACTGACAGTAAGATTGTGTCCAGAAGTGATTTGTTGTGCCAGGAGATGGATGTCAGAGTTGGACGAGGTCAGGGTAGGCGAGGAAGTCCTGTTGACAATGAAAACCTGAGAGAGTAGATAAGAACTCTGAGAGCGAGGATGGAAGTCTTATATGCTTGCGAACATCATGAACACACTAGAGACACAAGTGATGAAGAGGTACCTGAAGAGGAGGAGGAGACAACTGCTAAAAATCCTGAGGTAAAAATACTGAAATCAATCTATGGTGCGAGTTCTAGCTTGAGAGAAGATGTGCCATTCTATAATGGAAGCTTGAATCCAAAAGAATTGATTGAATGGATCATTGCAATGAACAAGCACTTCGATTTTGCTGAAGTGAAGGAGGACAAGCAATTCAGATTTGCTATCACAAGGTTAAGGGACATGCATCCTTGTGGTGGGATGGTGTGCAAGAGGAGAGAAACATGCATCCTTGTGGTGGGATGGTGTGCAAGAGGAGAGAATATCAAAAAAAAAAGCAAGGATCAATAGCTGGAGCAGAATGACAACTAAGTTGAGAGGTAAATTTCTTCCTCAAGATTATAAGTTGGTTTTGTTTAGGAAACCACAAAATCTTAAACATAAATCAATGATAGTTAGGGAGTTTACTGAGGAATTTCATAAGGTGAATATTAGATCAAGTCATATAGAGGATACACCTAAGAAAGTTGCCAGGTATGTAAACAATCTAAGGTTTGATATACAAGATGAACTAAGTTTGTTGTCATTAAGATATGTTGAAGAAGCATATCAAGTTGCTTTGAAGGCTGAGGAGAAGCTGATGAGGAAGCAGAATCAGAAAGCAAAGGTAAGAGGCTCTGGAGGAAGGGAACAATAGCAGAAGGATGAAGCTATAGTTCAAACCAACAAGTACAACCTGACAGAAACAATGAGAAGAGAGGTTGAAGGAATGCTTCAAGAGGAAGAGGCGAAGGAAGAGGTGGATTGGTGAGGTGCTACACATGTGGACAATTAGGTCACATGTCATGGGGCTATCTAGAAAATGTTTCCAGACATATAGGAGCATAAGTAGTGCAAGATGAACCTAAAGCTCAAAGGAATTAGAGGTGGCTGAGAATTACCCTGAACAAGGTGAAGCCTTATTGATGAGGAAAGTAATTGATGAGTCAATCCAAAGGAGAAGTCTGTTTAAGACAAGTTGTAAGATTGAAGGTAAGTGTTGTAAATTAATTGTTGATAGTGGTAGTAATGATAATTTGGTGTCTATGGAGTTGGTGGAAAAACTAAAGTTGAGGAAGAAAGTACATATAGAACCCTACAGGGTTGCATGGCTGTAGAAAGGTCATCAATTTCTTGTGAGAGAACAATGCCAGGTAAAGTTTCAGATTGGAAGCTATCAGGATGAGGTAAGATGTGAAATTATTGAGATGGATGCTTGTCATGTTTTATTAGACAGACCTTGGCATTTTGATAGGGAAGCAGTGCATGAGGGAAAGAGGAATGTGTATTCCTTTGAAATGAATGGGAAGAGGCATAGTCTTCATCCATTCAAGGGTAAGCAAGAAGAGGTTAATAATCAGTTTCTAATGATGATGGATAAGAAAATGGTGACTGATTGGAAAGCTGAAGCAAATGATAACGGGGTTGAATTGATTAACATGGTGTGCAGTGGTTGGCTAAAGGACACAACATATCAGCAAGAAATGTCCAATGCAAGTATGGCATTGATGGAGGAATCGCAATATGAAGTCAGTAAAAATAATGGGAAGTGTATGGTTACTGAAATTACCAAGGATAATGATGTGATAGTAACAAGTAGAAGGGAAGAAGGGAAAAGAATTCAAGTAGAGAATTCTTGGATATCATGCATCATTATGCTAATGAGTTTTATGTTTGATGTTGTAATAGGGAGGCTGAATTATATATATGCAAATGAAGGTGAACTTGTTGACATTTTGTTTACAGGTAAGAGGAAAGAGGATTATGATTATATAATGAAGTATGAACATATGATGGAACCAAAGGACCTGTTACCAACATAGTGCTGGAAAACATGGCTGAAGGGACTGTTCAAAATGAGAACACTGCCCAAGTTTTGTAACTTGGGTCTCTGCTGCAATCCTATAGGAAAAAAAACAGGAAGGGAGCTCATGGACATGATCCATGAAGAGTTTTAAGCTGGGGATTTTGATGCAAGAGCATCGTGGCATACCAGCAATGTGACTAGTTGGTCACATGATGTGGCAGATTTTTGGGTTGTTTTACTGAGTCATAGTTTGTTAGTGTCGATAGGCATGATGGCGGATCATGACTCCTTGCGTGGAGATCAAGCCACCGTTTTTTTGTTTAGATAGGGGCGTTTTCCATCATGCTCTGTTTTTTTTTGTTTTAGGTTACAGTTGATCTTAAATAAGAAGTTTAGAGAAGTATGAGGGGTTATACTCTTCAGTATTAGGATTGCAAAATTTGTAGAGAGACGGACAGACCAACGTTTGGTTTCGCTTGTAAACGTGTTGGGAAAACTGAAGAAGAGATTTGAACTGTGTGTTTGCATTTTTGCTTAATAAAAGGATTAGCTATGTGTTAGCAGTGTTATTATCCTAGATGCATTTATTGATTGAGATGTGAATTCGTGAAGAGTCGACTTTGGGGCGTTTCCTGAACTTCCTTGTATTTCGGTGAAATTGTTGATTCGCGCATGAGTTTTTTGCTTGAATAGTTGAAATAGGTTGTAAATGCATGCATAGAAGAGTTAGGCTAATTAATATTATAGGTTGAAGGCTGGATTGATCGATTCAATGATCAATCAATGCAGTGCACAGGTTTTCTGCCTTAACCAGTTTATTGCAAAGAATGAATGGGGAGATTGAGTCTGCAGAAGAATATATGATGGTACAAGAGATATCCGCAATGGAATTTATGAAGGCGACAACATATCTACAAAGATATGTGATATCTATGCCAAAGAGTAGATCGATGGTCACGGAGAAGGCCGCAAATATCTGACGGTGGAAAATAATTGTAGAGGAAAAGTTGTGGGGGATCAACGTCGAAAAGTTGGTCAGAAACCCCACATCCCACATCCCACAACCCGCTTGCAAAAATCTTGTTATGGAAACTCTGTTGCGGAAAACCTGTTGTGGAACCGTTGTTGCAGAAACCCTGTCGTGGAGAGGCTTTGTTGCAGAAAACTTTGTTACGGACGCCGAATTGCAGGGAGGAAATTTTAGCGCGGAATTTAGCTGAAGGATAAATATGGAATTCCTACTAAGTGTAGGAGCCATTAGATCCTGGAGGTGCTGGTTAGGTTGGCACTGGTTGATACGACCTTGCACCATATTCCCATGGAGGAAAAGCACAAATAAGGGTCCATTGTCCTTCCTCATGAATATTTGAGGCATACATTAGAGGAATTTTGAGGTCTAAAATGGGCCTCCTAAGTCAACTATTAAAATAATAGTTAAAATAATAAAATAATATTTATTAATTTTGGAGGAAAAAAGAAAAAAACTACTTTTTGTGTTCGTATTTTCGACATATATCCTTGTGTTTTTACTCAAATTTCGATAGGGAGAGCTCATTGGATGAAGAATTTGATTATGCATCCAACGAGTACCCACACTACATACTTTTGACGGACCCTGCTACCCCAAAAACAAGAAATACTTGAAAAAATGTGATGATGACATCATCATCACTTTTTTTTTTCTAGGTATTTCTTGTTTTTGGGGTAACAGGGCCTATCAAAAGTATGCAGTGTGGGTACTTGTTGGATGCAAAATCATATTCCGCATCCAATGATCTCTCCTGATCAAAATTTGAGTAAAAACACAGGGAGATATGTCGAAAATACAAACCAAAAAAATAGTTTTTTTTATGACAAATATCTCAATTCAACCATTATGGTTGACTCATTTTATTTGAATTCTATTGGTTCTTGAATTCCAACTCACAAGAACTTATTGTTGGTGCGTTTTCTTATAAGGCCCATTTTAGACCCCAAATTTCCTCTAATGAGGGGGACCTTGATGAAGGGTCAATCAAATCTTCCTACTTACATCCCTTAATTGTGTTTTTGGTTGTGAGGGACATCATGGAAAGGTCTACCTACCCTTATTCAACCATATTTTTAATTTAATGTGGACATGGGGAAGGGTCATCCCACCCTTCAAATTTCATGGCGTTCTTATTCAAAATAATGTTGGAGAAGGGTTAACCAAACAAGGTTGTGTTCATGTCAATTCTTATGTAGTAGATGGGTTGGTAAATACTTCATCTTGCATGGTAATTTCATGCAGTTGGACCATGGAGAAGGGTCGAATGACCCTTCCACTTACATGGTAATAATGCATTTAGAAAATGAATAAGGTTTGTTCAACCCTTCCTCTTGCTTGGTATTCTCCTATTTTTGGACTGCGAGAAGGATGGTTTCACCCTTCCCCAAATATGGTATTCTCTTTACGATGTATTTAGTGTAATGGTCAGGCTACCAATTATCAATAATGTTTTCCATGTAATGTGGACATCAGTGAAGGGTGGTTCAACACTTACCCCAACATATAATTCTCATCGAGAAGGACAATGGATAAGGGTCGACTAATCCCTCCTTAGGAATATTTATCATGTAAGTGGGACTATGATAAAGCATCAACTGACACTTAGGAAGGGTTGAATGACCCCTCCTCAAATATTATATTCATGTTGAGTCTTATGGAGTGGAAGGGTTGATACATCCTTCATCTTGCATGGTGCTAACAACTAATTGTTTACACCTACCATGTCATTATCCCCGTCGTATATAGACACCATTACCACATTTCATTTCCACCCCTTGGACATTAATTAAAACAAAAATCAAAGTTGTACACCAAAAATGGATATTTAAATTGCTCAATTATCTTAAAATGAATGAGCAATATTTTCCCTGACTTGGTTTTTGGGTGTTTCTCTTCTTACCCTTAACAAAAAGAAGAAACTTGGCATGATTCCTATGATATCCCAAATTGGATGGAAGGATTAAAAAAGTAAAAGGTAAAAATAAAAAACAAAAGACAAAAAAATCATTCAAAAATAAAAAATCAAATCCTTATCCTTATCTCAAAGCTATCCATTGTGCCTATAAATGAATGCTTAAGGTACCTCACTCCACAAGAATTCTCCATCCATTTCTCAATTCGTTACTCTGCAAAAATATTGCCAAGATCAGAACTCCCTTTCATGTTCTTGTTTCACCTTGTTGGAGACTGCATACATGATGTGTGGCCAAAGTATCGTGGACTGCTAGGATACCAAGCATACCCTCCCTCAGGCAGTTGTAGGGGCCCCTTCCACTGTAACTGATAGGTGACACCTACTCCTGCAAATTTTCATTTTTATAATAAAATATACATTAAGTTATTCTTTAAATGATGCTACTTTTGTTTATTTATTTGAAGAAGAATGCATGTTAGATTATATTTTCTTCCATTGTTATTTAGCTTTGCCTGCTTGTAAGATTAATCATTTCAATTTTTGTTTTTTTGTTTTCTATTTTTTCCATTGAAACTCTACTAAGGTTAGAACAACCCTTAGTAGGTGCCTTTTGGAAGGTGCTGGGGTGAAAACACCAACAACACATTGTAATTTCATGCAATTAGAACACTGAGAAGTGTTGGCTAGCCCTTCCTCTTGTATGATATTCTCACGCAGTTGGATGACAATGATGTTCTCTTGTATCATATTCTCTTGTATCATTTTCTCATGTATTTTGATGACAAAGAAGGGTCAATCGACAATTCCTATTTTATAGTATTCCTTTCACAATGTATCTAGTAGAAGGGTCAAACTACCAATTATCAAGAATTTTTTTCACATAAGGTGGACATTGATGAAGGGTGGAATGACACTCACTCCAACATAGAATTCTCATGGAGGGGAACAATAGATAAGGGATAGTAAATTTATGTAGTATAAGGGTTGGCCATCCCTTCATTTACCATATTTTTAAGGTAATGTGGACACCAAGGAAGGGTCAACCCACCCTTCCTCTTTTATAGTATTCTCATTGAAAGTTACCACAGAGAAGGGTTGGATAACCCTTCCTCAAATATTGTATTCTTGTCTTGTATACATAGTAGAAGTGTGAGTCGATCATTTTACTTGCATGGTAATTCATGTAGTGGGACCATAGAGAAGGGTTTCCTGCCCCTTCCTCTTGCATGGTATTCACATGTAGTCAGACCATAGAGAAGGGTAAGACAACCCTTCCTCTTACATTGTATTATCATGTAGTTGGACTATGGATAAGGTTCAATTGACCTTTCCTCAAATATGGTATTTTATTTGTAGTCCATCTAGAGGAAGGGATAGACTATGCATTATCAAGAATATTTTCTGTGTAAGATGGAAACTAGAAAATGGTGGGCCAATGCTTACCCCAACATAGAATTTTCAAGGAGGAGGAAAATAAAGAAGGGTTAGTTGACCCTTCCTCAAAGATGATATAGTGTAAGGGTCAAATGTCCTTTCATCAACCATAATTTTAGGGTAAATGGGGCAGTGGAAAAGGGTCAACCACCCTTCCTCTTTCATGGTATTCTCATACAAAGTTAGTATATAGAAGGGTCTACCGACCCTTCCTTAAATATCATATTCACGCCAAGTTTTTCAAACTCAGAAGGTTCAACTGATCCTTCCTCTTACATGGTGATTTCATACAATTGGACAATGGATAAGGGTTCACTAACCCTTCTTCTTGCATGGTATTCTCATGTTGCTAAAACATGGAGAATTGTTAATAGATTGTTCCTCAAATATGGTATTTTCCTCACGACTTACCTAGTGTAAGGGTTGGTTGGTCCTTCTTCAAGCATATTTTTTGTGCAAGTTAGCGACCTTAAAGAGACGGTTGATCCTTCCTCTAGCATAGAATTCCCATGAAGGGGAGGAAGTGTCCTTCATGGTAAGTTTCAATCATCCCATCCCCAAATATGGTAATCTCATTAAGGGTGACCACATAGAATTGTCAGTGGATCCTTCCTTAAAGATGGTAATTGTGTCACTTCTTACCTAATCTATGTTTTGATTGATCTTTTCTCATTCATATTTTTCATGAAAATTTTCCATACGAAAAGTGTTAACCTACCCTCCATCTATCACATGATTCTCATGAAGCGGGAGAATGGAGAAGGGTATGTTGAACTTTGCTCAAATATTTTATTCACATTAATGGTTATACATTAGAATAATCAACCAACATTTCGATGAGAAACTTTTTAGGTTAAGGTAGACCCCAATGAGGGGACAACTAAAACTTAATGAATTGTGTATTTTGAATCAAATGGTATAAGTTGAATTATTGACCCAAACATCCTCTAAAAACATTTTTAATAAGGGAAATCCATGGGAAGGTCGTCTAAACCTTTCTCTAAGATGTTAAATTCCCATTCATGGTGACCATGGAGAGAGGTTGGCCTAACCAGCCTTGAATATAATATTTGTGTTTATGTTTAGCTAGTGGAAGGGTTGCTTGTTTTTTCCTCTAGAATATTTTTCACATAATATTTCCAAGTGATAAGTGTCGGTTGGCCCTTCCTTTAGTATACAATTTTCATGAAGGAGAAGAATAGAGAAGGGTCGAATTAACCTTCCTCAAATATGGTATTCGTGTCACATGTTATACATTGGAAGCATCCATTGACAATTCCTAAAGAATATTTTTCAAGTAAGGTGGATCTTGAGGAGGTTACAACTAAAAATTTCTAAACTCTTTTATTTGCATTTAGTGATATAAGGTGGAAGTGTTAACCAAACAATGCTCTTGAAAAAATTTCACAGAAGGGAAATCCATGAAAAGAGTTTGTCAACCCTTTCTTCATGATGGTTTTCTCATTCAGGGTGAAAAATCAAAAGGTATAGCATATCGTTCTTGAAATATGGTGTTTGCGTCGTGGTTTACCTAGTCAAATATTTGATTGATATTTCTTCAAGCATATTTTTTTTTATGTTTTCCACTTGGGAAGGGTCCCTCAACTCTTCCTCTAGAATAAAAATATCGTGAAGGGATAAAGTGAAGAAATTTTGACCAACTCTTTCTCAAATATGGTATTTGAATCGAGGTTTATCTAAAGGAATTGTCGGCCAAACTTTCCTAAAGAAATTGTTTTGGGTAAATGTTCATCAAGGAATGGACGACTGCCACTCCCTTAACTATGTTATTTTCATTGAGTGGTATCAAGTTGAAATATTTGATGACTTATCATTTTGAAAATATGTTCTCATAAGACATGTCCATGGAAATGATCATTCAACCCATCCTATGAAATATTTTTCGCATAAGAAAGATCCATCGGAAGGGTTGGCGAGCACATTTTCTAAAAAAAATCATATACGGGAAATCCAATGGAAGGGTCTTTATACCCTTTCTCCAACATATAAATCTCATGGAGGGTGAGAATGGAGAAGATTCGACTCACCTTTCCTTTTTGAATGTATTCTTCTCTTGGGGTATCTAGTGGAATGGTCAACTGACCCTTCTTTAAGCATATTATTGTCATTAAGAAAAAGAATTGATAATTAATGGAAAATTCTTATTCAACTTATTTTTTATATTTCTTATGCCAACCTTCTTAAAAATTCCTCTCTAATTCATTTCTATTTTTTATTTTGTTTAGCAAATTCCTTTTGTATTTATTTTTTATATCTTTTTTGTTTTTAGCAATTTCCTCTCTTATTTTGGCTCATTTTTTTCTTATTTATTCTTGATATCAATTCATTATTCCACTTATTTTTTTCATTTTTCTCTTCCAATATTCTAAACATTTTCCTCTTTCATTTGTTTCCCTTTTTCCATTGATGTTTAGCAATTTCCTCTTATGTTTTTTTGGTTTCCTTTTCCTTTTTTGCAATTTTTTCTCTAATTATTGCTTTGAACTTTTTCTTTTTATTATTAATGACAACATTTATTCCACTTCTTTTGGATTTTTTTCTTCTTTCAGTCTTCTTATATATTTCCTCTCTAATTCATTTTCCCTTTTTCATTTATGTTTAGCTGTTAATTCTCCTATTCATTTTTCCTTTTTTTTTAAAACAATTTATTCTCTTATTCTTATGTATAAATTTCCTTTTTTGCTCTTAATAGAAAATTATTATTCCACTTCTTTTAGTTTTTCCTCTTCTAAAATTAGCACTTTCTTCTTTCATTCATTTCTCATTTTCCTTTTATGTTTAGAAATTTCCTCTTCCTTTCATATTTACCAGTTTTCTATTCCATTAATGTTACCAATTTGTTATTACACTCATTTTTCTTCTATCATTTCTTTGTAGCAATTTCCTCCAACATTCACTTTATTATTTTTACCAGTTTCCTCTTCATTCCTTTTTTCATCCAATTATTGTTTTATCTTCTATTAAAATGAGGCCTTATCCCTTGAGAAAATGTTTTCATACTTCATCAAATAATAAATAAAAGGAGTTTGATTTAAGATTTGGTAGCTTAGAGGAAAAATATGAATATGGATGTAGATCGATGGATAATTGTGATTGTAGTGCAAATGGATGCAATATTTCAAGTAAAATTTTTAATCAATTACAAACCATTGCAACATTTGGTAGTTACCTGCAATCATTTATGCCCTATTTTCTATTTTCTATGCTAATGCACGCATATTTTTCTATTGTATTTAGTCATAAACCTTGATATGTTTTATATAATGAAATGTTTTTCACTATTTTATTTGTATATCTATTTTTCTTTCTTTTTCATTTTGGATATTTCTTTGTTAATCGCATTCTTATATTTTATTGTAATATATTTGATTTCATAAATTAAATAGGAAATGTATTGTAGCTAGCCACATAAAATAAATTTATGATGTAAAATATTATATGAGTTATGTTTATTTTTTAATATATTAATACATTTCATTTATTTTGTTGATATATTTTAATTATGTTTAATTACTTGGATTCTCCTAACCATAATCATTTTTCCATTTTCTTGTTCTTGTAGTCACTAGTATTTTCTATAACAAAGGGTTTATGCATATTTTGTGATGACAATATTTCTTCTTGCATGTTAGGTTCGTTCTTATGTCCATGATGAGAAATATAAATGAATACTATTGCGTCCATGGATGAGCCCCAAGTGGCTCATGGGGCCAGTTATGGCCGTGTTAAAGGTGGTAGTTTCCATGATCATTGTTAAGCCCAAAGGGGCTTGACCATGGTTGCGATAGAATTCATTGTTACCAAGGCCATGACTAAGCCCTAATAGGCCTATTATGGTCATGGAGGTGACGAGTGCTATTGGAGCCATGGATGAGACCCAAGTGGCACATGCGATTGACTATGGTCATGGAAACACAAGTGTGTGACCCATATATTCGCATCAACGATGACCATGGTTGAGTCCTAAGGGGCCTATTATGGTCGTGAGAGCAGAGACAATTGTCGCTGCCATGACCAAACCCTAAGAGACCCATGGGGATGGTGATGGATGTAGCAATGGAAGTCACTATCGATACCATAGCAAATCCCCAAGGGGCCTATCATGGTCACAAAAATGGTGACCACTACCAAGGAAATGACCAATCCCCAAGTGGTCAATCATGTGATCCCATTGTTTCTTGATCATGGCCTCAACAAAAATGAACCCAAATAAGAAGAAGAAATATTTCCATCACAAAATATGCAAAAACCCTTTATTGTAGAAAATAACAATGACAGCAAGAACAAGAAAATTGAATAAAAAAAATTCCCATATGAATTAAAGAAGAGATAGTAGCGACGACCATGGTCATGGCCTTTCCTATCGCTACTACCATCTCTATATGTTGAATCCATATGTATTTTTTTATTATTTCAAACTATATTAATTTGTGTATGTATGATCATGGTTTTTTTTTTATAAAATAGTATATTGTTGCTCTTTAACAATATATACTAATACACCATATTTGTAATAATAACTGAAAAAAATATCCAATTTTGGATTTAAAGTTTCTTGTTAACCAATTACAATAAAATATCATTGTTATGTCTTGCCATGAGAAAAAATTTCTTATTATCCCACACTGTATCCATTCCCTATGCATATGGGCATTTGATGAACAAGTGATGTGATTATTACGAGTCAGTTATGCACATTATGCAAGAGTATTGTTCTATTAATATCACATTGTAATGAATCCATTAATATTGGTCACATTTTATTTTAAATTTTGATGATGAACATTATAAATTTTAAACACCTTTGAATTGTAACTCAAAACTTGTATATGGTCCATAAATTTTTATATATGATCTAAAAATAATTCAATTTATTCCAAATCTTTATAACAATTATTTTTCTATAAAAGAAATTGTACTATATGTTTTTCAACCAATTAAGTGTCCATCATTTTTTTTAATGTGATAATGTCCTAATAAACTTGTATCTCCTATTTACACAAAGTGACACACTTAAAACTCATAAATGGTCCATAAATCAAAACTCATATACTGTACATAATTGTTTTTAATAACCAACAAATATTTAAATTTATTCAAAATCTTTTTAATAATTATTTTTCTATAATTTCTTTTGTTACATGTATACTCATCCATTTAAATTTCCATCAATCTTTTTTTTGTGATTATGTTCTCATTAAGGTTGTATTTCCGTTTTATATAAAATGAAACAATTAAAATATTATTTTGAAGAGTAAACTATAACATGTATCATAATTAATTATTTATTTGGTTTTTTTGGATGTTTTAAAAAATATCATTTTTTTATTCTCAATTATGTAATAAATTTTTTTATATGTGTTTTAGAAAATAATTAAATAAATGTTTGTAGTGAAAAAAAGAGAGGAAAAATCATAACCATTTCAAAGGGGATTAATCATTGAATGATTGTTGTTATTTTTCATTTTATTGGATCTCTTCAAACTTGATATATTTAGCAATGTGTATAAAAACAATATTATTGACAACTGTAAATTAGTCTTGGATTTAGATATCTACATACACATCAAGAAAAAATCTAAATATTGAAATCTAAATAAACATTGTTGTAATTAAGTTTGACCCTTTTCCAATCAAAATTTACACATTTAAAATTGAAATTGACACTTTTTATTTCAAAATTAACATTTTTTTAATAAAAAATTACACTTTTGGAATAAAAAATTGCACTTTTGAAAATCAATATTGTTAATTTTAGAACCCAAATTTCCACTTTAGAAAAGTTGATATTGACATTTTCATAATGAAAATTCATAGTTTTTAAGTCCAAATTGTGTCTTCTAAATCAAAATTTAATGAAATAGATTACACACACACAAAGAAAACCTGGTGAGATTCCCCATCTTCCACAAATATTTATATAGAAGGTGGATCAATCAATATTAACAATAGTGGTTGGTAACCTAGTGGGGCTCATCTAGAGTCAAAACTCAATGAGACTAGAATAAAAAACATCATGACAAACTCCTCCTTGAAATGGCTCCTTCCAACTCTTTAAACTAATCCATTAGGATTTTTAAATTGAAGGATATATGGATGGCCTTTTATTTTTAAATTGAAGGATATATGGAGTGCATAGTCACAATATCATTTGATACAATCTATTTGGTCTCAACCACACATTTTCCCACTACCTCAAGGTGACACCATGGCTCCATGAAAATCCCTCATGGAATTTAACCCTTCCCACTCATGAAAAATTTCTTTCTCCTCACCAATGGATCCAACCCTTTTGGGCATATACATTTTTCCAAGGAAAACCTTAAAGAAAACCAAAGGGATTCTTCCCCATCTTTTCCAATGGCATCCCTAGTAAAATTATCATCATAGACTAGTGTGCCTCACTTAGGGGAGTCGAACTAGGCACCCACTGGAAAATAGCTAATAGAATGACCAACAACATTGGAGGAAACCGATTGAGCTAAGCCCATGGATATTGGATATACATACATACATACATACACACACACTCTCTCTCTCTCTCTCTCTCTCTCTCTCTCACACACACACACACACACACACACACACACACATATATGAAACCATACATGCACTTATTCACATTTACCAAACTGTGTTAGGGTAAATGTCATTGATGAGAAACATGTACACCTAACCCTAAGGGACCCATGTGGATTGGACTTGTGGCCTATTTTTCCAATAGGCCTTTAGAATAGCATGCCAAACACTTTATATAACCCTTGGGGATTAGTCATATACATTTGTTTCCATCCAAAAATCCCTAAGGGAATCCTACTAGGTCCTTCCTCACATTTCGTGAATAGTGCTCAAGGTACATTTTGCTAGCAGACAACATGTACACCTAACCACAAGTGATCCAAGTAGATTCGGCCTTGTGACCTCCTTCACCAATATGTATTTGGAATTTCAAGTGAAACCACTTGAGATAACCCCTAGGGATTGGCATATATATCTTTTTCCACTGAAAACTTCTTCGAGGAGACTCTCCAAACACTTTCTCACATTTTTGTGAGTGACACTTAGGGTGAATGTTGCGCACAAATAATATATCATTACGACTTCAACATAATAATTATAATTCAAACCACTTGACCTGATAAACTTAGCTTGGATATATATATACAACAACTTTAATTATTTTTTATAATTTTGATCTTATACTTTTTATTATTTAATCATTAATATTAAACTCAACTTCATTACATGATAATTAAATAATTATTTATATTTTGATATAAATTAGTTGTCTTTATGATGTATATTGTTCACTTATTGTACCCTCTGATAGGTAGTGTACAATTGTATTCAATAAATGATCAACTCACTATTAGTTAGTATTTTGATTTTTATCCCAATTCTCCTTAAGTTCTATAATGAAATCATTTTATTTATTTATTATTTCAAAATAAAAACAATTTATGTATCATGCAATTGGATGAAAAGTTTAGGGTGTTATTGCAAGCCGGCTGCGTTCTTCTTGGTATTAGGGAGATCAATTTTAATTATCTGATGCTTTAATAATGGCAATGGCCATTGAATATCACGCCATCGATTTTCCCAAACTCCACCGCCTCATCGCCTGTTGTCATGGATCACCGCCTTGCTCGCATGTAGAAATTTGGGTGTAATGGCAGGGGATCTCACTGATTTACTCCTTCGGTACTTCTCTTCTCTTCTCTGCTTCATCTACTTGATTTTCAGATCCTAGTTTGCTTTTGTTTTACTTAAGCTTTGCTCCTCCGGTACTTCTCTTCTCTACATCATCTACTTGGTTTTAGGAGCCTTGTTCACTTTTGTTTTACTTAAGCTTTGTGCTTTAATGGATTCAATCATCATTTCTATCTCTAGTGCAACATCCTTTCTATCTCTACTGCGATTGCAGTTGTGTCTAGAATCCAGTCTAGTGGAAAGGAAAACCCAGGAGGAGAAGAAAGCAGGAGCCGCTTCATTTTGGGTTTGGTATTTGTTTTCAACATTTTAGTCATATATTGCAATTGATGGACCTAGCATTCCAGGAAAATCTAAGCACTATTTTCTTATTGCAGACTCTCACCACTATTTTCTTATTGCAGTAGTTTGAGTTGACAAGTGTAGCTATGGGTATTATGGTGGGACTATTTTTTGACATATATCTTAGACAACCGTTATCAGAATGCAGGCATTTCAGGGCACAAAATATGGAAAAATAGACCAGTCTCATCTATAGTGTAGTAGCATGGAAGAAAGAAAACCTTGTAGCATGGAAGAAAGAAAACCTTAACATATATAGGTATTTATCACAGTTGTATCAGGTATTTATCATAGTTGTTATACATATTATCTTATAAAAATATATGTTACATTATTCTTCCTAGAATTGAACTGTTCATGTAGGGAATCCAATCTGAGATCCGTGCTCTCCATGAAGGAAATATGTCACCACTTGAAACAACCACCTGAAACTCTGCAGCTCGGCCCCCCAGGTTGAGTTTTGTATCTCTATCTCCTCAGCCCAATTATGCATTTGTTCCCAGAGATGATGGCATATAAATGGACTACTATAATCTATGTGTTGCATCATTAAGCAGTCCATGCACTCCAGCTTGTGAAAAACTAATTTTGATCTATAAAATTAGGCAACAATGGAAACACCAGGTTCACTCCATATAATACAACTTATTAACCCATATGAATGTCATTAATCTTGCAGTCAGAGTGTTCATATATATAAAATGAAAATGAAAATGGTTTGTCAAAACCTAATAGGAAAAACACAATATTGTATGTTTTAGGTAAAACTAAAAGATACATAAGGAGTGAAAGGCCCTTACAGCGATATCCAGACTATCCAGTCCGGAGAAAAGGGAAGTAGTGGTGGAACATACAGGAGACATTGGCTCTCCTCCTTCCTTTACGCTGTTGGTTTCATCTTCATTCATTTCTCTATAGCGGATAGTATGGGGAGTAGCGACGAAATATACATGAGACATTGGCTCTCCTCCTTCCTTTACGTTGTTGGTTTCATCTTCATTCATTTCTCTGTAGTGGATATTTCCAAGCGAGTAATAGTAGCAATACGTGCAAACATAGGATTAGTATTCAATTTGTGTTGCTATAATCACATAATAGTTGATACCTTCATGAAGTAATATGGGATTGAATAAGGATGCCTAACATTACCAGGCTTCCAGACAGCTCCATTATGGCACGCACAAAGGAAATTTTGTCTCCATTTACCACCAGAGCAGGCATTTACATGTAAACATTGGAACAAAGAAATTTGAAAGATCAACATATAAGATAATTATAACAGCAGCCCGAGCGATAATTGAATGAAGGAATTTCATTTCGTTGAAGGTATATGCACCTAGAGCATTTTTGTTTGGTTTTCACCATTATCTTTGTCCTCTGCAATGTAAAACATGACAGAGCTAATTCCAACACAATCTAAACAATTTCTCTTCTATCGAAAGTGCAGTAACACAAGTGGCATCACAAAAAATTTAAAGTTGACCCATCGACCTGGATGGACTATTTTGATGCTTAGCTAGGATTGTAGTGTGATTGCATGATATGTAGGTGGCAACCAGATTTCGTATGGAACTCCACTCTGAAAGACACGAAGCAACTTGCAAAAAAAATGGTGCGTTTTGAATAACTTATATATCGTCCTAAAATTATTATTTAATAGTTTTTATTGAATTAATATACTATATAAAAGCAAAAAAAAAGTGCATTCACAATTACAAAATCTGTTAAAGCATACCGAATATTTTCTTTATAGGTCTCAAAAATCCCATAAAGGCAAGGAAAGAGTCTTCAAAAATCCATAAAGGCAAGGAAAATGGATCTGCATGGATCAAAGCACTATGATGGAAAAACTTACGGAATGTATGAAAGTGTTGTATCTTTCACCTTTTGGCATTTGCTGGGTTGCAAAAGAAGTAGAAAAAACATAAAGAGACTGAACTTATCTTTTGGGAAGTTACAGTAGTTGAACAAGGACAATGAAGCTCAGGGTTGGAGGAGTTGGCATGTGGATTGGAAATCGACCAAATGGCACACATGTGTCGAAGCCCTTTGACAAACTACCATCCTCTTCTTCATTATCATTGCATGGATCACATGTGGTAATCGAGTGTTTGTTCTTATTGTTGTTAGTTAATGATAGGTAATAACTCCCTATTCATTGTTATTCCAATGCCAATGCATATATTTATACATTTCAGGTGGTGGTTGAGATTCCGAACGGCCTATCCATATTCCTACGTAACTGTTCAGCTTCCTATTCTTTATTTATTTATTTACAATATTATAATTCCTAACGGATTATATTATAACAATCCCCCTCTTAATCTGAAGGGGTGTTCATAAGTCCGAGCATGTTTCTGAATCTTTCAAACTTTTCTCGTCCAAGCGCTTTGGTGAAGATGTCTGCAACTTGATCATTTGTGGAACAATGTCGAAGATGGACTGTCTTGGCCTCTACATGATGTCGAATAAAATGATACTTTGTGTTGATGTGTTTGGTTCGATCATGGAATCTTGGATTGTTAGCCAGCTTGATTACAGAAGTATTGTCAACCAATAATGGAGTGGAATTTTCTTATTTTTCTTGCAAATATTCAAGTATCTTCCTAAGCCATACTATTTCTTTCGTTGCTTCAGCTGCAGCCACATATTCTGCTTCTGTTGTTGAATCTGATGGAACTGACTGTTTGCATGATATCCATGAAACATCTGCTGATCGAAG